>CM024758.1:150072273-150554049 GCA_014218235.1 Colocasia esculenta | reverse complement strand
GTGTAACGAAACGTTGTCCGTCTTACCTCGAGTGCTCGAATGCAGAGGGACGCGATAACAGTGTACAAATCACGCGAATAAAATGAAGACATGGTCATTTAAATAATAGGGAAATAGGTAATTAATTTCACTTAATTAACAGATACATTACTGCGTATTTAATAGGGCAAATGGCAACCCTAATGGATTGTGTGTGCAAGTGTAGAGAGATCATGAGAATATGATAAGTCGTGCTCACGGCTTTTAAATAACAAGAATTATTTGAATATTATTAAATAAAAATATTCAGGTCGATTATTAAGCTTAACAGTACATGGTTTAACTTGTTCAAGGGTTACATGGCATATAAAGCAGGGACATATGCATAATTTTAAGTTCTGGCCGAAATCTTTAAATCACGGAGGGGAGCGAGTCGCGATTCAGATCGCGACGGGCGACCGGGCGCGTCAGGTGAACCGGCTGGTCTGGCCCGGTTCGGGGTGGGAATCATGGTGGCTTAGGCCGCCGCGTTCTTAACGCGATGTGACAGCGGGCGCGACCCTGCTGATATCGCGGCGGGTCGCGCCGTCGCGATATCGGAAGTCCGAGCCTTTTTCTATTTTTTCAGGACGGATCCTATTTGATATAGGGTACTTGTAAATTCAATATAAACTCGCACGATGATCCAAAAATCACGAAACTAGTTTTAACGAAGTAGACACATAGATCTATCACATGCATGCACGATTAATTTGAAAATAGACAAGGTTAGGCATGCTGTGATCAAGGCACATATCGTGACCTAACATGTGCAGACATGGTTCACGAATTAATTAGAGATGGATTCATGAAAAAATTAGGCAAACCAGGGGCGTTTGAAAGCAACATGATGTAGTATTTATGAGAATTTTCTCATGGCATGGAATCAAGTATGGTCGAGGTTTAAGAGTAAACATGAAGGTCAGGTACGTAGAACTGACAGGGATTCAAAGAATTAATTCTCCCTCATGGGAGATCGAAATGGAGCGAACCAAAGGACTTTTGCTTGGATCATGAACTCTCCTAGGGTAATTTTTACACGAATTTGGCTTGAGAGATTGCCTACCTTTCACATGTTTAAGAAATCCTAGGGCTTGAAGACGAGGTAGAAGATGAAATCCCTGCTACAAGCTCCTTCCTTCTTGCTCCTCTCGTCCTCAACTCCTCTCTTCGTCCCCTAGAGCTTCAACTGATCTATGGGGTGGTAGGGTCGAATTAGGGGGTGTATGGCTTGGTTTAAGAGTCCTACTTTCTTAAAACTCATCTTTCCCTTTAAACTCTTAATTTTTCCTTATTTATCTCCTTATTTCTTGCTTATCCCATATAATAGGATAGATGAGAGGCTAATTTCGTGGGTAAAGGGTTTGGGTAAGGTTAGGACTCTTTTTAGGACATTTATAACCCCTTTAGTATTTATCTTACTCTCTTATTTAATTCATTTATTAATTAACTCTGAATTTTCACATTTATCTCTCAATTCTAGCATTTATCTACTAATTGACTTATGGAGAGATCTAATTTCGTGGCTAATGTGTTAGGATGAGATGTGGACTCTTTTAAGATAAGTAAGAAGTAAAATAGTCATTATCTTACCCGTTTCTATTTATTACTATTTTTAAGTACGAATTTAACCTAATTACTTCCCATCTCATGATGGGCCTTCTCATTGGGCCCAACAATTTATGTTAGGCTATTAATAAAACCCATTACTAATTTACTTAATGGGTATTGATTTAATTCCAATTATTCACCCTTTATTCTTATTTAAATCTATTTATCACACTATTCAAGTAATCTCATATTTTTAATTCAATTAATATTATTCATGTCAATATTTCTTAACCTTCATCATTTGGGCTCTTACTCTAGGCCCAATAACTCATGTGAGCTTAAATGTACATCCCACGTTCTTACTTTCTTATTGGATTTTTAGTTATCATTTTATTAAAGAATTTATTCATCGGATAAAATTGTTCATTGTCCAAATATCATAATGGGCTATCATTCTACATTATTTAAAGTCTACTCACATATTATTTTTATTTATAATCCACTTTGGCTCATAAAATAATGGGTTCTCTCCGACTTATTTCTTAATTACAATAATAAGTCGCATAAATTCTTAAACTTGGTCTAAACGATTTTATGTGCCAAAATTTCTTGATAGGTCATTAGAGAATATTATTTAAAGTAAATTATTTTTTACAGAATTTTTATATGGGTTTTATACGCATGTGATAATAATTTTCAATTTATCTATAATGTTTTTAATTAATAGATTTTCCGGGTTACTACACGCATTCTCGACTTTAGCAGTCATATCCATTGCACCCTTCGCAAGCATATCATCTCTCCATATCGAGACGTTAAGGACCTTTTTCACCTTCCAAACGACCAATACATAATGATCTTAATTATCTCATTAAGGGATCCTCTTAATTAGGGTCTCAATTGTCATCCTCAACGAGTCCATTATAACTCGGTGGCACGCTAATCGCCCGAGTTTTCATCTATATAAAGAACCAACCCTACAATAGAAAGATTTCATTGACAAATATTCATTTCAGTAACAAATAGATAGATTCTAGTGACAAATATAAGATTCCACTTTACATAGACTTACGAATTGTATGACAAATAGAAAGATTTCAGTGACAAATATAAAGATTCCATTTACATAGACTTACGAATTGTAGTGACAAATCGGTTCATTCCGTAACAAATATTTCTTTCAGTGACAATACAAAGATTAAGTGACAAATACAAGATTTCACTTTTATAAAGACTCAAAAATTTCAGTGACAAATAGGTTGATTCCAGTGACAATTAAAAATTCCAGTGAAAATAACTAAAGTACATAGTATTCAAAAAATATAAAGAAAGTTTAGAAACAAAAAGAAATTCTAATGACAAATAACTAAGATTTATTCATTGATTACAGTGATAAATGAGTACAAATAACAGTCACAAACAAAGTGAAACAAGTGAAGCGTGGGGATGTTTGCAATGGAGGAGGTTCTTCTTAGATTATTTTGGCACAAAAGGCGTGAATGACAAAATTGGGTTTTAAAAAATATTCACACAATTGCGGTTTCGTGACTGTGGCGGTTTCATCATGATTAAACGTCCTCGGGAGCCGCGTAGCAGGCGGCGAGGCGTAAGGGCGCTGACGTGGGCGGTTACAACGTGGACTAATGACCAACGACCCGGTGATTCCAGCGTGGTGTTTTTGACCGTGCAAATGTGCACAAAGTATTTCTCTTGTGTCCTGTGTACGACGATTCATCATGAGTAAAATGGAGGTCTACGATCATGGCCATAATATAGCCATGCCCAAAGAGACCAACTGATAGCTTGACCGTCATAGAAGTCCTTCAACTAAATATACGATGTTCTGAACCCACCAACTGTGAGGAGTGGTTTGCGGTTTAGAATTGTTCACCACCTTGTTTTAACTCTAGCCTTCATCTACTTAGGTATCATAAATTTTTAGTAGGATAATAAATTCCAAGACCCCCCCCTTTCCTTTGTTATCATAAAATTCCAAGAACCCCCCCCCCCCCCTCGTTCCTTTGTTATCTCTTACAGATCTTCCTCTTGCTACCAAGGATCGCTGTCCAATTCTCTGGAATCCCACGCCATCCAGCCGCCAGCAGCAACTTCTAAGATCCGCCTCTCCAATTGCACTACTATTTTTTATGGAAATACACTTTTTTTACATAGTTAACACTTCGCATTCTCACAACACTTAAATCACTTAACTGTAATGGATTTTTCTTTTTGAATGACCTTGGCCCGTAGATAGAGACAGCAGGGCACAAGAGAATTGTTTGATAAGCCCATTGATACTTTATCTTATTTACTACTAGTATATTAGATTAAAATAATCATTCATGGAACTGGAGATATATATTTTTTCTGAATAAGTGGACAAACACATCCTTATTCTGGTACGGCAAATTTGATATCAGCAATGGGTATGAATAAAGGAAGCCAGCTTAATTGATCCCGAAGGAGTAAAATAGTGTCATGCTAGATGCTAGATTTTTATGAACTTTTCAATGAGCGCCATGCCGAATCTCCTCTCCATTGGCGCTTCCTATATATTAACATGCTCAGAGAACCTCACCACCCTCGCGTACCCGAGTCTACCTCACCCTGTCGTCGTCTACCTCTCCTCACCCACGATGGTCACATCCCTCGTTCTACTACTGCTCACCAGCAGCGAGGCAGCGGAGGTGTCGACCGTGTCGATCGGCGCTAGTTAGCCAGAGTACCGATCAGGCGTGTAGGAGATGGTCACCCCAAGCGTCGCGGCCATTCGCAGGGCGCAAAGGCTGATGGCCCGGCCACAATCCTGGCCATCGGCACGGCCAACCCGCCCAACGTTGTCGAGCAGAGCACGTACCCAACTACTACTTCCGGATCACCACAATCGAGCACATGGTGGAGCTGGAAAGTTCATGCGCATATGTAAAGCTAGCCCATGATCTTTCCCCTCTTCGTACATGCTTCCATGGTCTCTCTCTCTCTCTCTCTCTCTCTCATGCTTGCGCTTTGTTGGGAGGGGGTCTTCCGCACGACGAAAAGAAAGCGATTAGCTGACGTACATGGCTCACAGTTGGCGTGGCCAATGCACAGGCGCAGGGGCGGGGGCGGGGGTGGGGGGGGGGTTTGCTGCGCAGGGCAGTGGAGGAGGGGCGGCGGGGGCGGGAGGGGTCTGCACAGGCGCGGGTTTTAGAAGTTTTTGAGATGGTTTTTACGAAAAGAATTTTTTTTTCAAAAAGTTTTTTTACATTTAAATTTATTCTTTTTACAAAAACAGCGGATCCTGAACAACCCCCCCCTATTAATTGGCTCTTAACCTTAATTGGCTTTTGTATGGCCGCTTCTTATATTGGATAGTTATGTTAGCAGCATATTTATTGAAAATTTGAAATCCTTTTCACGACACCGTAAAAAATGTCGAAAACTATCCCTGAGAATATTATCCTCATGATGTTAAATCTTATGGTATTAATTTCGTGTCAAAAAAAAGTCCAAGTCCTTTACCATTAATTATCACATATGACACCTCCTTGAAGCCATGATGATAAGAGAATTACGAAGTTATATACTTGCATTGAATCTCTCTTCTGATAATTTGAAAACCGTGATTTTATTATTAGTGTGTAGAAACAGTTAGATGGAGTGAGAAAAAAAAGGGTTAAGTGAAAAGATAAGGTAAAATCAGTTCTACTTCATCTAGAGTAACTGATCAAATTTTTATGTAATTTGGCTGAGTTAGATATTGTAATTTACTCTAAAGTAACTCATTCCGCACTAGATATTCCATCCTAGAAATAAGCAGCCAAACAACTCGAAATATATAACTAGGGTATCTCATCCTGTTGGAATTATATTCGGTTATCCATAATAAATCTTAAGACTGTTTTTGCTCGGATAACTTAATTAGATACAATATTTTGATTAGTCGGTTTGCACAATCTTGGGCTATCATAATTAAGTAGGGTCTTTGTAATAATTTTATTTTTCATATTTGACTAGAACTCGTTTTTTCATGTGAATAACGTCCCTATTAAAGTAAAAATTATACTTATCCTCGCTGAAATTACCTAAGTAGTTAACCTTACTTCTCCTACCTATTGCCCCACTCTTCCGTATAGTGGGTTATGATATGGGTTTTGCTCGGTGGGGTATAAGATTGAAAAAACGATGATATCTAGTAATAGATGAAAAATGAGGATATCTTATTTTAATAAATAACCCGGTTTTCAACATATATAATAGATATAATATATATATATATATATATAATTATATTATATATAAATTCAGCTACCGTGAGATTTAGTAGCTAATTTGATTGAAGAATAACACTATATCTTTTAAACAAATTGATATGCCGATGTTCAACAACCATTCAAAATATTAAAAGTAGGAAGTCCAGAATTTCGATTCTTAAGGGGCTTATCTTCTCGAGGTGTGTAGATCTGAGATTTTTTTGATCAAGTGAGATAAAGATAATACGGGTACATAAAAGTACCCTCTTAATTTGAATTTACGAAACTAATTCCTGAGTCCACAAATCACACGGATGAGATTTTCTCGTTAACAAAAAAAAAAAAATTCAAATATTTAAGCAATTTATGCGCATGCAGGTGAGAAGTCTATGGTGAAGAAGCGTTATATGCACCTAACAGAGGAGGTCCTCAAGGACAACCCAACATGTGCAAGTACACGGCGCCGTCGCTGATGCCCGGCAGGACATCGCGGTGGCGGAGGTGCCCAGGCTCGGCAAGGAGGCCGCACTCCGGGCCATCAAGGAGTGGGGCCGGCCCAGGTCTAACATCACCCACCTCGTCTTCTGCTCCACCGGCGGTGCCGACATGCCCGGCGCCGACTACCAGCTCATCAAGCTGCTCGGGCTCTCCCCATCCGTCAAACGCGTCATGCTGTACCACCAGGGCTGCTTCGCCGGCGGCACTGTGCTGCGCCTTGCCAAGGACCACGCCGAGAACAACCGGTGGGCTCGGGTGCTCGTCGTCTGCTCTGAGATCAACCGCCCTCACGTTCCACGGGCCTGACGAGGACCAGATCGGCTGCCTCGTCGGCCAGCCATTTTTGGGGACGGCGCCGCGGGCCTGGTCGTGGGGGCAGAACCCGTGGAGGGCGCCGAGAGTCCCGTCTTCTTCGAGCTGGTATGGAACGCGGAGACGATACTGCCGGACAGCAGCGGCGCCATCGAGGGCACCTCCGGAGCTGGGCCTGACGTTCCAGCTGCTGAAGGAAGTGCCCACCCTCATATCCAACAACATCGAGAGCTGCCTCGCGGAGGCGTTCGGTCCGCTGGGATCTCCGACTGGAACTCCATCTTCTGGTTTCGCACCCGGGCGGCCGGTCCATCCTGGACCACGTCGAGGCGAAGCTGCGGTTGAAGCCGGAGAAGCTCCGGGCGACGCGCCACGTGCTGAGCGAGTTCGGTACATGTCCAGCGCCTGCGTGTTCTTCATACTGGACGAGATGAGGAAGAGGTCGGCGGAGGAGGGACGGGCCACCACCGGCGAAGGGCTGGAGTGGGGAGTGCTCTTCGGTTTCGGCCCGGGGCTAACGGTGGAGACCGTCGTCCTCCACAGCGTCGCCACCGCATGAGGTGGACACATACGTCTCCACCGGGGAGTAAAGCGTATGATCGAGCTGATGGAACGATGGTGGTGCATGCGGCTGGAGGAGAAATTTGCTGTTTGGAGAAGGCCGTTCTTACAGTTTGATATTGCTGCAATATTCCTGGGTCGTATAATTTCTTGTGATCGGTAATAATTATCTAGCATGCATATTGGCCACATATATACCGTCTAATCATGCATTATTTTCATATTCATTGAAAAATTGTGCAAAATAAAAAAAACAAATACTTCTGATAGTATTTACCATCTTAATAAAAATTTAAGCATTTTACCTTCCAAACATAACCCTAATATGTACATGAATATACACATTAAATATTATTATTAAGGATTGGTTTTGGAAGGAGTTGTTGCCAGATGCCACTCCATTCTATTCGCCGTTTGCGCCATCCCACAGCGCTATGGTTTCCATATTGTATTTATACCAGGGTTGGATATATCAGATTGTATCAGTTCACTACATTGTAAACTTTTTTTGGGAACGAGGAAATCCCGTCCCGTGTGGTTTTGTGGGTTCAGGAATTAGTGTTTGTGAACTCTAAGATCAAGACTTGGCAGTTCCTATTTTCCATGTGCCCGTATTGCCCTTACTCCACTTGACCGAAAAAATTTCGGATCTACATATCTCGAAGATTACATATAAATCAGATAAGTCTCCCCCAGAAATCGAACTCGGGACCTCCTATTTTTAAGCAAGAGTTCTAACCAATCGATCCACCCATACTGTATCAGTACTAGGGTTGAATGTATTGGATTAATGTATCAGTCGAATATACTTGAACCATATCGTCTTGAACTTTACAGTTCCTAAACATGGTTGGGTCATGAGAAAACTTTTTGTCCCCAAGCATGTGGGGGTGGGTAATTTGCGTGCCGCTTTCTTAAGATTCATTGAATACATTTTCTCTCTATCCATAAATAAGACGTCTTCCTCCCTAAACAGTAATAGGATATCAATAAGACTAGTAGGTATATGTACAATAAAAACTCTGCGAGGCATAGGATTCAAGCCCCACGCGTTGGTGGATGTGGGTAAGCGTGGTGGTTAAACTAAGAGAAAGACTTTGTGCACTTTCAAAAGTGTACAAAGTGCAATCCATATGGACAACTAACCCATGTGCACCATCCACATGGGTTGATAGCCCATGTGACACCCAAAAAGTGGTGCCACATGGGCTAGTTGCCCATGTAGATTACACTTTGCGTATTTTTGAAAGTGCACAAAGTCTTTCTCTTAAACTAAAGAGATGTTGCCAGATTGCCACTTCATTGGATCTGGTGTTTGTGCTATCCGACAACATTGTGGTTTCCCATACTGCATTTGTACTAGGGTTGGATATATAGATTGTATTGATTCACTATGTTGTAATTTCTCGTATTGTATTGTATTAGGGTTGGATGTATTGGAATAATGTATCTGTGGAATACATCTGAATCGTATCATCTTTGAACTTTATGGTTCCTAGGCATGGCTCAAATGTTGAGAAATGTAGAGAGAGGGAGGAGACACAAGGTGCATCGGACGAGGATGAGGAGGATCACGCCGAGGGGGGGGGGAGAGAGAGGTTTTGCACTAGAGGAGGAGGACCATGGAGGGGCCTAGGGCACACTAGTTGGAGGAGGAGGAGGGCCGCACGGGTGTTGAGAGGGGGAGGGGGGGGGGGGCATAGCAGGGTGCACTGACTGGAGGAGGAGGAGGACTGCACGGGGTTGAGGATGGGGGGCATAGGGTGCACCAGACGGAGGAGGAGGAGGACCGTATGCGGGGGGGGGGGGGGGGGGGGTGGGTGCACTGACTGAAGATGTTGGACCTCCTAAATTTATTTTACAATTCATAGAAAAAATAAAATTTTACATTAATAAAATATAGGGAGAATTAATTTCAGGTCCCTAACAAGGATCTGACATCAATTTCAGGTCCCTGTCAGCTTTTCCCAAGCCATGCGGTCCTTGCTTTATGCAGGACTTATTTTTAAGTCCCTGCTTTTTGTCCCCGTTATCCTCCCCTGTTATCTCAAAGTGTGTAACCGTTATCCCAAAAGTGTGTAAATGTTACATATAAACCCTGTAATTATGTAACTTACCCAGTTAAACATGTAACTGTGTTATCCAGTTACACATGTAAGTATATAATTACATACTTACACAGTTACACATGAAATTATGTAACTACATAGAAATTTTTATAAGTTTGTAACTCTATAATTAGGGCTTACCTAATTACATAGTTACATAGTTTTAGAAGAATTTATCTAATTATTTTATAACCGTTATCCCAAAAGTGTGTAAGTACGTACTTACACAGTTACATATAAATCATGTAATTGTGTAACTTATCCAGTTACACATGTAACTGTGTTACCCAGTTACACATGTAAGTATGTAATTACATACTTACACAGTTACACATGAAACTATGTAACTACATAGAAATTTTATAAGTTTGTAACTCTATAATTAGGGCTTATAGCGACGGAACCTGTCCGTCGCTAACCAGTTTTTTCTTGTAGTGATCCAACAAGGCTCGTTAAAAGCTTAAGGACAGAGATTGAATTCTTTGCAAAACCAATAAATGATCTAAATGGATACGTGCACATGATCTATGTTATTTCTAAGAAAGAAGGGAACTCACTATGCCAGAATAAGAACAAAAAAAGCACACAGGTGAAAGCATACAATATTGATAACTGCTAGATGTAGGCCAGATTGTGGGAAAGAAATGACAGATTGTTTTCTGTTTTTCTTTCCGAGAGGGATACCGAAAGGAGGACATGACCTTTAATTTGCAGCAGCTGTGGGTGATCTGGAAGAATCAGACATGGTAAAGGAACAGACAGTGGAGAAATATCTGAGATGATGTTTTCCTCTATAACAAGACCACTGGATATTTTAGCTTATTACATCCTGAACATCCTTCTTCCTTGCATCTTCCATCCACCAAAACTACCCTGAACCAATACCTATGAAAGGGCACATGTACTGAGCACTTCTTTCGGCTCTCTTTACTATTGTATTCAGGATCTCTTCTGCCCATCGTTTCTCAGACAAAGCACTTTAAAGAGACCGGGATGGAGTGGATGCCAGCCGTGATCCGGAGCAGGGGGTGGGGGTTAGGGGTGACGGAGAGAGGGAGAGAGACTTACCAGTGAGGGGAGAGACCACATTAGGCACTCGATGAGGAGGCGACGATGATAGGAGGAGACGACGACGGGGCGCTCGGCCACGACGATGGAGCTCGGCAACAGGGCGACGACGACGAGACGGGGCGCTCGACAATGGGGCAACGGCGACGGCGAGGGGGTCGCTCGAAGATGGGCAACTTGGGGGCTCCAACGACGGTGAGGGGTCGCTCGGTGATGGGCTCGATCGCTGAGGAAGGGGATGTGGGGTCGATCGCGGAGGAAGGGGGGAAGAACAAGGAGGCGAGTGGAAAAGGGTTTCGACGGGGAAGGACGAGGCGAGGGTTTTTTGTTTAGATTATTATAAAGTTAGCGACGGAAAAGAGACGACAATAATTCTGTCGCTAGTCTGTGGCTAAACAGCGACAGACCTGGCGACGAACCTTTGCTGTCGCTAATTCACCACTAAATTATAATTTGTCGCCACTTAGCGACAGATTAGCGACTAATAAATTTCCGTCCCTAAATTCTGTCGGTACAACCATAATTTTCTTGTAGTGATTGACTTAGTAGGTGGCCCGAGACCCTATTAATGTACATGTCATTTTACTTGCCCAGTTAGTAACATAGAAACAGTTGAGTCAAATCACAACTTAGACAGTAGGATTCCCAAAAAAATCAATTACAATGATTAACAATTCAGAGTGAGGCAAAAATACATGGTAGTGCCTTAAACCTCTAATTCCGGAAGAGAAAGGTTTAATGTATTTTCATATATATTATATTTAGTGTAATATGATTAGGTAATAAATTTATGTGATATTTAACATTAGATTGTCATTTTATCACTTTCCACGTGATTGTAATATGAAAATGTACTAACTTTTCAGATCATCCTCTATAGTTTATGGAAAATAAGCAACTGTTCTAGGAACTGATTAAACAAAAGAACAAATGAACACAAGCGTGTAAATGAATTGAAAGATCAGAAGTTACAATATTCTGATGAAGTCTTGTATCCAAAATATGATGCTAAACATAAAGAGAAATGCTTGTTGTACTTTTTTACTTCACTTTTAATGTATTTTTATACTTTTCATTGGGTGGGCACAGTGTGTCAATATCACATTGGCCAACTAGAGAAGTACGAAGTGTACTAAAAGTACAACAAAAAAGTGCAACAAACTTTTCTCAAACATAAAACTCCGTTCATTTGAAGACTTACTAGATACTGAAGACAACATGCAATCATAAAGCAATGTAGGAAGAATAAACAAGCTATGGATGAAAAGATTGAAATAAGGAGAGTCGTGAAAACCAAGAAAAAAGTAAAATCTCAAAGCTTTTCCTACGAAAAATGGTCTCACATATATAATGGAAACTAAATCCCTCTGCAAGAAAGTTGAGCTCCGGAAGTTTTCCTGCTGAAGAGAGGCTTAGTACATGTGCAACTCAATTCGTGGGCAAGACATCTCAGCTGAATGCGTTACCATATCCCACTCAAAAGAGTGTCTGATATCAATGCACTCCTGCACAAGTGTGTATGTGCATGCAAAGAAAAATGAAAGAGGACATGGTGTGTTCCAAACAACAGAGGCATAATTGGCATAGACGACCCATGAATTTTTTCAGTGGGGCCACTTTTTTTAGAAATTTTTTCAACTAAATTAATTTAATGGAAAATTTTAAACTCATCAATAAAATTTTAAAAATTCAGTGAGATCACATGACCCTAGTGATTTGTCTCAAGATCCGTCGCTGATAAATGGGGTCACTCATGGTAAACAATTACCCTCATAACATATATTTTCCAATCCATTGTATATATTTTTTGGTTGACAACATTATTAACCATCATACACACTCTTTAGTTGACGACATTGTCAACCGTCGTACACATTTTTGTGGTTGACAACATTGAGTATTGTGTGACATTCTAAATTAAATGACATGACTTTTTTTCCCCATGAATGTAGTGAGTGTACACATTCTTCATTTGACAACATTGTCAACGATTGTTAATATTCTTTAGTTGATAGTATTGTGAACTATACACATTTCTTAGTTGACAACATTGTCAACCATTATACATATTATTTGGTTGACACATTGAACACTGTGTGACATTTCTTGGACCGACATTTATTCACCTTTCGAATTGAAATGACTTTTTTCTTGACCTAAATGCAAAGTCAATATGCCACTAAAGTTAACATCGGAAAATCAACTCTTAGTTGAGAATCAACTCCTAGTATAGCAACCCCAATATTAAATTCATGAATAAATGAAATAAAATAAAATTTCAGCTTTATTGAGTAATAAATTAAAAAGGATGTGCGTTAAACTCAATCAAAATCTAGTCATAAAGACAGACATGAAAATAAGTCTTAGAATCAAAGAATCAAGTCTCAGACTAAATCAAGTCCCACAAACATGAAAACAAATCTCACTTGAAAAGTCGAGTCTAAGACTAAATTGAGTCCCACAGACATGAAAACAAGTCTCAAACTTAAAGAAATGAGTCTTACATTTGTTTTTCATGTTGGTGGGATTCATTTAATCTTGAACTCAAAGAATCAAGTTTTAGACTATATTGAGTCTCACAGACATGAAAACAAGTCTAAAATTTTTAAGAATCAAGTCTTAGACCAAATCGAGTACCACAGACAGAAAACAAGAGTCAGACTCAATTAGAAATGAGTCTCATACTTGTTTTTATGTCTGTGGGACTCGACTTAGTCTTTGAGTCTAAGACTTATTTTTAAGTTTGTGGACTCATATCAATTTTTTGATGGATTCTAAGAAATTTTAGTCCGTCAGAAAATCCTTTGAAAAATCACCATCAGTTGAGAATCGAGGCCCAATTTTCCGATAGACAAAATTCATCGACAAAATCAAGTCTTACTTGTGAAACAATCCTTATTTTCGGACAGATCCTTTGGGAATTCTGTCAGAAACTGGGGATATTCTAACAAATTTAGTTCCATATGTAAAGTAGAGAATTTTTATTAAAACATAAAAAATCTCCTTCTAAGTTTTCTAACGAATTTGTATCTGTTGAGAAATTCATCGAAAATTGTAATTGATTTTCAAATGGAATAAAAGTCACCGATATTTCTGATGGATGTTAATCTGTCAAAAATTTAAGCAATTTCCAACAGATTTATTGACAAATACACTAAATTATTGAATTTGGGATGGATTTTTTGACGGATTATAATGTGCCAAGTGATTAAAATAAATAAGAACATTTAAATTCAAAATAAGCAACATATTTAAATTCGCAAAAGTATTTACTTACCTTGCTTAAAATCCCACAGCTGATCTTAGAACAGATCATTTCTTCTAGAACATATTCAGATTGGTATAGATTCAGAGGCACTAAATTCATACCCTATCCAAATATTAAACAAATATTTTAAAAATTCTCAATCCATATCCATATCAAATTATGTAAGTATTACTTGATCCATCGGGTGACGGAGGTAATCAGATTTATGGGTTTTTTTGACATCCCTAGTAATGCATGTGAAGATGTCTCATGACAACCATAATTTAGCTTCTATGATAAAAGTAGCCACAATGTGCTATTTGGTTACTCTTTCGACTTCCATGAAATTGTTTCTCCTACTACTAAGGGAACATAACCTGATGTTGACTTTCTGCTCTTTAAGCAACCAATAAAATATGTATTCACAAAACCAACCACCCCCAAGTGATCAATTTTGTCATATGTGAGTTTATAGTCTTTAGTTCTTTATAGCTATCTCATTACTTTCTTTGCCGCCTTATTGTGTTTCATCCCTATTGCTTTAATATCCACCAAGTAACCCCATAGCATATCGTGCAACTTGAGTATACATCATGTTCCCAAGGGCAGCATATAGAATGACTTTCATTTCTTGCTTCTCAATCTCATTATGCAGTTCCTACTTCTCAATCTCATTCTGCAAATAATGATGTGAACCAAATTTTATGACATTTAAAAATTAATACTTCACATGATGAGCAATTTGACATCCTAAACTGTTCTAATACCTTAGTAATATAAGCTCTTTGAGATAATCCTAGCAATCTTTTAGATCTGTTACGATGGACCTCAATTCCTACAACATATAATGCATTCCCCATATCTTTCATATCAAAATGATTGGAAAGGAACCTCTTGGTTTCAGGTAAAAAGACCAAATCATCAACAATAAGCAATATATCATCCACATATAGAATTAGAATATAAACTTCCTCCCACTAACATATATATATATTATTGATTAATAACTTTCTGTAAATTTGAAAGACATGATAACTTTATTGAACTTTAAGTACCATTGTCGAGAAACTTGTTTAAGTTTATAGATGGATTTCTTTAACTTGCATACTAAGCTTTCCTTTCCTTTCATCTCAAACTTTCGGGTTGCATCACTTATACCTCTTCTTTACTTTCATGTCCATTTAAGAAAGTCTTCTTTACATCCATCTATGTAACTTTAATTCAAAGTAAGCCACAATATCATAATAATTTTTAATTGGTCTTTTCTAGAGACTAGATCATATGTCTCTTCATAATCAATGCCTTCTTTCTGATAAATTTTTTAGCAATAAATTAGGCCTTGTATCTTTCCACATTATCTTTAGGGTCTTGTTTGGTTTTGAAAATTCATTTACAACCACTGATTTGTATCCTTTAAGCAATGTTACAAGATCTCAACCTTCATTTGTGTGCATAGATTCAATCTCATATTCATACCATTTAGCCATAATTCATATTTTTCACTTTCATTGGCTTCTTTGAATGAGAATTTTAGTACCCCGAAAATTATTAATTTAAAAATATAGATAAATTAAATTTTTATCAATTAATAAATTCAAACTAGTCAAAAATGTACGCATCATTATTGCATACTTATAAACTCATATACAAATTTCGTAAAAATAGTAGTTATACTTTGAATAGTATTCTCTAATGAACCATCAAGAAATTTGGACATAGAAAAATCATTTGAACTAAGTTTAAGAATTTATGTGACTTATTATTATAATTAAGGAATAAGTAAAAAAATCCACTATTATATGAGCCAAAGTGAATTATAAATTAAAATAAACGATGAGTAGACTTTAAACAATATGGGTTGATAGCCTATTAGGAGAAGTGGACCAATGGACAATTTTGGCCCATGAATAAACTCTCTAATAAAAAGATAATTAAAAACTTATTAATCAAATTAAGTATTTTGATTGTACAATTAAGTCATACATAAGTTATTGGACCAAACACAGAGCACAAATGATGGATAGGTTAAAAATATTGGGATTAATAATATTAAATTGAAATAAAATAAGAAATTAGTAAATAATGTGATAAATTAGAATAAGAGAATTAATCAAAACCCATTAAGCTAAATTAGAAGATGGGTTTATATTAGTGGTCTAAACATAGAAGAATGGGCCCAATTGTGAAGATCCCATCTTTGGATAGGAGATCTTTTACCTAAATTCGGAGTTAATTATTAATAAATAGAAAAAGGTAAGATAAAGACTAAAATGAGATGTAATTATCCTAAAAAGGAGTCCTCATCCCATCCTAACCCATTGCCCACAGATTTAGACCTCTTCCCTATCTTATGAGGTGGATAAAGGCTAGAAAATAGAGTGATAATTATGTAATTTCAGAGTTTGAAGAGAAGAAGAGTTTTATGTAAGTTGGACTCTTAAACCACCCTATACACCTCTAATTCGTCCCTACCAAGCCTCATTTCGTTGCTGGGGCTCTGGAGGACGAGGAGAGAAGGCTGAGGACGAGGAGCAAGGAGAGGAAGGGCTTGGAGCAAAGGCTTTCTTCCTCTTCTTCGTCATAAACCCTATGTCTTCCTTGTAGCACGAAAAGGTAGACAATCTCTCAAGCACAAATCACATAACTTCGCCATAGGTAGTCCTTTCATCTATCTTTGAAAGCCCCATGATTTCCTTATTTTTCGTTGCTCCATGAAGGAGTATTAAATACTTCAATCTTTGTCATCTCCATGTACCTGAACCTTCATGTTTGCTTTCAATCCATGCGTGTACTTAATCCTTTTTCATAAAATTATTCTCATAAATACTACATGATGTTAGACTTCAAACGCCCCTATTTTCCCCAATTTTCATAATGTATCATTTTCTAATTAAATTGAAAACCATGACTGTGTATGTTTTAGGTTACTGAAATGTAACCTAATTGAAGCATGCCCAATACTTGTCTATTTTCAAATTACTCTTGCCAGTTGATAGATCTACGTGTGTACTTTCATTTAAAACTGGCTTCATAATTTTTGGATCATCGTGCGATTTTATATCGATTTTTGAAGTGTACTGTACCATGCATGGGAGGGAAGGACCAAACCCAAAAAGGGCTGATCCCCTTTTCTGGGTCGGCCGCCCCTCTGAAATCACGACGGCCCGACCCGTCACGATATCAGAGGGGTCGCGACCGGCCGTCTATCGCATTATAACACGACGGCCCGCGTCGTCGCGGTTTCCTTCTAGACTGCGCCAGCCCGGCCGGTTCAGCTGTCGCACCTCGACCGCCCGTCGCGTTCTGAAACGCGACAGGTACCCCCATCGCGATTTTAGTGATTCGACAATTTGCCTTTATGCCCCTGTTATTTACCCCATTTATTTCTTGTTTAACCCTAATTAAGCACTATCATGAACAGTAACGATCTTTTAATCATTAATGGGTATATTCACATGATATTAATTAATTTAAAAGTTATGTGTACAACCATACATGCTCTCATGATTTCTCTACACTTGCACACACAAAACATTCATGTTTGCCATGAGAACTTATTAAATTATTCATAATCTATCTGGTAATTATTGTAATTAATTATTAAATCTCCTAATTATTTAAACGACACTTGTCTTCATTTTATTCGTGCGCTTTGTACACCGTTACCGCTTCCCTCTGCCTTCGAGCACTCAAGGCACGACAGACACTTATTTTATACACCTTGTTCTTGACATGGACCACCTCTCCGTTGGGAATACTCCTGTCTGGACCAGAGACTCCTTGTCAAGGCCTCTGTAAGTCTTCTTGACTTTGGCGCACATCCATTGCCGACGAGCTGGTTGTACCCTTAAAACCTGTTACACTCTTAGGATCAGCACGATCCAAACGGCCTTAGTGTGTTCTCTCTTACCTGAAAGATCACGCCGAAACTCTAGCCTATGTTTATAAGCACGACTAATGGGCGGTTGTGACTTCTACCGGACTGTCGGCACACGACCTAGTGCTGTGCAACTGTTACTATCAACTGTTTAACGTTGTTTTATGATTTTGACCCTGTCTCGTCTACTATCTCTTCACTCTCATCCATTCACGTTCTCTCTGTACTCTCGTCTATTCTTCAATTACTCTCATCTATTCTTAGTACTCTATTTAGCCATCAAATTGATTGTCTAAGATAACAAACATGACTATACTAGGCAAATTATAAAGGGCCCGATCTGGTCCTAGGATGAGCACCCGAAAGGCTATAAGTCGCGGGGGTTTAATGATCTGGGTGATTAGCATACACCTAATGCATGACACTCAAGATTTAATCTAAGACAGTCAATGAATCACAATACTAGATTCTCTCGGTTGATAAAATGATCGACCAAACACACGTTACTTGTTATCGTGACTAGTGCACTGTTGTGCAACTTTACTTGCTATTGCGACTAGTGCACATTTGTGCAACCATACACGCTATCTCGTTATATGGTCAATCATTTATCATGCTAGTTTTGCAATATCCCTTTGAATGTATTATCGTTCTCTTGCTATCGTGTGTTATTACTCTCTTGACTATACGTGATCGTTCTATCTAGTTATCATGCTTTACAAGATATAAATCACTTAAAGCATACTTGTTTACACAAGATATTAAGTCCTACTGAGCATTATCGCTCACCTTGCGCTATTTGTTATATGTGTTTCAGGTAGACGGATGATGACCTTATCCATACCAACGGGAATGGACTGGAGTGATGAGCGACCTGGAGTCATAGCAACAGAATGACCTTAGTATCATAGAGTTTAGTTAGATATTTTCTTAAATATCATTTCCAATGTAATGAAGTCTTTGAGCCCTATGTTTTGGCTCTAAATTAGTGGTTGTAATAGTTTATGTGAATTATCAATAAAATGAAGAGTTTATTGTAATTATTGTTCATTAGATGCTCTGATTTTTACGACTGTATGCGCAATTTACATTACCATACACTTTGCTCACGTCTCCCCGATTTATTCTGCTGCTAATTGGAGGGGCGTGACAAGAATGAATCATTTTCAAGATCAACATCAAAACCATCCTCTTGCAAGTATGTAATGTAGTCATCTGAAACAGCAAGTCTCCTAATTCTCTGGGACCTTCTAAGTTCACCAATATGATCTACATTATTATCACTAAGAGTGTCATCTTGAATTGGTATAGGTTCAATGTCAACCTCTTCAGTGGATAGCATAACTACTGATCTATCATATAGTGATCCACAGGCTCAAGTACGACATTTGTTATAGAGGTACTGGGGAAAGAATATCTAATCTCCTCAAAATTCACATTTTGTGAATGAAGATCTCACTATTCTCACCATTCTTAATGAATTTAGCAGTTTTAATTTCAATAATTTTAGTGATGTGAGATGAATTATAAAATTTATACCTTTTAGATCATTCTGAATACTCAATAAAGGAACAACTAATTGTTCTTACGTCCATTTTCTTTTATTGTGAATTATATAGTTTTGCTTCTACTTGACAACCCCAAATATGCATGTTTCAAATTGAGTTTCCTTTCTATCCATAACTTGAATAGAGTTTTAAGACTAACAACCTTATTTGGAACCCTGTTGAAGATATACATATAGTTTTTTAAGGCCTCACCTGAAAAAATTCAGGATAAAGATGAGTTGCTAATCATACTTCCCACCATGTCTATGAGAGTATGATTTCTCCCTTAAGCCACATCATTTTGTTGGAGAGTCCTTAGCATCGTGTATTATAGTTAAATATCATTCTTTCTTTAGAATATAACAAAAGGTCTAGAGATACGACCTAAATGCCCATATCTTTCATAAAATTCTCCACCTCTATCTGATCTCACAACTTTAATTTTTTCTATTCAATTTATTCTCTACTTGGTCTTTGAAGACTTTAAAGACATTCAAAGACTCAAGTTTTTCATGCAATAAGAAAACAAAACCATAACATGAGAAGTTGACAATGAATGTGATAAAATACTATTCAAAAGTGGAAGAGGACCACAAATGTCAGTATGAATCAATTCTAAGAGTCCCTCACTTCTTAAGGTATGCCTTTTTTAAGTATTTATTTATTTGCCTTTTATACAATTGATACATGTGCCAAGTTGGTGAAATCTAGAGTAGGTAATACTCCATCTTTCACCAATCTTAGCATCATTTTCTTCGATATGTGACCCAATCTTTATGCCATAACATAGAAAAATTCTCATCAATCATACCACATTTAACACTAATATTCACATTCAAGGTGGGTAAATTATTTGCAAATGAGCAATCTACATTTAAAAGATCATTAGATAATTTTTTAGTACCAATTAAATGAAAATTTTAAATAAACTAAAGTTTAAGTTCCTTAAACTAAATGAATAACCTAATACATCAAGTTTTGATAAAGAATTCAAATTCTTAGATACTGATGGAACATCAAATACATTATATATGAAAATCTAGATAATATTTAGTATCAAGATGAAGCCCACAGGTTTTCATAGCTTTGACTATAGACTTGGTCAAACTGCCCATTAGGATCAAAGGACATTGTGGATTGATTTTCTGCTTGAAAGGAATACCTACAATAAGTTTGCAACATGAATAACAATAGTAGAATCAATCCACCAAGTATTAGAGGATACATTCATAAAATAGGTTTCAAAGTAAACACATAAATGAGGATTACCTCTCTTATCACATCAATTTTTACACTTAGGATAGTCTATCTTAAAATATCCCTTCTTTCGATAAAAGTGGTCCACATCCCCTTGTTTTCTCTTTTCATCCTCTTGGCCTTTCTTTGGTGGAATTTTTTTTGCTTTTCCCTTTCGAGACTCGTGTTGTTTAGATGTTGAAGCATAATTGATCACCAGTGAACCTTCTTGCATCAATCTCTCTTCCCCTTGCACACACATGGATATCATCTCATTCAATGTCCATGTTTCTTTATTTGTGTTATAAGATATCTTGAATCTTGAAAGCTATGATGGAAGAGAATGGAGCAAAAATATAACCATAAAATATTCAGAGATTATCATCCCCAATATCGTAAGTTTTTCGGTTGTGTCAGACATTTTCATAATATACTTTCACACTCCACTAGTGCCATCATACCTGATGGAAGTCAATTTATTAGTGATCATTCTAACCATTACTTTTTCTAACTTACTGAATTGTTGTTTATGGAGTTATGAAATTCTTTAACACTTTCTTTATCAAGAACAAAACCATGAGATTCTTTGCAATTGAACTCTTGATGATCATTAGAGATGATCAATTAGAATTCTTCCACTTTTCAAATTTAGCTTTATGTTCATTAATACTTTCAGAAGTTACGTCATTTGATCTCTTAGTGCGAAGAGCTAAGTCTAGGTTTAGACATCCTAACATAATGAGAAGATGCTCATGCCAATCACTATAATTTGATTCACTTAATTAGTGAAAGAATTAGAGAGAAATGTGAATACAGAGAAGCAGAACTCATGGCTGAAACATCCATAATTAAGCTCACATTATTGTCAGGATTATGCTACCACTATGCCAAAGCTCAAGTTTTATTTAGGGATCACTATCTTTTCTTTTAACTTGACTATCAACCACTATGGGTTGGGTTTGTCTAACCTCATGAGTTGGTCCTCCAAGTCTCACGTCATACAATGTTACTCAGGAGGTTGACTCGATCCTCCAGGCCTACCATGCCAACACACATTATCATCGTGATACAGACAAACCATTATGTACAATTCTAATAAACACTAATTAATCATTGCTAAGATTTCATAACATCATACAACCAATATCAATACATGATTTATGAATAATTTCAATAATATTATGACATTTTAACAAGTTTTAATAATTATCTAAGAATACATAAAGGTAAAGATATCCTATCTTCAAGGCACTTAAATTACAACAATGATAAATAAGGACAGAGACACGATTCTGGAAAGTTAATGTTCACATGTGAATATGAAATATAATGAAGTAAAACTTCAGAAATTTGTATGATAATGGGTTAATGCAATCATAAGCAGTGAGATTAGATGTTTAAACGTTTATTTAAATCAAATAAGCAATTAATATGAAACTGAAAGGACACAAATGTAAGGTTTCAGGATGCCAACACAAAAGTTTTTTTTATTCTGTTTAAACAAATACTCACTATATTGCTTTTATACCCAAACAGTTTTATAAAACAGTCCCTACAGAAAAAATGACCTAAATGGACTTGAAGATGTCCAATACTTAATGGACCAGGAACCCATTATATAATGGGCCTTAGGCCCCTTATAAAGAAGTCTAAGAGATAGGGATACATACACAATAAACATTCAGAAGGGGTGCACGAAATAAAAAATGATGTTAATTGAATGTTTTTATAATTGCGTTAAATTCGGATCTGAAACATAAAGGACGTGGGTTCGGATCCATAAGTGGGTCTATGAGAGATCCAAGCGAAGATCTAATATCCAACATTTAAACTCAGATCCACTAATAACTTAACTATCTAGATCCAAACCTCATTCAATAACCCGATAAGAATACCCAAATCAAGACCCAATAAAGATCCAAAATTTAAATGGGGATTAATGGGTTAAAACATCCTCATCTCTTCCATTCTTCTCCTAAAACCCTAATGAGGTCAAATCAGCATCATGGAGAAAAAGTAAGGGGAAAATGACATCACCAATTGGACCAGTGTCACCATCGTTGGAAGATGCCATCAAAAACCAACACCACAAGCAATGCCTGCACTCTATATAGTGCCTATGGGATGTCTGCTTGCTCATAGCCTTTGTGGTGTTCACAGGGGAAGGCCCATGCTGCTGCAAGGCTGGACAGTCTTGCGCAAGGGCTGTCATAGATGGAGCCTGGCACATTGTGCATCGCAACCACGGGCGGCCACTATGGTGGTCATGCTTTGGCCTTCTAGCTAGGGAGCCAGGCCTTTTGCACACTGCTTTTAAACCATAAATGGGATCTTCTAGAGCCTCTATAGGAGGGGGCTCGGTCAGTACTATGAGGTGGGGTGATTTTTTTTAACCCCTGTGTATATACAAAAGTGCAATTAAAGTGAGGGGTTAAAAAAAATCACCCCACCCCATGGTACTGACCGAGTCCCCTCCTGCAGAGGCTCTAGAAGATCCCATTTCCTTTGAACCACTACTCAATAATTTGTCGACGTGTGCCCCTAATGCTTACTTTTTGCATGGGATGCTAATTAACACCATTATACTCGATCGTTCGGAATCTTTGAATACCCTACCACCATGTACGTCTCCCAAACACATAACTTGCTATGTAGAAGATGACATATACGATTGAACGTGACATGTGCAGGGCCACCGAATCTGACTTAAGAAACATCCCAAAAAAATAACTTTCATGTGTCTGAAAATTTGACTAAGACGAGTCCAAAGAATAAACAAGACTCTGATATCACATGTTGAATTTCATGCAATAGAAACGTACTTGAATCGTCATCAAAAATCACGCAATGTAAAAGTCATCACACGGAGAAAATCCACATAGAGCCGCTAAGAATGTCAAGATCGAAAATATGATCTACGCGAGATCGTGATCTTCTCTCTCTACACTTCTCCCTATGATACTAGATGGTAGATAAAAACTTTTGAGTGTTTTTATGTCATAGAGAGAGATTAAGATTCACCCGTCTTTATATAAGTCAATCCAGTATAAATGTTCCCACTTTAATTAGAATTGTAGATGTGTCCTAATACAACTGAGTTTCTTTAAGATAAGTCCACAGACCTCATTTGTTTTTGGCCACCCTACCGGATAAATCTAACAATGTTATGCCTTAAATTTTCATAAGAAAATATCTGATATTACACAACGCTGTCCAAACGTACGTCATGAAAAAAACCAGCCAGTTTCCATGCGTTTGCTTTCTCACAAGGTCAATATTTACATTTATGGGTTTCAAATTATATTATTGTCATGGCATGCTTGATGACGTTTCAAAAGAGTTTACTGTTTATTTTTAAGAGAAAAATTTTATTTTGCTTCTATTAAAGGTCAATTTGTCGTTTTTCTATTTTTTTAAGTCAAGGGAATGTAACATCTAAAATTTTAAGCTTATATGAAAATATGTCACGTCATCTAAGCATTCAACCTTTGAACTATACGCAATTATTTACACCCCTTAATATTATATGCTCCACTTGAGTGGTGCTTCTAGATGTGTTATTTTTGCATTCAACGAAGGCGCGCAATCTCACAGCTATCTCCCTCCAACTTTTTTTTTGTTTGATAACGAAAAAATCTCGTCCCGTGTGGTTTTGTGGATTCAGAGATTGATGTTCGTGAATTCTAAGATCAAAATTTGACATCTCCTATTTTTCGTATACCCATATTGCTCTTACCTTATTTGATCGAAAAACTTCGGATCTACACACCTCGAGGATTGCATGTAGATCAGGTAAGTCCCCCCAAAAAATCGAACTCGGGACCTCTTACTTTTTAAGCAAGAGTTCTACCGATCGACCCAATCGGAGTCCTCTATCTCCCTCCAACCTTATCCTTTACGCTATAGTATATAATTAAGAAGACTTTTCAATGATGTATCTAACATCATCATCCAAATTGTCAAGTAAATAATTAATTTTAATCTCTTGAGACTGCACAATAAAAGTCACTTTGATAATTTGATAAGTCCTAATAATTACTAATTACCAAACTTGTAAAATTTCGTGAGTGATTTGGTAACACACATAGTTTTATGAAGATTTTATCACTAATAAATGTTGATAAATTCTGAAAGTTTTATCTCACTTTTTTAGATATGATTATAAGTTATTAATCTTGATAATTTTATTTGTTAAATAAAAATATCATAAATTAAGATATCTTATTTATAGATAGTTATGTGTGGACAAATTATAAAATTATCAAGGGATCCTAAAATTTTTGTCACTAATAAAAACTCAAGATGTTTTTTCTTATTTCACCGTTGACGTCACTTTATCTAATATCTTCTATCATCTTATAACCCCTGTTACGAGACTTGACTCACTTAGGCAGAAGAAGACAAAAGAATAGTTTTGTAAATTGAGAAATATTGCCAAGGATCTCGATTAAGTTGATCAGTTAGAACTCTTGCCTAAAATAAGAGGTCTCGACTTCCATTTGGAAGAATTTTTTTTTAATTTATATGTAATTCTCGAGGTGTATAAATTTAAAATTTTTTCGACCAAATGAGATAAAATTAATACAGATACACAAAAAATAGAAGTTGCTAGATCTTGACTTTGAGATCTACGAACACCAATTTTTGAACCCATAAAATCACATAAAGTAAAAGTTTTTCGTTACGAAAAAAAAGAAGAGAAATACTTGTTGTAAGTCTTAATTGATAATAAAATTTATGTAAATTATTCGCTAAATAATTAGATTAGTTAAAAAAAGAGAGAGAAAAGTTTAATAATTTTTTAATTAATAAAATTATTTAACAAATAATCTACATAAATATTGTTATCGGTCCTGACCGATAACAAACAATTTTCTTGTAAATTTGGTAATCTTATCTCTCTTAATTCTTCTGTCATTGGGGTGTTCATGGTTTGGTTTGGTTTGATTTATAGAAGATTTTTAAGAAATCAAATCAAATTAAATTCAGACCCAACCCGAACCAAACCAAACCGAAGTCCTTTAAAATCAAACCAAACCAAATCGAAATAAATTCGATTTGATTCGGTTTAACTTGAAAATAAATATGTCTTTAGATTCTCTTAATCTTAATAAGATTTTAATCACTTATTTCTTTAATAAATCACTATCAATAAGATTTGAAATGAAGTATTAAATGTTGATAGTTATATTACCCTCCATAATATATATTTTTAAGTAAATATATTGAATAAATTTGATAGATATATACAAATTAAAATTTAGTATTATTATTTAATTTAATTGATTTGATTTAATTTATAGAATTTAAAAATCAAACTAAATCGATTTTTTTTTCAATTTGATTTAAAACTAAATTAAAAAAATTTATATTCAAATTAAATCAAACCAAATCGAATCACTCTATTTAATTTAATTTTTTCGATTTGAATCAAATATTGAACACCCTACCCGCGGTCGAGGACAAAAGACAACCCATGGCCCGTCGAATGGTCCACGAACCGTGAGCTTTACCTCCTTTAATAAAATAAAAATAAATTGATAGCGAAGGCGTCAGCCAGGTGGGCGGCAGGGTTTGTCCGGGCAGAAAGTGGGCCCCCGGTGTCTTCGCTGGCCACAAACTCCCGGAAACGGTCAGATCTTTTGGGTCCTACAGATCGGACGGTGTGACTGAAATGGGCTCGGCAATCAGACGGCCGGCGGCCACTCGGCAATCAGATCCTGGAGTGAGGTGATTTAGTTTAGTGGATTGTGGGGAGGACCCCCGGTGTCTTCGCTGGCCACAAACTCCCGAAAACGGTCAGATCTTTTGGGTCCTACAGATCGGACGGTGCGACTGAAACGGGCTCGGCAATCAGACGGCCGGCGGCCACTCGGCAATCAGATCCTGGAGTGAGGTGATTTAGTTTAGTGGATTGTGGGGAGGATAGCCAAGGAACTATTAATACGGCGATATATTATTATGCATTGGCTAATCTTCTCATTAGCCAATGCATAAGGAGTAAGATCATTGTGTCCATCTAATAAAATATAGAGATGCACGAGAAAGTATAATTTTTAAATATAGTAAATTTTTCTCGTGACATATATAATAGTGAGCACTTGTTTTTTTTTGTTTTTTTTTTTTGAGGGGGGGGGGGGGGCGGGTCGTAAGGACTGCGGGTTTCATAAGACATGCTTTGATATTGTCAAAAATATTCTGTCAAACTTGATCCCATTCAAGCAGTAGTCGTTTCCCTTATAAAAAAATGGTTGACACCTCCTACAAGATTGGATATAAATCTTGGTTTGCTGAATGCTACTGTATCGTATGGTTCAATTCTCTCCTACGGGCTTTTTAGCCTTTTTTTCGTAACCTAAAAAAAGGGAGGGGGGGGGGGAAAATTAACTTAAATATGAGTTTGAAATCTCTCTCTATCTCTTTTATAGTAAAATGTTGCTTCTATTCATACGCAAACTAGTACAAGAGAATCAGAGAACTCGTCCGCTGTGGAGAGGAGAAGGTGACCATTATCGAAAAACATACAATGGACATATCATTTAAGGATCATCGATCGAAATAAGAAAATAAAAATTCTAATCCAATTGAAGCCGGCCAGAGTAGAAGACAACGATAAGTGGCTGAGCAACACTGACAACCAACCTACCAGAAGAAAGCGAAGATCGGCCGAGGAGGGGGAAGCATTGGGGCACAAACAAAGACTCCAACAAAGGAGACCTACAACAGATGTCGAAAGACGCACAGAATTACTAGAGAATCTCGTCGACAAACATTGACGAAAAAATAAGAGGGGGCGTGACTAGGGGTGTTCACTATTCGGTTCAAATCGAAAAATCAAATCGAACCGAGTAATTCAATTTGGTTTTGTACGGTTTGAACATGAAAATTTTTTGGTTTGGTTCCAAATCAAATCGAAAAAGAAAATTCGATTTGATTCGGTTTCTAACCTCTAGGCCAAATCAAATCGATTAAACCGAATTACAATAATAAATTTTAATTTGTATATATCTATCAAATTTTTTCAATATATTTACATAAAAATACATATTATGGAGGTTAATATGGTCATCAACATTTAATACTTCATTGTAAATATTATTTGATAGTGATTTATTAGAAAAATACATGATTAAAATCTTATTTAAGATTAAGAGAATCTAAAAACCCATTTTTTTCAAGTTAAACCGAACCAAATCGTTAATTCGGTTTGGTTTCAAGAGACTTCGATTTGATTTAGTTCGAGTTGAATTCGAATTTGATTTGATTTTGTTTCTTAAAAATTTCTTATAAACCAAACCAAACTAAATTATAAACACCCCTAGACGTGATCACGATTATCTCATCTAAACCAGATTAAAGGAGGCGCTAGATATGACTACATACCTTAACTAGAGATACATGAATTTGAGAATGTCAAAGGTGCCGCCGATACTAGGGGGCGAGGAAAACTCTCTCGTGAGATCGAACATGGACCTCCCCGCATTTCCCCACAAGGTATATGCTTCGAATTTTTTGATTTAGTTTGGTTGATTTATGAATAGAATTGTCAAAATCATAGTTGGCTTATAATTGATGTCTTATTTTTTTTTGTCCACATGATTAGTTGGATGGTAAAGGAAATCTGGTTGTAAGGTGGGCTTCACATCTTATTTATTTACTAATAAAATTTTTCTCATGCACCTAGATGAGTAGACATTTATTACTCACGAGCCGCATGGGCAGCCCCGCCTTCCCGACATAAACCAATTGTGGAGGTGTATGTGCCGTATTAGGGACCACCGCAGCGTATGGTATGCTCCTAACTTAAGTGACGTGGACATTAGGCAAGTCCCTTAGGCAAGAGCACTTATGTGTGATTGAGATAGATTGCTATTTTGTCGACGTGGTGTTTGTCGGAATGCCCCCCCCCTTTTTTCTATAGTATATTAATTCTACTGTTATGGACGCGAAATTAACTTGAGTCTTCGTAAAGAGACGAAGAGTTATATTGGATTTAGATGTTGCGACCGATCTAAAATTTTCATTCAATTTTTGTATTTTTAGATATATATACTTTTTGATTTAATGAGGTCACTAATAATAAAAATTTACATTATTAACGAATTTTTTTTTTCAATCTAATAAGATCATGTAATTCTATTGCTCTTAAAATGGATCCGTCATTGCTACGATGACAGATTTTTGACTCGAGCAACTTTGGTGCTTACTCGGGTCGGCTCGTAATAAGGGTGGGTCTTGCACATATCTATTGTATCCTTTTTTTTTTTAGCTCCACTTCTTTGTTTTCTAGTTAATTTATATAAGAAAGTCTATCTTATATAGGCTAATATGAACTTCATTAAGCAACCTCAATTATTTGATACTTTTTTTTCTTATCCTCTTTTATCTCTCATTATCTAATTATCCTCTCGATATATAGGGTAATCACTATTTATTTATGAACAACTTTAATTATCCCTAATTAATCTATACAATTATTTCAAAGTAAACTAACTTTTAACCATAGATGGTCTCCTCTTATCCCCCTTTATCACCTCCGCCAAAGTGTTAGTGCCTTTCCTTAAACAACCCCCCACCAAAAAGAAAAAAAATTCTCTCATTTCCTTCGCGGGCCTTCCATTTCCATCCAGTCATCCACTTTTCTTTTTTTCTTTTCGGTTTCATCCGTGAGATATATTCGCTAATGATTTGTCGAGAATCTAAAGTGCTATTGAAGGCCACTTGAGTCTCTAAAGCCAAGTTGGAGTTTAAGAGGTTTCAAATTTAACTCGAGTTCTGAGATTCACCTGTACTCCTCTTCCAAAAATGTGTCATTCGAAATATCATCTCATGTTTGTTGCCTAAAAATGTGGCAATCGTTCTTCTCTAGAGCACGTTCGTTATTCAGATCTTTCTCGATATCGCTCAACATTCTTTAGATCTGTTTGATCCTATTAATGGTCTGGAGTAATGCTTTACGTTCTCGTGAGTTGTTTAATAATATTAACCATGCATTGTACGTAGTTATTAATTTAGAGTCTCTCCTCACTAGTTTTTATGTGTTTTTTTGTTTAGTTTCTGCAGTCTCCTCTCTTGCTTGTGTGCAATCCTTTACTACTACTCTTACAGTCTTTTGGATCTTTTTTTTATATTGTTTATTATTTTTTGACAAGGAACAAAGTTGATTCATTCCATTAGATAATAAGAGATACTGATAGATAGTTACAAGGTATCCGTATAGCAGAAGGGAGAGCAGTCATAGACTATTCTCCATCAAAATTACCCTCACAAAGCTACTTTCGCCATAAGATGAGCAGGGAGAGTAAGAGATCAAGGAGTATAAGAGATTTTAACCAAAGGGGAAAGAATCAATAAAATTTTACAATCTCCTAGAATGGAGCCACACCTCCACATAGAAGAATTTGAATTCAAAATAGTGTTAATAACTATTTGAGCATCACTAAAGATGAGTGTTCGACAATTAAGTGTAGAAGTCCACTAGATCCTCAAAAAAATAGTCAAAACCTCCGCTTCCAAAAGATGAGTAGCACTGAAAGAGGATGTCCTACTTCCTAGAATAGATATTCCAGGAGATAAAAGAACATAGGCACTTGCACCTTTACCGTCCTTAAAAACAACATTTGCCAACACAGAGATCAGGGATCAGGGTATGGGTATGGGTAAGTCACCTTGGTGAAAGAGACAGATCAGTCTTGATTCTCTCTGTTAGATGTTGATCGAGGTGTGTACCTCGTGCGTTGCGGAATGTCGTAGGATCGGGAAGAAGGCTACAAGAGTCTTCTTCGTTGTTCCTCGCTCCAAACGACCTCGGGATCTGATGGTGATGTCCCGTGAGAGAAGACTTGCACTGTGTGAGAGAGAGAGAGAGAGAAGACTTGCGCAGTCTGGTTTCCAAAGAGAGAGTCTTGTCTCATGCGCATGGGAGGGAGGAAGAGTCCTCCTTTTCCCGGGAGCCAACCGCCCAGCGGTTAGCCACTTTCCAAAGGTTGCCCGCGTGGGCACACCGGTTAACATCTCCCACTTGCCCACAGAGGGCACAGTAAAATGTCAGTTGCTCACTAAGAGCAATTCATCTCTCGACACTTGCTTCTCAATCTTACATACGACGAATGGAGTGAGCGACCTTACGAGAGTCAGCACAACAATGAGTAGTGATCTATTAAGTTATCACCAAAACTAACAGATCACAATACTCCAAAGAAATCCTGTAGTACTCTAGATATCTTCAATATTCACCAGCTTTGACATCCTGGATCTCTTAAAACTAGCGACGTCAAAACTCGAACGTTTTGTATTCACGACTTTATCGCCACTAAGTCGACATAGTCCCTCGAGGTGTGAACCACAAAACATGGTGCAATATTCAGATGTCTTTCTTGAGTTCTCATGTCAATTCAATTAGTCTTGACCACTTTCCTAGTCATGTCCCGCTGGACTGTATCAACTATAGCCCTAAGGAGCATGCTAAAGTAGCGACATCAAGCTTCCTTTTCATGACATAGATCTCAAGTCCTAAGGGTACATGTGGATCAATGAATTATGATCCAAGAGCTCACACAATGATGAAACAGAGATCTCATTCATCATTCTCTTCAAGGATCGTTTTACGCACATGTGGTATGTACACATGCTACGGTGTTCTTCCATCATTATGGACATGTCACATACAACATAATAAAAACACCATATGATTTTTAGTCTAGCCACTCCCACTGCGGCTAACCCGAGTCTCACGACCTCTTATCATAAAACTCGCAACCGGCTTAATGAGGCTTCACGGATTTGATTCTCATATCCTGTGATCGATCCATAGGGATCTCATCTTAACTCATTTAAGGCGACAATAAAAAGAAAATATCTTGCTCGCTCTCATAGCGCCATAGATATAAATTTATCTTGCTCGCTCTCATAGCGCTATAGATATAAATTTATCTTGCTCGCTCTCATAGCGCCATAGATAAAAATTGTCTCATCTTGCTCGCTTTCTTAGCGCCAAGGTGAATGACCCGTGTGAGGGGGTCCATTCAGAGCCTAGTGACACTTTTCTTGATGTGTAAAGTATTCCAACCATAGACACACATAAGGAAGGAAAACATAATAACTTAATTGTCAATCAATAATTGTGCACATCACAATTTACACAATCCCATATTTCTAATATGGGTTACAAATGCCTCCCTCGGGATTTGTTTGGTTAGTGGATCGGCCAACATATGACCTGTCGAAATGTGTCGAAGAACCACCAACTCCTTTGCAACTAAATCCCGAATGTAGTGATAACGAATGCCAATGTGTTTGGTTCGCCCATGGTATTTGGGGTCCTTAGCATAGGCTAAGGCCGATGTGCTATCAACATACAGCACTACCGCCTCCTTTGACAAATGTGTCATGGCCAATCACTGTAGGAAACTTTGCAACCAAACAGCCTCTTGACATGCAGCAGAACATGCCACATATTCTGATTCCATGGTGGATAAAGCGATGCACGTTTGTTTCTTGCTACACCAAGAAATGGCCCCTCCACCTAACATAAACACATAGCCTGAGGTGGATTTGCGCTCATCTTTATCATCGGCCCAATCAGCATCGCTGAAACCTCTCAATCTTAAGTCACCTCCTTTGTAACATAAGACAAGGTCCGAAGTACCACGAAGATATCGAAAAAGCCTCTTAACTGCTTTCCAATGAACGAGACCGGGATTACTTTGATAACGACTAACAAGGCCCACCGCAAAGCTAATGTCTGGCCGTGTACATAACATGGCATACATTAGGCTACTAATTGCAGCAGCATATACACTTTAGACATTTCATTCTTTTCTTATCAGTTTGTGGACATTGACTGATACTTAAAACACAACTCTTATCAATTGGAGTATCGATGGGTTTGGAATAATGCATCCGAAATCGCTCAAGAATCTTATTTATATAAGTCTCCTGCGACAAACACAGAAGTTTATTCGAGCGATCTCTTGTGATTTTTATTCCTAGCACATAATTTGCTTCACCCATGTCTTTTATCTGAAAGACAGAAGACATCCATTTTCGAGTGGCTTCGATAGATTCCATGTCATTTCCAGCCAATAAAATGTCATCAACATATAATGACAAAATAAGAATCTTTTCTGCCATACGTTTAACATACACACAGTGGTCTTCTTTAATCATCTCAAAACCAAATGAGATAATAGATTTATGAAATCTAAAATACCACTGTCTAGACGATTGTTTGAGGCCATAAATGGAACGTTTGAGACGGCAAACTTTGCGCTCTTGTCCCTTTGCCTCAAAACCTTCTGGTTGCACCATATAAATTTCTTCGTCTAGTTCTCCATTGAGAAATGCTGTTTTAACGTCCATCCGAAAAAGTTCTAAGTCTAAATGTGCAACAATGGCTAGAATAAGGCGAATCGATGTGAATCTCACCACTGGGGAGAATGTCTCATCGAAATCTATACCCTCCTTTTGAGTATATCATTTCGCCACAAGTCGTGCTTTAAATTTGTCGATAGATCCATCCGCCTTGCGTTTGACTTTGAAAATCCATTTATTTCCAATAGCCTTACGCCCTGGAGGGAGGTCGACAAGTTCCCAAACTTGATTCTTACTCATAGAGTCCATCTCATCTTGCATTGCTTCCTTCCACTCTTTACTAGCAGATGAAGCTAATACTTCTTTAACAGAAGTAGGCTCATCATCATCAGCAAGCTGGCACACAAGGGCTTCCTCTTCAATCTCAAATCGACGACGAGGCATGTGTCCACGTTTGCTACGGCGTATCTGATCGTCTTGTTCTTCTATAGGTGTGCTCCCACTGGGCACAAAGCTCCCACTATCATGATCATCTCTACTATCTCCGACGGCTTCCTGGTTAGGAACTAATTCCCTCCCTTCGCTGGAAGATGGTAGAATATCATTGGGGTCATCCATCTCATGGAGATCAAGACTCTTTCCAGTGTCGCCGATGCTAGGAAATTCTGTTTCTAAGAAAACAACATCTCGGACGTCTTTTTTGTCATTCCTCCATTCGGATGTTGTCCGTACATGACATAACCCTTAGAGCCTTCAGGATATCTTATAAAGATAAACTTTCTAGCTTTAGGGCCAAGTTTTCCAAACTTGTGAGAAGTGTCATGGACATATCCCGCTGAACCCCATGGCCGTAGATTATCTAAATTTGGTTTTTCACCACGCCATAACTCATAAGGGGTGAAGGAACTGACTGTGAAGGTACGCGGTTAAGGATGTAGGCCGCAGTCATTATAGCATCCCCCCAAAAAGATATTGGAAGGTTGGCTTGCGCCATCATCGACCTAACCATATCTAACAGTGTTCTATTCCGTCTCTCAGCAACACCATTTTGTTGCGGTGTATATGGAATAGTTAATGTCTGCGTATTCCTTTTTCTTCACATAAAGTTCGGAACTCATCCGAAAGATATTCACGTCCTCGATCTGTCCGAAGAACTTTTATGGTTTTGCCTAATTGATTCTCAACCTCTGCTAAGAAGTGTTTGAAGCAATATAACGCTTCATAGCGGTGAGCGATCAAATAGACATATCCATATCGTGAATAATCATCTATAAATGTGAGGAAATAGGAAGCCTTTGACGGGTCTTCACACTCATGGGTCCGCAAATGTCGGAGTGGATCAATTGTAAGAGTTCAGTGGCTCTCTTAGCCTTTCCGAAAGGCTTGCGACATGTCTTACCGGCTAAACACGATTCACACACAGGAAGATTGACTTTAGCGAGTGAGCCTAGCAAGCCTTCTCGAGCTAACCTTGTCATTCTATCTTGTCCTATATGTCCTAGCCGAGCATGCCAAATTTTTGAATCAAGGTTATTATCAGTATTCACCACATAAGACACAGGAAATTATGATAATCCAAATCTAATTTAAACAAACCATCCATGAAATATAGCATGACCATATATAACATTGTTCAAACAAATGTCAACTTGGTTGCTAGCAAACAAAAAGAGAAGTCTAATGCTAATAATGATGAGACTGATAGTAGATTATGCTGAACTCTAGGCGCATAGAGTACTTCATGGAGAGTTAAGACTCGTCCAGTCTTTAACTTGAGTTGATACACACCAACTCCAAGGACTTCCTCACTGGAACCATTTCCCATGTATACTCTTTGCGATCCGCTGAGATTCGGCGATAATCCACGAACCCTGCTCGATCCCTTGTTATGTGCTTGGTCGCTCCTGAATCCACTATCCATTCAGGATTTGTTCGAGCAACTAAGATATGCGAACAAACATGCACAGTTGGAGAGCAAAGAAATTGGAATACCTTTTTCGACTCAGTGCATTCACGAGCGAAATGTCCCAATTGTCCACAATTATAGCATTTGGCTTTTGACTTGTCTCTTTTTCCACCGCGCTTGCCTCTTTGGCGCTTCGGTGTCTGCCCCGCCTTAGAAGTGGATGCAACATTTTGCCTCTTCCTCTTGAAGTTCTTCTTTGGACCCTTCTTGCCCTGCTGTCTGCCTCCCTGGGCGACAAGGGCAGTAGCGCGCATGGCTTCCTCGCGCTCAGCCTCTAACTCCACATGGCGAGAGATGTCAGAAAAATTCTTAATGCTCTCATTGTGAGTTAAGATCTGTTTTATGTGAGTCCAAGAGTCTGGCAAAGATCTTATTACAGCCTGCACTTGCTGCTCATCAGTAAGATCGTGACCTGCAGACTTCAAGTCGCGGATCATGCTTGACATTAGCCTTAGATGCTCAGTCATGTTCTGACGGGGATCTTTTTGGAGGGTCTCAAATTTCAAAACAAGAGCCCTTAACCTCGTGGTAGAGGTTCCTCCAAAAGAAATCTTCAACTTTTCCCACATCTCCTTGGCAGTCTTACACTTATCAAACTCGCCAATCAGATCATCTTGCATGCTGCTTAACAGTGTAAAGCGCGTGCTACGATCTTTGTTGAACCATAACTTGTAAGCATCTTGATCTCTTCGGTGTTGAGCAGTGTTGCCTTCTGCGGGTGGGGTCATGGACGTTGTAATGTGATCAAGCAACTCTTGCTCGTTCAAAAGATATTGGATTTTTCGATACCATATGTCATAGTTAGTGCCATCCAATTTATCCCCTTTCGTTAAGTCAGTAACATTTTCGAGGCCATCGATGAATCACTACATTTAAGATAATAAGAGAAGGCTAAGTTGACAATTTTACATATCAGTCTATTTGATCCAAAATCTACACTATAATATAAATATTCTCCATATAATAAGATCGAAAGTAGACTTAGAGAACTACAATCATCTCCCATTTATATAAGAATATTCAATATTATTAGGGTAATTTCGATCAAATAATGTAAAGGGAGAGGAACTAACATCTCTCTTTCTTTAAGCATGTATATACTAACATGAATAGTCATAAGAATTAACAACAACTAATCATGCTCAAAACATGTTCTAATAATTTTGAACAATAATTAATTATGCTCAAAATATATTCTAATAATTTTGAACAATTAATCATGCATGTTCAAATAGCAATTAATCATGCATGTTTCAAACTCTCAACACTTGATTTTATCATCGGATCATACCTAGATTGCTTGATTATTAAATGCATGAATAAATTTATTGCATGGACTAATATAATTTATTGCATCGGATCATATAATATATCAAGATTAAACTAACTCATATATTTATTGCATGGACTTAAATAAGACAATCTCATAGTCATGAAGCTAATGATGATCCGAAGTAATAATAAATCATGTCTAAAATTGCGATAACATCATAATAGCTAAAGCAATCGTCTGAAGGCGGGTAGGAGTCAAGCACGGCGCCGGGGAACATGCCGTATGTGACGCCGGACTCGTCGTATCGCCAAATTTTCATTATGGTGGAGACGAGGGACCGGGTCAGCATTCCCTGCCGGTCCACGTCCAATAATGCGGCTAAGTCGAGCTCGACCACGAGGTCCGCTCGGCAAAATCACATTAGTGCGACGCCTGGCAAGATGGTCAAGTTCACGTCGCCGACAGGCCGACGCTCTCATGCGGGACTGTTCCACCAGAAAAGTACGTCTGGGCATGGGTGGACCAGTACCCATGCGCTCAGCCAAGCCAACATGTTCGCGCAGCGCCACGCTTGCACTCTCGCGAACCATCACGCCTGCATGCATGGGACCACCCATGCGCACTCCAAACCGGCCTGCATGGCCACGAGGACTGCCGTGCACACCTCTGCGTGCGCCAGGGCCGCTGCCACCACGCCCGCTTGCATGACGGCCAGTGTCGCTGACTGCACGTTCGTGCTAGCGCGTGTGGCCATGCGTCGCGCGTCTGCGCCATCGGTGCCAGCCCGCATGGTCTGTGTCGCCGTGCCCATCCGCAAGGGTCTGAGCCACGCGCCCGCCTGGGCCGTGGCGGGACCTGCTCGCGCCTCGCGTGGCCACGACCCCCCCGCTGGCCCCGCCTGGTCGTGGGCTTGGCCGCCGCGTGGGTGCGCCTGGCCACGGGCCACGCTGCTGCGTGGGTGCGCCTGGCCGCGGGTGATGTGCCAGCGCGTGGGCTCCCGACCACGGCGCCCAGCCGCATGGGCCTGCGCCACGCACCCGCCTGGGCAGTGGCCACGGGGCCTGCCCGTGAGGCCGCTGGCGACCCGGCGCCCGCAGGCACCCGCTTGGCAGCGCGCGACGCGGACCTGTCGCGCTCGCGTGGCGGCAGGCGACGCCGCACCCTCCTGCGCCTGCGTGGCCGCGGGCGATGCGGCTCCCGCCCACGTCCTCGTCTCCGCACTGACCCGCCTTGCTGCAGACGTGGCTGCACTGTGCGCGTCCTCCGCGCCAACCCACAGGGCCTGCCTGGCCGTGGTTTCCCATGAGGCCACGGACACCGCCTCGGACCATGCAACCACAGTCTGCACGGCCTCCCGCGAGGCCACAGACGCGGCGTTCGTCCGCGTGGATGCGGGCCGTGTGGCCTGCATGGCCCGGTCTACACGACCTGCACGGCCGTGTTGCCTGCAGACGTGTGAACCGCGCCTCCACGTTGTTCGTGTGCAGCGCCTCTGCCATGCCCGTGGCGAACGTCGTGGAGAGAGGAACATGAAAGCTCTGATACCAATGTTAGATGTTGATCGAGGTGTGTACCTCGTGCGTTGCGGAATGTCGTAGGATCGGGAAGAAGGCTACAAGAATCTTCTTCGTTGTTCCTCGCTCTAAACGTCTTCGGGATCCGATGGTGATGTCTATGAGAGAAGACTTGCACTGTGTGTGTGTGTGAGAGAGAGAGAGAGAGAAGACTTGCGCAGTCTGGTTTCCAAAGAGAGAGTCTTGTCTCATGCGCATGGGAGGGAGGAAAGAGTCCTCCTTTTCCCGGGAGCCAACCGCCTAGCGGTTAGCCACTTTCCAAAGGTTGCCTTGGTTGCCCGCGTGGGCACACCGGTTAAGACTCTCAATCTTACATTCAGAATAATCTACTTGTGTTCAAAAACATATGAACATCTCGCCTTCTAAATGTTCCACATAATTACTACTACTTCAAGAAGCTATAGTCCTTTTTATCCAAAGTAAATGAAAGATTCGATCAAATATTAACTTTATCAACCAAAGATATGGGGGTTCAAATCGACCCTATACTCAAGTTACTAGCAAACCAAATTGCTCTAGCAACAATGCATTCAAAAAGTAAGTGATCGATGATTTTCTCCTTTTGTTGACATAAAAAACAGAGTGAATTGATACAAAGATCGATTCTAATCAATCGAGATAGTGTTGGTAAGTCATTCATCTATACCTTCCATATAAAGTGAATTTGGTTAGGAGGCACTTGAGTGAGAAATTTTAAGCACCAGATGACCTTCCAGACTTTTTTTTTTTTTGACTTGCAACAGATAACTTCTTTACATTCAATTGGGTACAAAGGCCACAAGACGAAGAGAAATACTTGGTGCACACCGTTGGTGTGCAACAAGTGACACATCGGCAAGCACACCCAATGGGTGTTTGCCGAGTGGTTTCAGACAGGGTGATGTGGGTGATGTGATTTTATTTTTTCATAAATATCTTGTCCCTCACAGTCTCGTGGAGAAAGACACTGTTGCCCTTTCTTCCTTCCTTTCCCGCCACGGACTGTCTTCTCCCATTGTCTGCTCTTTCTCCTGGCGAACGACGCGAAGTCTCTGCTCCCCAGCCACCAGGGGCGTCTCGTCTGTGAAGGCACGCCCTCGTGGGGGGACCGTCCGCAGTGATGGCCTCCGGCTCCCGTGCCTCCCGCTTGCGTGCACGGGCCAATCTCCAGAGTTGCGTGCGCGCGTCCGCCTGCAAGTGCCTACCGGCGGTGAAAAATCCGGGGATCCGCGCATGCATCTCCAACACCCACCACCACCCCCTCTCGCCCCTCCCACGGTCGACATCGCCTGCCCCAGGCAGCGGCGAGGGGAGTGTGCTGGACTCGTCGGGAACCGCACACGCGCGGGTGCCCGTACCCCTCGTTGCCCGAGCCAGCAAAGGACTCGTGGACGAGCTCACCCCTCACGTTATTTCGACGGCATCGGAGGCCCTTCGCCGGAGCTTTGACTGTGTCAGGAAGGGACCAGTGGTGCTGGACCGTTGAAATGGATGTGAACAGTGATGATGATACGTCGTCGGTGGTGACACCACGGGCGAGGAAGTGAGCTCAAGAGTGAAAGCACCGGGGGATGGCGTCGGAACCTAAATATGGGTAGCAATGACAGACGACATGGACCGGAGGCCGGGCGACGTCGATGTGGGAGCTAGCTGGGGCTGGCAGAGATCTCGGTCTTCTCGTCCTGGGCTCTGGGGTTTGGTGTCAGGTGCTTTGCTCTGCTCTGGAGGTTGGAGTTCAGTTTCATAGTGGAGGATTGAGAGGTGTACATAGTTGTTAGTTTTTTTGGCATACAAAAGTAATTTTTTGTGGACAAGTGGAGGGCATGGAAAGGGTTGTATCTGCTTATATTTGTGTATGAGAAAATTTGTATTTTTTGTGGATGAGTGGAGGGTATAGAAATGGTGGAATATGCTTATATTTGTGTGTGAGAAAGACTTGTATTTTTTGTGGATGAGTGGAGGGTATATAAAGGGTGGAATATGCTTCTATTTGTATATGAGAAAAACTTGTATTTCTTGTAAATGTAATTCCATGACAAATTCAATGTTATTAAACATTAGATGGCAGCACTCAATGTTATGAAAAATCAGATGGCAGCTCTGTACAATTCTAGTATGGCAGTCAGTCAGCCAGTGTGGCAATCAGATGGCAACACATTCACCAATAAATACCAAATGTTCACCAATAAATACATTCATTTCACCTATAAATACCATAAACACCAACACTTGCACAGATCTGTAGTCTTCCACTTTGCCACAGTCTGTATACCTATATGTAGAAGACATTCACCAATAAATACTATACATTCACCAATAAATACCACACATTCACCTATAAATACATTCATTTCACCTATAACTACCATAAACACCAACGCCTGCACAGATATGTAGTCTTCCACTATGCCACAGTCTGTACACCTATATGTAGAAGACATTCACCAATAAATATTGTACATTCACCAATAAATACCACACATTCACGAATAAATACATTCATTTCACCTATAACTTTCATAAACACCAACACTTGCACAGATCTGTAGTCTTCCACGGTGCCACAGTTTGTACACCTATATGTAGAACACATTCACCAATAAAACCCGAATATTCACTAATAAATACCGGACGTTCACCAATAAATATTGATATTTCACATATAAATACCACAAACATCAACACTTGCATTAATCTGTACTATGCCATTGTGGTTGTCTATTCACCTACATATAGAACACATGCACCAATAAATACCAGACATTCACCAATAAATACTGACATTTCACCTATAAATACCACAAACATCAACACCTGCATTAATCTGCACTCTGCTAGTGTGGTTGTCTATTCACCCACATCTAGAACACATTCACCAATAATATTGACAAATCACCTATAAATACTAACAGTTCACCTATAAATACCACAAACATTAACACTTGCATTCTTCTCCACACTTCCAGTATTGTTGTCTATTCACCTACATATAGAACACATGCACATATACATATAAGACATTCACCAATAAATATTGACATTTTACCTATAATACCACAAACATCAACACTTGTATTAATCTGCACTCTGCTAGTATGGTTGTCTATTCACCTACATATAGGAGACATTCACCAATAAACATTGACAAATCACCAATAAATACTAACATTTCACCTATAAATGCCACAAATATCAACACTTGCGTTATTATGCACTCTTCCAATGTGGTTGTATATTCACCTACATATAGAACACATTCACCAATAAATACTAGACATTTACCAATAAATACTGACAATTCACCTATAAATGCCACAAACATCAACACTTGCATTATTTTGCACTCTTCCACAAACTTCACCATTTATTACTGAATTGTTTGTATTTATTGGTGAATGTTTAGTATATGTCGGTGAATAGACCACCACACTAAAAGAAGAGCTCAGATGTTTGCAAAGTGTTGGTATTGCATTAGGTTATAGGTGAAATGACACCATTTATTGGTGAATAATTACTATTTATTGGTGAATATTTAGTATATGTAGGTGAATAGACCACCACACTAGCAGAAGAGCTCAAATGTTTGCAAAGTGTTGGTATTATTTGAGGTTATAGGTGAAATGACATCATTTATTGGTGAATTGTTTGTATTTATTGATGAATGTTTAGTATATGTAGGTGAATAGAACATCACACTTGTAGAAGAGCTCAGATGTTTGCAAAGTGTTGGTATTATTTGAGCTTATAGGTGAAATGACATTATTTATGGGTGAATTGTTTGTATTTATTAATGAATGTTTAGTATATGTAGGTGAATAGACCACCACACTGGCAGAAGAGCTCAGATGTTTGCAAAGTGTTGATATTTCATGAGGTTATAGGTGAAAGGGCACCATTTATTGGTGAATTGTTTCTATTTATTGGTGAATGTTTAGTATATGTAGGTGAATAGACCACCACACTGAAAGAAGAGCTTAGATGTTTGCAAAGTGTTGGTATTGCATGAGGTTATAGGTGAAATGACACCATTTATTGGTGAATAATTAGTATTTAATCGTGAATGTTTAGTATATGTAGGTGAATAGACCACCACACTAGCAGAAGAGCTCAAATGTTTGCAAAGTGTTGGTATTATTTGAGGTTATAGGTGAAATGACACCATTTATTGGTGAATTGTTTGTATTTATTGATGAATGTTTAGTATATGTAGGTGAATAGACCATCACACTGGTAGAAGAGCTCAGATGTTTACAAAGTGTTGGTATTATTTGAGCTTATAGGTGAAATGACATTATTTATGGGTGAATTGTTTGTATTTATTGGTGAATGTTTAGTATATGTAGGTGAATAGAACATCACACTGGTAGAAGAGCTCAAATGTTTGCAAAGTGTTGGTATTATTTGAGGTTATAGGTGAAATGACACCATTTATTGGTGAATTGTTTGTATTTATTGATGAATGTTTAGTATATGTAGGTGAATAGAACATCACACTGGTAGAAGAGCTCAGATGTTTGCAAAGTGTTAGTATTATTTGAGCTTATAGGTGAAATGACATTATTTATGGGTGAATTGTTTGTATTTATTGTGAATGTTTAGTATATGTAGGTGAATGGACCACCATACTGGCAGAAGAGCTCAGATGTTTGTAAAGTGTTGATATTGCATGAGGTTATAGGTGAAAGGGCACCATTTATTGATGAATTGTTGATATTTATTGGTGAATGTTTAGTATATGTTGGTGAATAGACCACCACACTGAAAGAAGAGCTTAGATGTTTGCAAAGTGTTGGTATTGCATGAGGTTATAGGTGAAATGACACCATTTATTGGTGAATAATTAGTATTTAATCGTGAATGTTTAGTATATGTAGGTGAATAGACCACCACACTAGCAGAAGAGCTCAAATGTTTGCAAAGTGTTGGTATTATTTGAGGTTATAGGTGAAATGACATTATTTATGGGTAAATTATTTGTATTTATTGGTGAATGTTTAGTATACGTAGGTGAATAGACCACCACACCGGCAGAAGAGCTCAGATGTTTGCAAAGTGTTGATATTGCATGAGGTTATAGGTGAAATGACACTATTTATTGGTGAATAGTTTCTATTTATTGGTGAATGTTTAGTATATGTAGGTGAATAGACCACCACACTGGCAGAAGAGCTCAGATGTTTGCAAAGTGTTGGTATTATTTGAGGTTATAGGTGAAATGACATTATTTCTAGGTGAATAGACCACCACACTGGTAGAAGAGCTCACAACTGCCGCATCAGTGTGGTTGTCTATTCACCTACATATAGAATTTATTCACCAATAAATATCCAACATTCACTAATAAATAGTGTCATTTCACCTATAAACTTCACCTACAATTGATACATACACCAACATTTGCACAGATCTGCAGCATTTCAGTGTGGTTGTTTATTCACCTACATATATAAATACATTCACCAATAAATATCAAGCATTTCACCGATAAATATTGGCATTTCATCTATAAACGTCACTTAGAAATGCCATAAACACCAACACTTTCACAGATATGCAGCCATTCAGTGTGGTTGTTTATTCACCTACATATATAATACATTCACCAATAAATATCAAGTATTCACCGATAAATACTGGCATTTCACCTATAAACGTCACTTAGAAATGCCATAAACACCAACACTTTCACAGATATGCAGCCATTTAATGTGGTTGTTTATTCACCTACATATAGAACTTATTCACCAATAAATATCAAACATTCACCGATAAATACTAGCATTTCACCTATAAACGTCACTTAGAAATGCCATAAACACCAACACTTTCACAGATATGCAGCCATTCAGTGTGGTTGTTTATTCACCTACATATAGAACTTATTCACCAATAAATATCAAGCATTCACCGATAAATACTGGCATTTCACCTATAAACGTCACTTAGAAATGCCATAAACACCAACACTTTCACAGATATGCAGCCATTCAGTGTGGTTGTTTATTCACCTACATATAGAACTTATTCACCAATAAATATCAAGCATTCACCGATAAATACTGGCATTTCACCTATAAACGTCACTTAGAAATGCCATAAACACCAACACTTTCACAGATATGCAGCCATTCAGTGTGGTTGTTTATTCACCTACATATAGAACTTATTCACCAATAAATATCAAACATTCACCGATAAATACTGACATTTCACCTATAAACGTCACTTAGAAATGCCATAAACACCACACTTTCACAGATATGCAGCCATTCAGTGTGGTTGTTTATTCACCTACATATAGAACTTATTCACCAATAAATATCAACATTCACCGATAAATACTGCATTTCACCTATAAACGTCACTTAGAAATGCCATAAACACCAACACTTTCATAGATATGCAACCATTCAGTGTCGTTGTTTATTCACCTACATATAGAACTTATTCACCAATAAATATCCAACATTCACCAATAAATAGTGTCATTTCACCTAAAAACTTCACCTGTAAATGCCACAAATATGAACACTTACACAGATCTGCAATCTTCCAGTATGGTTGTCTACTTCACCTACATATTTAATTAATCACATAAATATATATTCATTAAGAAAACATAATATTGAATTTAATTTATTTTAATAATATTTAATTAATGGCGCAATATTTTTAACAAAAATATATATGTTAACACCCAAATATAAGGGTCAAATATAAGAGTGGTTCAAAAACATTCGCACGAGTAAGAGTATTTATTAGAAGTCATGTCTGAGTCATATGTGTACACTACCGTGTATGAGTCACAAACGTTCACTCGAGTAAGTCTTCCCACTGTATGTCATACGAGTAGGCCTATCCCGTACAAGTCATACGAGTAAGTCTATGTAGTATACGTTACACTTAGTTGCATGGTAGTAAGAGTATTTCTTAGAAGTCATGTCCGAGTCATATGTGTACACTACCGTGTATGAGTCACAAACGTTCGCACGAGTAAGTCTTCCCACTGTATGTCATACGAGTAGGTCTATCCCGTACAAGTCATACGAGTAAGTCTATGTAGTATACGTTACACTTAGTTGCATGGTAGTAAGAGTATTTCTTAGAAGTCATGTCCGAGTCATATGTGTACACTACCGTGTATGAGTCACAAACGTTCGCACGAGTAAGTCTTCCCACTGTATGTCATACGAGTAGGTCTATCCCGTACAAGTCATACGAGTAAGTCTATGTAGTATACGTTACACTTAGTTGCATGGTAGTAAGAGTATTTCTTAGAAGTCATGTCCGAGTCATATGTGTACACTACCGTGTATGAGTCACAAACGTTCGCACGAGTAAGTCTTCCCACTGTATGTCATACGAGTAGGTCTATCCCGTACAAGTCATACGAGTAAGTCTATGTAGTATACGTTACACTTAGTTGCATGGTAGTAAGAGTATTTCTTAGAAGTCATGTCCGAGTCATATGTGTACACTACCGTGTATGAGTCACAAACATTCACACGAGTAAGTCTTCCTACTGTATGTCATACGAGTAGGTCTATCCCGTACAAGTCATACGAGTAAGTCTATGTAGTATACGTTACACTTAGTTGCATGGTAGTAAGAGTATTTCTTAGAAGTCATGTCCGAGTCATATGTGTACACTACCGTGTATGAGTCACAAACATTCGCACGAGTAAGTCTTCCTACTGTATGTCATACGAGTAGGTCTATCCCGTACAAGTCATACGAGTAAGTCTATGTAGTATACGTTACACTTAGTTGCATGGTAGTAAGAGTATTTCTTAGAAGTCATGTCCGAGTCATACGTGTACACTACCGTGTATGAGTCACAAACGTTCGCACGAGTAAGTCTTCCCACTGTATGTCATACGAGTAGGTCTATCCTGTACAAGTCATACGAGTAAGTCTATGTAGTATACGTTACACTTAGTTGCATGGTAGTAAGAGTATTTCTTAGAAGTCATGTCCGAGTCATATGTGTACACTACCGTGTATGAGTCACAAACATTCGCACGAGTAAGTCTTCCTACTGTATGTCATACGAGTAGGTCTATTCCGTACAAGTCATACGAGTAAGTCTATGTAGTATACGTTACACTTAGTTGCATGGTAGTAAGAGTATTTCTTAGAAGTCATGTCCGAGCATATGTGTACACTACCGTGTATGAGTCACAAACGTTCGCACGAGTAAGTCTTCCCACTGTATGTCATACGAGTAGGTCTATCCTGTACAAGTCATACGAGTAAGTCCATGTAGTATACGTTACACTTAGTTGCATGGTAGTAAGAGTATTTCTTAGAAGTCATGTCCGAGTCATATGTGTACACTACTGTGTATGAGTCACAAACATTCGCACGAGTAAGTCTTCCTACATATACTAAACATTCACCAATAAATACTAATTATTCACCAATAAATGGTGTCATTTCACATATAACCTCATGCAATACTAACACTTTGCAAACATCTAAGCTCTTCTTTTAGTGTGGTGGTCTATTCACCTACATATACTAAACATTCACCAATAAATAGAAACAATTCACCAATAAATAGTGCCCTTTCACATATAACCTCATGCAATATCAACACTTTGCAAACATCTAAGCTCTTCTTTTAGTGTGGTGGTCTATTCACCTACATATACTAAACACTCATCAATAAATACAAATAATTCACCAATAAATGGTGTCATTTCACCTATAACCTCAAATAATACCAACACTTTGCAAACATCTGAGCTCTTCTTCCAGTGTGGTGGTCTATTCACCTACATATATTAAACATTCACCAATAAATAGAAACTATTCACCAATAAATAGTGTCATTTCACATATACCTCATGCAATATCAACACTTTGCAAACATCTGAGCTCTTCTGCCAGTGTAGTGGTCTATTCACCTACGTATACTAAACATTCACCAATAAATACAAAAAATTCACCCAAAATAATGTCATTTCACCTATAACCTCAATAATACCAACACTTTGCAAACATTTGAGCTCTTCTGCTAGTGTGGTGGTCTATTCACCTACATATGTTAAACATTCACGATTAAATACTAATTATTCACTAATAAATGGTGTCATTTCACCTATAACCTCATGCAATACCAACACTTTGCAAACATCTAAGCTCTTCTTTCAGTGTGGTGGTCTATTCACCTACATATACTAAACATTCACCAATAAATATCAACAATTCACCAATAAATGGTGCCCTTTCACCTATAACCTCATGCAATATCAACACTTTACAAACATCTGAGCTCTTCTGCCAGTATGGTGGTCTATTCACCTACATATACTAAACATTCACTAATAAATACAAACAATTCACCCATAAATAATGTCATTTCACCTATAAGCTCAAATAATACTAACACTTTGCAAACATCTGAGCTCTTCTACCAGTGTGATGTTCTATTCACCTATATATACTAAACATTCATCAATAAATACAAACAATTCACCAATAAATGGTGTCATTTCACTTATAACCTCAAATAATACTAACACTTTGCAAACATTTGAGCTCTTCTACCAGTGTGATGTTCTATTCACCTATATATACTAAACATTCACCAATAAATACAAACAATTCACCCATAAATAATGTCATTTCACCTATAAGCTCAAATAATACCAACACTTTGCAAACATCTGAGCTCTTCTACCAGTGTGATGGTCTATTCACCTACATATACTAAACATTCATCAATAAATACAAACAATTCACCAATAAATGATGTCATTTCACCTATAACCTCAAATAATACTAACACTTTGCAAACATTTGAGCTCTTCTACCAGTGTGATGTTCTATTCACCTATATATACTAAACATTCACCAATAAATACAAACAATTCACCCATAAATAATGTCATTTCACCTATAAGCTCAAATAATACCAACACTTTGCAAACATCTGAGCTCTTCTACCAGTGTTATGGTCTATTCACCTACATATACTAAACATTCACGATTAAATACTAATTATTCACCAATAAATGGTGTCATTTCACCTATAACCTCATGCAATACCAACACTTTGCAAACATCTAAGCTCTTCTTTCAGTGTGGTGGTCTATTCACCTACATATACTAAACATTCACCAATAAATAGAAACAATTCACCAATAAATGGTGCCCTTTCACCTATAACCTCATGAAATATCAACACTTTGCAAACATCTGAGCTCTTCTGCCAGTGTGGTGATCTATTCACCTACATATACTAAACATTCACTAATAAATACAAACAATTCACCCATAAATAATGTCATTTCACCTATAAACTCAAATAATACCAACACTTTGCAAACATCTGAGCTCTTCTATACCAGTGTGATGTTCTATTCACCTACATATACTAAACATTCATCAATAAATATAAACAATTCACCAATAAATGATGTCATTTCACCTATAACCTCAAATAATAGCAACACTTTGCAAACATTTGAGCTCTTCTGCTAGTGTGGTGGTCTATTCACTTACATATACTAAATATTCACCAATAAATACTAATTATTCACCAATAAATGGTGTCATTTCACCTATAACCTAATGCAATACCAACACTTTGCAAATCTGAGCTCTTCTTTCAGTGTGGTGGTCTATTCACCTACATATACTAAACATTCACCAATAAATACAAACAATTCAGTAATAAATGGTGAAGTTTGTGGAAGAGTGCAAAATAATGTAAGTGTTGATGTTTGTGGCATTTATAGGTGAATTGTCAGTATTTATTAGTAAATGTCTAATATTTATTGGTGAATGTGTTCTATATGTAGGTGAATATACAACCACATTGGAAGAGTGCATAATAACGCAAGTGTTGATATTTGTGGCATTTATAGGTGAAATGTTAGTATTTATTGGTGATTTGTCAATGTTTATTGGTGAATGTGTTCTATATGTAGGTGAATAGACAACCACACTAGCAGAGTGCAGATTAATGCAAGTGTTGATGTTTGTGGTATTTATATGTGAAATGTCAGTATTTATTGGTGAATGTCTTATATGTATATGTGCATGTGTTCTATATGTAGGTGAATAGACAACAATACTGGAAGTGTGGAGAAGAATGCAAGTGTTAATGTTTGTGGTATTTATAGGTGAACTGTTAGTATTTATAGGTGATTTGTCAATATTTATTGGTGAATGTGTTCTAGATGTGGGTGAATAGACAACCACACTAGCAGAGTGCAGATTAATGCAAGTGTTGATGTTTGTGGTATTTATAGGTGAACTGTCAGTATTTATTGGTGAATGTCTGGTATTTATTGGTGCATGTGTTCTATATGTAGGTGAATAGACAACCACAATGGCATAGTACAGATTAATGCAAGTGTTGATGTTTGTGGTATTTATATGTGAAATATCAATATTTATTGGTGAACGTCCGGTATTTATTGGTGAATATTCGGGTTTTATTGGTGAATGTGTTCTACATATAGTGTACAGACTGTGGCACCGTGGAAGACTACAGATCTGTGCAAGTGTTGGTGTTTATGAAAGTTATATGTGAAATGAATGTATTTATTCGTGAATGTGTGGTATTTATTGGTGAATGTACAATATTTATTGGTGAATGTCTTCTACATATAGGTGTACAGACTGTGGCATAGTGGAAGACTACATATCTGTGCAGACGTTGGTGTTTATGGTAGTTATAGGTGAAATGAATGTATTTATAGGTGAATGTGTGGTATTTATTGGTGAATGTATAGTATTTATTGGTGAATGTCTTCTACATATAGGTGTACAGACTGTGGCAAAGTGGAAGACTACAGATCTGTGCAAGTGTTGGTGTTTATGGTATTTATAGGTGAAATGAATGTATTTATTGGTGAACATTTGGTATTTATTGGTGAATGTGTTGCCATCTGATTGCCACACTGGCTGACTGACTGCCATACTAGAATTGTACAGAGCTGCCATCTGATTTTTCATAACATTGAGTGCTGCCATCTAATGTTTAATAACATTGAATTTGTCATGGAATTACATTTACAAGAAATACAAGTTTTTCTCATATACAAATAGAAGCATATTCCACCCTTTATATACCCTCCACTCATCCACAAAAAATACAAGTCTTTCTCACACACAAATATAAGCATATTCCACCATTTCTATACCCTCCACTCATCCACAAAAAATACAAACTTTTCTCATACACAAATATAAGCAGATACAACCCTTTCCATGCCCTCCACTTGTCCACAAAAAATTACTTTTGTATGCCAAAAAAACTAACAACTATGTACACCTCTCAATCCTCCACTATGAAACTGAACTCCAACCTCCAGAGCAGAGCAAAGCACCTGACACCAAACCCCAGAGCCCAGGACGAGAAGACCGAGATCTCTGCCAGCCCCAGCTAGCTCCCACATCGATGTCGCCCGGCCTCCGGTCCATGTCGTCTGTCATTGCTACCCATATTTAGGTTCCGACGCCATCCCCCCGGTGCTTTCACTCTTGAGCTCACTTCCTCGCCCGTGGTGTCACCACCGACGACGTATCATCATCACTGTTCACATCCATTTCAGCGGTCCAGCACCACTGGTCCCTTCCTGACACAGTCAAAGCTCCGGCGAAGGGCCTCCGATGCCGTCGAAATAACGTGAGGGGTGAGCTCGTCCACGAGTCCTTTGCTGGCTCGGGCAACGAGGGGTACGGGCACCCGCGCGTGTGCGGTTCCCGACGAGTCCGGCACACTCCCCTCGCCGCTGCCTGGGGCAGGCGACGTCGACCGTGGGAGGGGCGAAAGGGGGTGGTGGTGGGTGTTGGAGATGCATGCGCGGATCCCCGGATTTTTCGCCGCCGGTAGGCACTTGCAGGCGGACGCGCGCACGCAACTCTGGAGATTGGCCCGTGCACGCAAGCGGGAGGCACGGGAGCCGGCGGCCATCACTGCGGACGGTCCCCCCACGGGGGCGTGCCTTCACAGACGAGACGCCCCTGGTGGCTGGGGAGCAGAGACTTCGCGTCGTTCGCCAGGAGAAAGAGCAGACAAGGGGAGAAGATAGTCCGTGGCGGGAAAGGAAGGAAGAAAGGGCAACAGTGTCTTTCTCCACGAGACTGTGAGGGACAAGATATTTATGAAATAATAAAATCACATCACCCACATCACCCTGTCTGAAACCACTCGGCAAGCACCCATTGGGTGTGCTTGCCGATGTGTCACTTGTTGCACACCAACGGTGTGCACCAAGTATTTCTCCAAGAGAAAGGTGTGCGCTAGCCTTTTCTAGAGCGGAAGCTCTGAGAAAAAGCTAGGGTTCCTCACCTCCATTTGCTCGGAGGGGAGGGGGCTCCTGCCCCTGCCACCCTCCCCCCCTCCGTCTTCGTTTCCGGCTTTATATCCCCCTCCGGCTATTTGCTATCTCTGGCGCTCCTCTTCTGCTCCGTCTCCGGCTTGCGGCGGCGAACTCTTCCCCTGTCTCCGTCCCTGGCTCGCGGCGGAGGAAGCTCTCACCCATCTTGTTTCTCCTACCTTGGTAGGAGGTTTTGTCTCTTCGGGAAGGGGATACTCTTCTCGACGGAGGTTATCTTCTCCGATGCCGGTGGACGCTCCATCGGCTGTTCGGAGGCTCGGTTGCGGCAATCCCCTTTTGGGTTTGTTCAAGTTTGGTTCTCCATCGACAAGGGCCACCCCTCTCGTAGGTGCTCTCGTCACCGGTTTCACCGGTGTCCTGCTTATCCAACTCTTCGGCAGGCCTCCTCCTTCCTGTCGGAGCTCCGTTGCCGGCCTCGCCGGTGGTTTGTTTGTTCGACTTGTTCAGACTGTCGGCTGTGGTTAGATCTTGTCGTAGCTACGTTTGCTTAAAGATTCAAGCCCCTTTAAGTGGTGATCTTGCTGAAGCTGCTGCATTTGCTTGAAGATTCTAGCCCTTTAAGTGGTGGTTAGTGCTCTGTCCCATATTCCCTTGAGTGGGGAATTTGGAGTTTGTTGGACTAGCTCGTGTTTGTGGTTTTATCCGCACATCTCCTTTATGTGTTCGTCTCCCGAGCTTCCTGTTTGCTGCAAATGGATCGCAGCCGTTTCTTCAGAGTGGTATTCTACCTCAGATTGGTGTTTGCCTTCTTCAAGCTGATCTTGGCCCTGCTCGCTCCTGTTCAAGTCGTCCTGGAGTTACAGTGTTTAGCAATATGATGTTTCCTTTGTCATCTTTATGTTATGTTTGTCCTTCTGTCTTGGGCAGCGATGGGCTGCCACCATACTTGGGTCATGCCCAAGGTATGGGCAGCCTTGCCTCCTGTCCCATTGTACTATGTATCTCTGGTTTTAATATAATATAATCATCTATCTTCTTGATAAAAAAAAAAGGCCACAAGAAGAGACGTATAGAAAAGTCTTCTCCCGCACCATGGGCAGCATGGAGTCCATGTCTGCCGGACGTACACTACAGAGGAGACAAAGATGACTCCAGCACAAGAGGCCAAACAGGGGACTTATTACAGTCCAAACAACAAGGGCAAAGCACCCACAAACCCATGCTAACTTCGACCGCTGCACTAAGACACCGGAAGCGGAACCCGGCCAACACCGGCTGCACCACGGCGGGGATAAGCACGCCCACAGCCAACACAGATGCCGGGGAGGAGCTCGAAAGTGGAGGGAGCTGCCCAGTAACCTTACGAGGTGCGTGAAGGAGGATCCACGCCGAACGCAAGAAGATCTCCAGCGTTGTAGCCAGTTGCAGAGAAGGCGATGATGAGAGATACGGCACAGATCTTTGCCCACCTTGACCCAAAGTACTTGAGGAACAAAAGAAAACATTAGCACAACGTAGACTAAAATGATGAAACGAAGTACCTAAACCACAGCCGACAGTCTGAACAAGTTGGACAACAAACCACCGGCGAGGCCGGCAACGAGAGCTCCGACAGGAAGGGGGAGGCCCGCCGAACAAGTTGGATAAACAGGACGCCGGCGAAACCGGTGACGGGAGCTCCTACGAGAAGGGGTGGCCATTGTCGTTGGAGAACCAAACTTGAATAGACCTCCTACAGAACAAAAGGGGAGGACCAAACAGAAGACGAAACAGAGGTGGCCCCTAGAAGAGAAGCCCAAAAGCAAGGACAACCAAAACGAACCAGAGAGCCGTAAGCGTAGGAATGAGAGGAAGAGAGGGAAAAGAAGGGGGGGGGGGGGGAGGGGGCCTTCTGAGAGGCACCCCCTCCCCTCCCAGTCAGTCGGCGTCGAAAGAGCGCCGCCCGGACTTCACTCCGCCACTCCGAAGCCCTCGGAAGAGAACATGACGAAGACGACGCAATCAGTTGAGAGAGAACAAAACGGGCACCGTGTTCTTCTCAGAGCCCTTCTCTCTAGAAATGCGAATTTCACACCTATCCTTTGCGAAGGCGGACACAAACTGTGATGCCCACACCTAGTGCAGAGGAGGCAGACACCAGACACTTCTAGTAAGCATATATATATATATATTATATATATTAGTTGAAAACCCGTGCGATGTACGGTAGTTGTTTATAAATATAAGATAAATAAATAATATTATTTATAAAATATATAATTTTATTATAAAAATTTTGTTAAACTAAATAGGAAAATTTGTTCTTAAACAAAGGAAGGTGGACTGCATGAAGATAGACTTAAAATGAATTTTTTCTAAAAAGTTATGGTTTACTCGGTTTAGCAAGATTTTTTAGATGGTGAGTATCTTACCTTGTTTAGAAAGATTTCTTCGTTGATTTAGGTGACAATTAATGTTTGAGACTTGTCTTACGGAGGTGTGTTAAAGTTGTGTGGAAATGGATTTTTCGGATCCATCACAATATTTTAAAATTAAGAGTTCTTTTATCATGTTCTCATGTGTGTAGATGCATATTGCAAATCCAAATCTCGTCAAATGCCACACAAGCGATGGCGACGTGAGATGAATCGGAAATTTGCATAGCGCAGGCGTGCCAATCGCTGAAGCGACAACATGTTCTACCTCCGAGAGCCGAAGGGCTTTAGGTCTATTTGCGCGCCGCTTGACTTCGTCAAACGAAAGTGGAGATCGAGTCGGGACCAAGATCCCGCCGTTGCCTAAGCGCAACGACGTTAATTACATCTATCTGAGAGGGAAAACCCTTGATTAATCGTCAGAATAAAAAGTCTCGTGGCCTTTAGCGGAAACATCCGATAAAAGATATGCGCATAAAATTAAATTTGATTACGCCTAATGTGAGACGACCAAAGTATAACACTCAGACGTATTTTTTATGTTATTTCAGAATTATTAAAGGGGTTTAATTGGTTTTGGCATTATTTGATTTGATTTATTTTCTTTTGGATTTCCATTGTGTTTGGTCTTTTATTGGGATTATTTGATTTGATATGGGGTTTTATTTGATTTTATGTTTCTTCATTAAAATTTGTTTCTTTTGAGTTCATTCGAGTTTAAAATTTTATTTGAGCTTTGTTTCCAAAATTATTTGGTTTGGTTTCTTTTATTTAAGATTGTTTGATTTTTCTTAACTTTGGGTTTATTTTGAAGTTATTATCTTTGTTGCATTTATTTTATGTTGCTAAATCAGGTTTAGGATTGTTCTTGTCTTCTTATTATTTGATTAAAATTTCTTGTCCTTTTCCTTCTTTTCTTGTTTATTAAAATCATGGTCTTTACATTTATCCTTTTTTTTTTTTTCTGATGTTGATTTATTTACTTGTTTAGTTTTGACTATTCCTTTTGCTGTTTTTTTTATTATCTTATCATCTAGTTTTTTTTTTTGTTTATGCCCAATTAAAGAAGAGAGCATATGAATCAGTGCGTGTATGGACACGAGTGTATTTGTGTGTATGCAGAAATATGGGTTGGTGAGTGCATGCAGGCTAAACTATTGGAGATAGTTGATGGAGGGGGGGGGGGTGCTGATGTGTTAAATGAGGAAAGAAATAGAGTGGATAAAATGTGTGTATGGGGGGGGGGGGGGGTTTGAACGGCAGAGGAGTTGTGAGATGTGTACATGGATATAAATTGAAACGGCAGGGTCCCGTGAGTTTACATGGCGGTTGGGGCTTGAACGGCAGAGGCTGACATGTGGGGGAAAGGTTGAACGGCAGCCTGCTATATGCACAAAAAAAAAAGGATTGCTGAACGGAAGCCTTTGCAAGGGTGCAGAAGCTGAACGGCAGAGGTATGAACAAGCGCGAAAGGTCTGATCGGCAGGGGTATTGTGTGTAGAAAGTTGAACGGCAGGGGTATGGATGCTGAACAACATTGTTGAACGGCAGGGAGGATGGTGTCTGCCGATGAGACTGAACGGCAGGGCGGATGGTGCCTGCCGACCAGGCTGAACGGCAGGGGGGAATGGTGCCTGCCGATGATGCTGAACGGCAGCCATTCATGCGAGTATGCAGAAGATGAACGGTTCAGGAGCTGCCGTTTAAGAGGAGAGGCCGGTTTAAAAGCTGTCGTTTAGGCATTTATTCATGTATGTGGGGGTTAAACGGCAGACATTGGAGGCTTAGAAAATGGGACCTTTTTTTTTTTTTAGTGAGAAGGCCGCCATTCCACACAAAAAGAAAATGTTTTCATGGTTGATTATTGCTTCCTTTAACATTCTCATATGTGTGTTTTTTTTTTGCTTTTCTTATTATTTATTTTTTTCTTGTTGATTTAGTGGTTCTGTCCATTTGCTGTCTACTCCCTTTGTTGTTCGGCTTCCACTGACTTTTCATTTCTCATTATTTCTATTATCCATTTTACTTATTTATTTTCTGTTTGTCCTCCTGTTCAGTTCATCGTTCGAGGGACGCAACCATATCGGCGTTCATTTGTCTCGTCGTCACACGTGTATAAATATCACACAAATTGGTAAGATTATGGCCGGAGAAATGATGCTTAAACTGGCGGAAAAAAACCAGTCATGTAATATAATCCGATTTGAGAGTAATTGCCCCTGCCCACCATATGTCGGGGCGTTATTTAGGTACACTCATCCATGAACCCGAGATGGTGTACACAAAACAATGTTCGCCATATAAAGGCAATACGCTGTTTGCCAATGATACTGAATTATAACACGAGTTATCCAGTGACCACGTCGGCACAAATGTATAACATTATCGTTAAAAAAGAATGTCAGATTCGAGACAAAAATCCGGCAGCACCTCCCCTTAGCTTGAACGCTTGGGGGGGTGTTCATGACATCGTCCACCGCAATGGAGACGATGCCAACAAGATATTGATGCCGAGGCAACAACATCAAAGCACAAGGCACCGGTTTCCGAGGCGGCCTCAAGAAAACTGGTATATGCCGAGGCCGGGAGACGACTTGAATGGCGACCCTCAAAGCATTGCGTCACTGAACCACCTTAAACAAAGGGGTATTGGATTTTAATGGAGAAGAGAAGTTGAACGGCAGCACTGCATAAGCATTACATAGGGCTGCCGTTCAAGACCCTCAACATCCAAGTAATGACGAAGTCACGGAGTGAGGTGAACGATGACACTTCGGAATACACAATATTCAGAACGGCAGCCCTCTCAAACATAAAAATATTTTGAACAGCTGCCCTCCAAAGCATAGACATTCTGAACGGCAACCCTTCAGAGATATGAAATCTTCTGAACGGCAGCCCCCAAACATGAAACATTCTGAACGGCAGCCCTTCAAAATATGAAATCTTCTGAACGGCAGCCCCCAAAATATGAAACATTTTGAACGGCAGCCCTTCAAAATATGAAATCTTCTGAACGGCAGCCCCCAAAACATGTGATACTTTGAACGGCAGCCCTTCAAAATATGAAATCTTCTGAACGGCAGCCCCCAAAACATGTGATACTTTGAACGGCAGCACTGCGTCATCACTGCGCAGGGCTACCGTTCAAAGCCTTTAACGCCTTGAACAAGAAATAATTGTGTAAATTGACTAATAATAAAAAAAAAGGTAGGCCAATTTAGTCCCTGAGAACCAGGCATGGGTATCATTTTCACCCTAACCCGAGAACATCTGAGATCCCATTTACGATACGGAGCGGGTAAAAATAAATGGAAGTGAATCATATCTTAAAATGAGAATCACTAAAATAGAAGAGGGACGACCACAAAGCTATTCTCAACAGGTCGGCAGTGTAAAGAACTCGGGGAGGGGATTCCAAGTTCGTCATGCCAATTGTTTGAATACACCGGATAAGAGGATATGGAGGCATCCTAACCCGGCATGAAAACTATTAATTAATGCTAAAATGGTCAACATGCAAGACAATCATACAAGTAAGAACAGGGGAAGAGAAAACACTGAACCGGAATCAAACAACTTGTCAAATTCAACTCAATCAGAGCAGAAATTCTATAAACTTAGAGAGATGAGTACAATGGAATGGGGGGAACCCGAAGAAAACCCCGGTTTCTCTCTTTTGCCCACTTTCTCTCTGTAGAACACTCACCCTCTCTCTTTTCTTTCTTCTTTCCCAAGGATCTCCCCAGCCCCTGCTTCAAGAAAACCCGCATCAGTCGCCCTCCTCTTCCTCCGGTTCTTCTTTCTGCTCGCCCCGAAGAACCCAAAGCCGCTAGAAGCCTCCTTTCTTTTTTTGTTGCCGCCTTTCCTCTCCCTTTCTCCTGCTGCTCTCGAACCGACCCCCTTTTTTTTCATGGGAAAAGGACCCTTTAAAGGTCCTTTTGAGGGCTGAGGTGGCTGGGTCCCCTCTTCAGAACAACCCTTCCTCTTCTGCATATTTACTTGAATGCCATTTGGTGTCTACAGCCGATGCTGTCTCCCTTCTTGGGCTGCTGGCCCACTCATGGCCCATTAGACAAAACAGGTGCAAACAAGTTGATAGATTTATTATTTTATGTTAGCTGCTATATGTTAAGATTTGTTTATCCGGATTTTACTTAACCATATTTAACTACGATATAGATAGATTTAGTGGGGAGGTTTAGGCGGAAAAACTCTACTTCTGGTGCTGCCACGTGGCTGCTCCAGAACTGAATTTTATTAGAATAGTATAGATTAACACGTGGAGGAGGCGAACACCACATATTTCTCCTTTTGACATATACAGAAGATGTCATCTCGTATATATATATGTTAGACGATGTTAGAACGTCTAATTTACTAAGCACCTATCCATTTATTCGTCTCTCGATCTCTTCTTTGGCCCAGACGGTTCTGAAACATCTATCTCTAGTGTGATAGTTGATTAGACCCTAGTAAAAAAAATGTCTGCTCGCTGCCTCGCTGGATAGTGTAGTCACAGATTTGGTGAGCCTGATATAGTGCAACCAGCTGCACCCTTATGCTGGGATATTAAATGGTTTAACAAGGCAGTTATGCAAAGTCGACCGTTCTGCTATTCGCTTTTAATCGGGTCAACTCTTCAAAATAACTCTAAATGAAAAAAATTGGTAATTCTGACTAAACAATTGTCCAATTATTTATCCGGTTTTATTTTATCCGACAACCAAATCAGACGCTCTCATTTCACCTAGCTAGCAAGGGTGTATTGGTCACGTCGCCTAATCACACTAGAGCAATTAAACGCAGCTGCCGAGGACTCTAGACAAGGTGTTTGACGACATGCTGGGAGCTAGCTGTTGGTACTCGGCTTCTAAACCGACTAATATGGAGAAGATCCAAGAGAAAAAAAGTTGACCACCGTTCCTTTTTGTTTTGTCGGCTCCCGCTCGCGGAATGCCACGTACGCATGCCGCACCGACGCCCCTAAGTTTCGCATGCGGGGCCCGCCACGTTTTCGGCGTGCGTCTCCATGCGCATCGGTCACACGCTCGTTGATAAAACACTTAAGACTTTTTTTTATAACCGGATAAATTCTAAAAAAAATTGATAAAATTTTTTATCAGTTCTGATAATTATTCTGTTATTTTGATAAATTAGATAATTTATGAGACTCTTATCTACACTTATTAATAATAAGTTTTGATGAGTCAAATTTTTATTTTTGAGCTGATAAAATTATCTATAAATAATAAGAAATATCTAGATTTATAAAAGACTCAAAATATTTCAAAGTAGAAATAAACTTCATTAATAATCTTAATGTGACATAAAGTGACGAATGTGATATTACACCAAAGCAAGGAATGGTTAACAGATGTTATCTTATCTACGAATATTTGCTTTGTAGATAACCTATTTGCTTATCAAATATCCCTTACACTTAATTAGTCGGATAAAAAAACTATTCAATTTAATCATGAGATTGGTTGAAGTGCAGATCTCGCACTTAAAAAAATAGTCATAACATACATAGGGCCCGTACTCCAACCAATCTTGCTGTTCGTTAGATGGTTTTTTTTACTTAACCAACTAGATATTAATATGTATTTTTCATAGCTCAAATGATATAGTTTTGAGGACAAATTAATTAGGAGTCATTATCAGATATTTGACTTAATTTTCTAATCTTTGACAGCGTTGTAACTCATTACAGTAAGTGTTATCTTCTGTTATAGTATATGTTAAATCATATTATAATAATAATTTCTTTGTTACAGTCAGAGACTCTTAATTAATTTATATTAATTTTATATTATTATTATTATTTTAAAAAATTAAGATTTAAGTTTTATTTTTATAATTGTTTGGGGAGGATATATAGTAATATTGAAATCACAAAATCATGTAATAGAAACCTCAACTAGAAATTGATGTAGAACTAAATATTCAAGTTTCAACATTCTCCCTCACGTCAACATAGGCCATGAAATTAATTAGATAAAGATGAAAAAAAATGGAGTTGGATCTAAGTCCATACTCTGATATCATATTGAAATTATAAAATTGTAATCTTGAGATTGGTAGATCCAAAGTCACAAATAACATAAACCTAAACTCAAAAATTGATGTCCAACTTCCAACAGGTAGAAAGATCTCGCATCATATATAAGAAATAGTTTTGTGGTTAAGATCCTCCAACATACATTTTAAAATGTATATTCAAATTTTTTCTCTATCTATTTATCCATCCATATATTTATCTATCTATCTATTTATATATGTCTATATAAACTCTTTATATCTGAGTTCTTGAGAAGATTTTTGAAGAGAATATTTCTGTTCGCGGAGGACTTCTAAAACCTCTCGCTTTTCCTATCTTTCTTAACGGAGACAGCGAAAAGAGAGAATATATGTGGGTTACGAACAAAGTTTCTTTCTTTATAAATTTTTTGTGCCGACTGACCCGACTTCTACTAGTACGAACCTAAAGTAGCAACTATGACTGCTACATAAGAAGGGTACCATCCTTTCTGAAGGAAAGAAGGGGGAGGTCATGGCATCGGTCTTTTATATCGAGTTAAATTAGTCCGTTATTATCAGTGGCGGATCTAGAATTTTCGTTCAGTGAATATACTTTTAGACGTATTTTTTTGATCCAGTGGGGTTAGTACTAATGATAAAACTTTACATCACTAATGAAAATTTTTCAATCTAGTGAGGTCACAGGACTCTACTGGCTCCAAAGTGGCTCCGCCACTAGTTATTACGTCAATTAAGTAAAAGGAATATTAGATTGGGGAAATTTCGGTTCTCTGATTTAAATCGTAAGGTCTAATGATTGAACTTAGTTCTACACGTAAAAACTCAGTAATTAAGGGTCCATTTGGTTGTATGTAAAACAATTTAAGAGAGAAATAGTTTTCCACGGAATAACTTTTACGTGAAAATGAAAACGTAATTGTCTATTTAGTTGTTAGGAAAATATAAAGTTGTATGGAGGGGTATGAGATCTTATGATCCACGCAAATGAAAGAGAGTCATATACTCATTGTGTACTAACACTATTCATCAATTTTTTTATTTTATTTTTTATTTTTAATATTTTTAAAAATAAAAAATTTAGATAACTAATAAAAAATAAGTAACTTTGACAAAGACAATTTAAAGTAGGAGAAATAAAATAAAAACACAATTTGAATGAATAGTATTCTATAGATATTTTAATAAAAAAATAAAAATTAAATTAACTAATAAAAAATAATGAAATTTAACAAAGATTACTTAAATGAGTGGGAAAAAATAAAAATATAACTTACGTGAATAGTGCCCAAACCATGTAACTGTAGCACCTGCTACAGCCGCCGCAACAACATTAATGCTAGCTGCACATATACCCGTGCATAAATCCACGCTGGAATCACCGGGGAGCATTTTATTGGGCTGCGTGGAAAGCACTCCCGTCAGCAGCCCAGCACACACCACCTGCACGCGCGTCTTCCCGAGGCCCGCCATCATGAAACTGCATGCCATCATTAAATTCACTACAGGACAAATTTGATGATCGATGGAGTGACCTATTTGTCACCAGAATCAATTTATTTGTCACCAGGAGTGACATATTTGTCACTAGAATCAACCTATTTGTCACTGAATCACTTAAGACACGAAGTCAACTATTTGTCATCATGAGTGACTTATTTGTGACTGGAATCAATCTATTTGTCATTGGAATCAACCTATTTGTCACTGGAATCAACTTATCTGTCACTGAATCACTTAAGACACGAAGTCACCTATTTGTCACCAGGAGTGACCTATTTGTCACTGGAATCAACCTATTTGTCACTAGAATCAATCTATTTGTCACTAAATCACTTAAGACATGAAGTCAGCTATTTGTCACCAGAAGTGACCTATTTGTCACTGAATCAACTTATTTGTCACTGGAATCAATCTATTTGTCACTGAATCACTTAAGACATGAAATCACTATTTGTCACCAGGAGTGACCTATTTGTCACTGGAATCAACCTATTTGTCACCAGATTCAACTTATTTGTCACTCTAATTCGCGACTCTATGTGAATCACTTAATACACGAAATCAACTATTTGTCATCAGAATCGAACTTATTTGTCACCAGAAGAAATCTATTTGTCACTAGAATCAACATATTTATTATCAGAAGAAATCTATTTGTCACAAAAAAACCTACTTCGTGACTCCATGGGAAATTTTGATTTCCGATCCAAAAAATATATTTCGAATTAATTAAATATATCTCTCACTGTGCTGGGCTGCTGGCATGAGCACTTTCCACTGTGCTGTGCAGTTTTCATGATGGCGGGCCTCGGGAAGACGCGCGCCCAGGTAGAGATGTGTGCTGAGCTACTGACATGAGCACTTTACACGCGGCCCAATCGAAAGCGCCCCGGTGATTCCAACGTGAAATTTATACCCGGGTGCATGTGCAATTAGCATTTCTCTTTGGAAAATGGCATCCGCGCAATTTGCGCGGATGCCAAAATATGAGATTTGTGTGATTTTGTTTTCCGGATTTTACTTTTCAATGGTACCAAATGATATAAAAATTAAAGTTTTCCTAAAAAATATTTCCTAACTCAACTTTTCCCCTCAAACAAACATAGACCCTAAGTTGCTATACACTTAAAAATAGTCCAGATAATAAATATGGCTAAAAAAATGTTATGAAGTCCCAAATTACCACTCACGTGAACAGGTCTCCCAGACTCAACATGGAGTCTGAGAGGATGGCCTGAAGTAAGCGAACAACTCTCAAAGCGACGTCTTTGAAACGCACTAAAATAGGAAATTAACTTGACTCACGACTAGTCTGATAGATATGTAAAATTTTAGCTCTATAATCTAATCTCTCTCAAATAAATTCATATCTTGAAGGCTCTTAATTTAAAGAGTCCTTCGTTTGACAAAAGGGGTTAATTTGATAGATTCTTAATTCGTTCCGAAAGAAAACGAAACAGTCAAGACTCTCACTTGATATTATGGTCATTAAATCTTACGAAGTCAAGAAGACATGAAGTTATAAAGAGGGACATAAAAGGTTTTCACATGACCGTCCACGATCATGACCTATGAACCTTGTAATGTGCCACATTGCCCATGATGACCACTTTCTTCAGGAGGTTTTGCCCATGAATCGGCTTTATAAGTCACCACGTTGTGGAAGATCTTTTGAGAAATCGATGGCCTTTATAATCACCAAGGGTAGTTCTCCGAAAAAAGTAAGACATTTTGAATACTCAAATTGGTGGAGAATGATCTCAAATCGCACTCCCTTTTGTCCTTTGCTCTTGTTTACTCCGACTTAGACATCAAATAATTATTCTTAAGATTCATTTCTTAAGACTCCTGATCTTTTGTTTCTCCTTACAAATCTAATCTTAGAGAGTTCGAGTGTTATTTGATTTCTCAAATTCCAAGACAATTCAAGACACCTGTTAACCAACGGCAGTTGGTTGCCCACGTGGGCACCAAAGGTTGCGTTGGCAACCTTTGGAATGTGTGCGGTTGTCTCCCTTGCGTGAGGGACTCTTGGAGAACAGGCCCCAGGCAAAAATCCAACGAAGGAAGGGCCTCTCTCAGAGACACAGGCGCATGCATGCAGATAGCGCTCTCTCTCTCTCTCTAGGACAGAAACCTGCGCAAGTCTCCCCTCTCTCTCTCTCTCTCACGAAGTGCAAGACTTCTCACACGGGACATCACCACCGGTTCCCGAGGACGTTTGGAGCGAGGAAACTACGAAGAAGACTCTTGTAAACTTCTTCCCGATCCTATGAGATTCCGCAACGCACGAGGTAAATACCTCGATCAAGATCTAACATTGGTATCAGAGCCAGGTTCACGTTCCTCTCTCCACGATGTCGTCGGATGATCTCCATGTGCAAGAGCTTGCCGCAATGGAAGAGGATGACTTTGAACCGACGGAGATCTCCACGGACGATGATGGAGATAGCATGGTTGGCACCGGCCCGACACCCTCACAGGAGTCCGTGGCGCCAATTAGAATCCGACGACTGATGACTGCAAGGGATTATGTTCTAGCACTGTGTGCTTCTCCCTCGTCGCGCTCGGCCGACGTTCACCCGCATGGCGGAGCCGCTTCACGTGAACGAGACAGAGACGCGGTTCGTGTGTATGCCGGTGATGCGGACGGCTGCCATGCAGCCCGCCGCCATGCAGACCGTACTGATGAGTCTGCAACCGATGTGGACAACCGCCTTGACCCAGGCCTCGTGGGCCAGCACGGTGGCCTCGCGGCAGGCCGCGCACAGGCGGGCCTCCGCGCTGACAGCGGCCTCGCGGGAGGAGGCGCTGACCGCGCACAGGTGGGTCAGCGCGGTGGCCACGCTGATCGCGCCCTCGCGACAGGTCGCGTGGCCCCCGGATAGGCGGCCAGCGCGGCCACGCCCGTGGCCAGGCGCACCCCCGTGGAGGCGGCGCCCACGGCCAGGCGGGTCAGCGCGGGGACCGCGGCCACGCGGGCGTGAGCAGGCCCCGCGACCATGGCCCAGGCGGGCGCGTGGCGCAGACCCTTGCGGGTGGGCGCGGCGACACTGACCATGCGGGCTGGCGCCGATGGCGCAGACGCGCGACGCGTGGCCACACGGCTGGCGCGGACGTGCAGTCAGTGACACTGGCCGTCATGCAGGCGGGCGTGGCGATCGCGGCCCTGGCACCCATAGAGGTGTTCACGGAGGTCCTCGCGGCCATGCAGGCCAGTGTGGAGTGCGCATGGGTGGTCCCATGCATGCAGGCGTGACGGCTCGCGAGGGTGCAGACGTGGTGCTGCGTAGACACGTTGGCTTGGCTGAGCACGTGGGTACTGGTCCACCCATGCCCAGACGCATTTTTCTAATGGAACAGGCACGTAAGAGAGCGTCGGCTCGTCGGCGACGTGAACTTGACCGTCTTGCAAGACGCCGCTCTAATGTGATTTTGCCGAGTGGACCTCGTGGTCGAGCTCGACCTAGCCGCATTATTGGACGTGGACCAGCAGGGAATGCTGACCCGGTCTCTTGTCGCCACCATAATGAAAATTTGGCGGTACGAGGAGTCCGGCGTCACATACGGCATGTTCCCCGGCGCCGTGCTATGACTCCGGCTCACCTTCAGACGATTGCTTTAACTATTATGATGTTATCGCAATTTTAGACATGATTTTATTATTACTTCGGATCATTATTAGCTTCATGATTATGAGATTGTCTTATTTAAGTTCATGCAATAAATTGTATTAGTTAGTTTGATCTTGATATATTGTATGATTCGATGCAATAAATTGTATTAGTCCATGCAATAAATTTATTCATGCATTTTATATTTAAGCAATCTATGTATGATCCGATGATTTAAAATCATGTGTTGAACCCTTTATTAAAGGAGAGTTTTAAACATGCATGATTAATTGTTGTTTGAAACATGCATGATTAATTGCTATTTGAACATGCATGATTAATTGTTGTTTGAAACACACATGATTAATTGTTATTTGAACATGCATGATTAATTATTGTTCAAAAATATTAGAATATATTTTGAATATGATTAGTTGTCGTTAATTCTTTTGACTATTCATGTTTAGTACATACTATAGACGCGAGATTTGACCCATCCCCGTGTGGCTCTTTGTCCCAATAAGACTCGTTTGACCGTTTGTTGACTTGCCTCGGATGCCATGTAGACGACAATATTGATTGCCACCAACTGCATGTTGACGGCAAGCCCCCTGGACGTTGACCCATATTGGCGTCCACATCGCTGGACTTCTGCATAAGGTTGGCGGCAGGATCGGTTGACGTCAACCTGGTTTACTTGGTCTGCGCAACTACCCCGAGAATCTAGCCCACTTGCGCCATTCTCTCGCCCATGCAGCACATGAGGCCGTTCCCAACGGGCAAATGGGCCACCTTGGCACCCCTTTGACCCAGTAAAAATCCTACTTGGCCTCCCCCCATTGGTTGGAGCCTTTATGCATGGATTGCCAAGTGTGCAAAGTGTGTTTCTTCACACTGAGCATCCAAGGCACCCAAGTTGCGCCCCCACTGCCTATATAACTCCCCCTTGAGCCTTCTAAGATGGGAGGGAGGCTGGACGTCCATATGCTGCCACCTTGAGAGAAGAGAGAGAAACTTGCACCCTACCTTCCACCATTCATCCTCTTCTTTCTCTTGTCAATTGGGACGTTCAGGAGGCTTCATCCCGAGCTAGAGGAGCCCTGCAAGGAGTCTACAACGCCAACAACGAGGATCAACACCCACCTCTTCCTCTCTTCCCTTACTCTTCTCTTAGTCTTTTGCATGTTGCACACACCTTCCCACACACTCTAGGCACGTAGGCCACTTTCCTACACACCTAGAAAGGGGTTTCCCAACCAAAAACAGAGGGAAGAAGGGTGGTCATAGCACTTGGCCACCCCTCTTCTCAAGCCCGCATCCGGTACGGGACTCTCCTCTTGGGCTGTTTCTCTTCGTTCCTGAGCATTTACTACACTTTCTTTAGGCTAATAGAGCTTCTTTTCATGGTAGGAATGAACTGTAGAAGACCGCGGAGCTCTTCTTCTTTAGCCGGCTGAAGGAGGAGAAGTCGAAGCCCCCATCTCCATTCGCTGCGCGAGGTTGCTGCAACGACATGGTCACATCATTCCTTGGGCACAGGTAAGGCCCTAGAGATCACAAACTCCCTTCTTCTCTTCTGGTTTTCTTTGTTTCCTCCTCAGTCAACCTAGTCAACCAGGGAGTCAACAAGGTCAACCAGTGACCCATCATCGCCAACGAGAGACCAGCGACCCTCTGCGAGCTCCCGGAAGATCCACCAGTCGGCCGGGAACGACGCGAGAACGAGCGTTCACAGCCTCTCTTCTGGCAATCATGGTGGGACAACTTCTGCCACTGTGGTCTGTCTGTGTCCAGGTAGACGACAAGATATCTTGCCATTTACCCAGTAAACGTCCCCCATCCTGCCGTTTATTTTGTTATTAGCGTCCATATAGGTTTGTCGTTTACTTCCTGTTAGCGTCATCGATCTTGTCGTCTGTCTGTTTCTGATGACTGTGCGTCACATGCATGCCGTTTAGTTTCACAGAAGCCTGTTTTTGACTGTTTTGCTTTGATTTTGTTTTCTGTTTGCTTCCTGATTGTCTACTAACGGTCCTCAGTCACTGGGGGGTCATTCTTCTCATCTTTTCTAGCCTCCCTCACTTTTTAGGACATCCACTCTTTGGTTACAACCTTTTACCTCGGGATTCCCTCTCGAGTAAATCGGTTGGTTCCAAAGAAAACTATGTAGTCCCTAAAATTCGTGGGCCCTCACGGTACGGGGCAGAGGACCTTTAACCCTCCCTGTCTAGATCGCCTACTCACCCGGTTTTGAGTCAGATTTGAGAGAACCGGCCTGTTGCAAGTCTAATCAACACATAACCTTGACGTTTAAAATCTTGGGACGTTGTTTGATAATATTGTTTGTTAGAAGTCCACATTTCTCCTAAAACAGTGTAATTAATTCAACTTTAACTATTCTAAAATCAGTAGGTTGTGTGCTAATGGATGCTTGGTTGAATTCCTTGAATATGGCGAATAATCCGGCTTTTGAGTATGAAGATAATGTTCATGAATTTGTCTGGATGGTTGACACCAACAATCAGCTCGAATAGTCAGTTCACTCCTCTTCTTCCTCTCAAGCTGACTTGGAGGGGAGTGTGAGTTTAAGAGTCAACCCCACCTATGCTCAAGACACTCAAGAAGACCCTGAATTCTCCAAGCTCCTCTCCCGTTACTCGCGCCGAGGACATCATTTCAATGCTTTCTAAGCTACTGTCCGGGCAACAGTCTATCCTTCCTCTCCCCCCTTCTCCTTTCCAAGCTTCCTCATCTAGGCCCATTCCTAGGCCTGCTACCCCTTCACGGTTCCCATCTTCCTTGTCCCCTTTTCCACTCCAAATCCTTCCACTCCTCTACCTACTCCTGTCCCAACTCCTTCTTTCTCCTATCCACCTCATGTTCAGCTCGCACCCCCCACTCAATCCGAATCCGTCTTCCGCTCAGAGATGGAGGGTCTTATTAGAAAGATTTTGGCTGAATCTCTGTCCCTCCCCAAGCCTCACTCCCTCCAGAATTATTGCAAGCTTCCCAATGCTTATTTTCCTCCGGGTTTCACGGCCCCGAAATACCGTAAGTATGATGGGACCTCCGATCCCCAATTCCATCTTGCAAGGTTTACCATGGATTCCCATCGATGGCTGTACGATCGGGTTCTTTTAGTTCACCTCTTCCAACAATCGTTAGAAGGGGAAGCTTTGAGGTGGTTCACTTCCTTACCCGCATCGGACCTCATTAACTTCGACATTGTCTCCGAGCGATTCATCTCGCATTTCTCGTATATGGCCACCCAAGTCCCTACACTTCCTGACTTGGTGGCGAAAAGATGAAGTCGGACGAAGATTTTGTCGCATTTTCCAATCGATGGAGATCTATGGCTTCGAGGGCAGACATACCCATTCCAGAGTCCCAGGCCATAACCATGTTGGTTACCAACCACCACCCCTGTGCTCCGCTCTATCTTGATGCTCAGTGAGTTCCCCTCATTGCACATCTCTACAACCGAGCCAGGGTGGTCCAAAACCAGATCAAGGACTCCTCTCTGCCATATTTCTTTGAAGGAAACCCAAGGGACGCAAGACTCCCGCGGCACCTACGACCGAGTGGGTGACCGTCAACGAGTCCGTAAATGCTTGCAGTCAGCCCTTGAGGCCTCCAAACAAGCCCTCCAATCCTCCTTCCAATCCTCCCAATCCTCATCAGTTCCCGTCAGACCCCTCCAAACCTTACTCTGCAGTTCCCCCTCCTTCTGGCTACACCCAGCCCGGCCTGAAGAGGTCTCATTACCCTCCTCTGCCTGAGACCCTCGAGGACGTATTCTTCGCCCTCATGTCTTGTGATGCCATCCGGCTCCCCCCACAAAGGGAGAACATCAATCCGAGGGGGGACACCTCCAAATACTGTCCTTACCATAGGGCCCATGGTCATCAGCTCCACAATTGCCCCCTTTCTAGACTGGGTGTACGACATGAACGATCAGGGAAGGATTAACTGGGAGGATGTCAAGGTAGCCATAGCGAAGTCTAGATACACCAAGAAAGAGCTGGGTATTGTCCAAAATCCTCTCCCCAACTACCAAAGTAACAGTCCCTCCTCCTCTAAATCCCAGGAAAATGTCCACACCATGACGCATTCAGAACCCCGGGTTGTGGGGAGAGAACAAAAGTGGGGGGTAGAAGGTTTTGAAGAATGGTACCCGTGTCCCTCTGTAGAGTCCGAGGAACCCTCAGCCACTGTAGACGCCATTTTATAGGAACGGCCTTTAGTCCTTATCCGACCTACCCATCAAGAGGCCTACCCTCCTATTTTCCATGTCCGTGAGTCGTCTACTCCTGAGACCAGACCTCTCCAGTTGATTATCCCTAAGTCTCAGGAAGACGTTCATGTCACACTCAGGAACCAGATTGTTCCTCCACCCCCGCGGCCATTGCAAGATGAAGAGGATAGTGGACCTCCACCACCTTCCGGCACCGATATGACATTCTACAACACCTAGATAAGATGCCCGCGAGGGTGTCTATTTTAGAATTGATTCGGAGGTCGCCATCTCATCAGTCCACCCTCCTCCAATTTCTCCAGAAAATCATGGTCAATGATGACTTTCCTCCCAGTGGGGTCACCAATGCCATTCTCTCCCTCACCCAAGGACCATCAATCTCCTTTTCGGACAAGGATCTTGCCTCTCCCGAGTATCGTTCGCTTCCTCTCTGTCTTACCATTAACCTCAATGGGGTTTCGGTAAACTCCACCCTCATCGACACCGGGGCATCCATCAATGTTTGTCCGATGAAGACCCTCAAGCAACTGAGTTTGGGAGAGGATAATCTGGAGAAAATATGCTCCACCATCGCTGCCTACGACAACTCCAAGAGGGTTGCCAAAGATAAGATCGCTCTTCAGCTCGAGATCGGACCCGTCACCATGTCCTTCGCGTTTCTAGTTCTTGACGTCGATCCGGCCTATAAGGCCATTCTCGGTCGTCCCTGGCTAGAACAAACCTTAGGGGTCCCTTCCACCGCCCATCAATGTTTCAAATTTCCTTTCAATGGGCGGATTATCAAAATTAAGAGCATTCCTACATTGGAAACTCTCAACTCAATCACCTCGGAGCAGATGCCGCACTTGTTCGTTCCAGACAAGGGGAAGAAGCCTGCCATGTCAATCTTTGACTTCCCCTTGCCCTGTGATCTCAATCAACCTCCCCAGTCAGCTGAAGAATTTGAACGCATCCCATGTCCCCAAGGGAAAGGTTGGGAGGTAATGGCGAGGATCAGCTATATACATGGCCGAGGGTTGGGTAAGAACCAGCAGGGTCCTGTCCATAGCATCCAAATCAAGAGGCCGTTAGATAGGGCTGGTCTAGGCTTCCATCCGGACCTCATTCATCCGGATCCATTTATTCCCTATCAGCCTCTCACTTGGACCCTGAAGGGGCATTTCATTTGGGGACCTCCTCAACCGGGAACTCGGGAACCGGTGATAGAAGAGTTGTCCGACTCAGAGAGCGACGAAGAAGAGGATGCCCAATTAGAAGAAATCTCTGAAGATTTCGGCCTTCTCTCGCTCTTTGGTTCTAACTCTCCATCTCCTTCACAATCTCTCCCAACTAAGGTGTGCCCAGCACCTGACTCCCTTCCTCCTTCAACTCCTTCTTTCTCCCTGCTTACTCCACCTGTTCTTTCGCCATTCCTCACCTGGCCGGTCGAGGCCACCTTGAGTCAACAACTCATGGTTCTGGGCCTTGACTCAAAAAAAAAAAATGCCAATTCTCAAAGGTGGGAATGTGAGGTCTCCATCGAGCACCCTTCCGCTCTGGAGTCTCTTCCGCTCGGCCACGAGCCGACGCTTTCCAGCCTAGATTCCCTTTCTCGCCCTTCTAGGGGCACTTCCCCTGTACATAGTTTTGTACATAGCAGTCATGTTCATAGTGGTCTAGATTCTAGTTTAGAGTCGGGTGTTTAGAGTCTAGTCTAGGATTAGAAGAATCTAGACCCCCTCAGCCATGCGTTCGCAAGGAGGAGGGTAGGCAAGTTCCTGCCCATTTTGTTATGGCCTTGGCTGAGAGGTGTGCTAAGTTAAGTCAAGTCTCGGAGTTTCTTGAGGATCCTGCCCTTGTTGAGTCTGATTTTGAGGAAGGTGATTCTGTAGACGATGGTTTAGGTGTTTACCTGCTAGATTTTGATAAGGAGGGTGAGCCGGGAGATGTTGGGTCGGGAGAAGAGGACCCAGTGAACTCCTATGTGGATGGCACGAAGAAGTTCGACGAGCCAACCATGGCTGCGGACGAGCCCACCAAAGAGGTCAACCTTGGCACTGAAGAATCCCCGAAGATAGTGTTAATTAGTGCCAACTTGAGTGTTGAAGAGGAAGGAGCTCTGGTAGCTATTCTCAAAGAATTCTCTGATGGTTTTGCTTGGTCTTACGAGGACATGCCGGGACTCAACACCTCCTTGGTCGAGCACCGGTTGGTCCTAAAAGCCGACGCGAAGGCCGTCAAACAAAAGTTGAGGAGGCTACATCCCAAGCTTGCACTCAAGATCAAAGATGAGGTTGACAAGTTGCATAAAGTCAAATTCATTAGGGTTGTGTTGTATCCACAATGGGTAGCTAATATCATCCCTGTGATGAAGAAGGACGGTAAGGTTAGAATCTGTATTGATTTCCGTGACCTTAATCGTGCTTGCCCAAAGGACGATTTCCCTCTCCCACACATAGATGTCCTAGTGGACAACACTGCCGGCTTTGAGATGTTGTCATTCATGGACGGTTTCTCTGGGTATAACCAGATCCGTCTGGCGGAGGAAGACCAGGAGAAAACTTCTTTTACAACGCCTTGGGGGACTTACTGTTATGTTGTCATGCCCTTCGGACTGAAGAAATGCGGGAGCAACCTATCAAAGGGCGATGATGACAATTTTTCATGACATGATGCATGTGCACATGGAGGTCTATGCGGATGATGTCTTGGTTAAATCAAAGACTCGACATGGCCATGCTGAGATCCTCCGGGCAGTTCTCCAGCGGTCTAGAGAACACAACCTTAAGATGAACCCCAAAAAGTGTGTGTTTGGTGTCTTCTCGGGGAAGTTGCTTGGGTTCATAGTTAGCAAGCGGGGAATTGAAATTGATCCCAACAAGGCCAAAGCAATAATCGACATGCCTCCTCCTAGAAATTTAGAGAAGTTAGAGGGCTAATTGGTAGACTTCAGTTCATTAGGAGATTCATCTCCCAGCATTCAATCTGTTGTAAGCCCTTCTATGAGATACTTAGAGGAGAGGCTAAGTTTGATTGGAACGATAAATGTTAAAAGGCCTTTGATGAGTTGAAAAGTTATTTGTTCAATCCCCCTGTTCTCACTCCTCTGGCCTCGGGTCGGCCTCTACTGCTCTATGTGTCAACCACTGAAGATTCAACTGGAGCAGTTTTGGCCCAATACGACGATGAGAAGAAGGAGAGAGCAGTGTACTACCTATCCAAGTTGTTCAATGAGGCTGAAAAGAAGTACACCGCCATGGAAAGAACATGTGCGGCCGTCGTCTGGGTTGCCCAGAAGTTGAAGCATTACTTCCTGGCTCATGAGGTGAAACTTCTAGCGCGTATGGACCCAATTCGGTACTTGCTTGAGAAGCCTGTCCTGACTGATCGGTTGATGAGGTGGCAAAGCTTCCTCAATCAATTTGACATCACCTACGTAAACCAAAAGTCAATCAAGGGGCACGCTATTACTGAACATTTGGCCCACCATCCCTTACCTTCATGCTCTCCCGTTGATGAAAGCTTTCCCGATGAAGAGTTAGGAGCCATTATCGATGGTGAACCTTCATGGGTGCTTTACTTCGACGGGGCTCTCAATTCCAAAGGGTGTGGAATAGGGGCAGTCCTCCTCTCACCGGAAGGGGTAGTCATTCCGCACGCCTATCAGTTAACCTTCCGCGCCACGAACAATGTGGCCGAGTATGAGGCGCTCCTAGTTGGGCTGAAAATGGCACTGTTGCTCGGAGTCAAGGAGTTAAGGATAATTGGTGATTCGCAGTTGATACTCCGGAAATCTCTCAACAAGTACCAGACCCGGGATCCTAAGTTGAAACCATACCAAAAGTTGGTAGGAAAGGTAGTCCGGCAATTTAGGAAGCTCACATTAGTCCACACCCCTAGGGCTCAGAACATCCTAGCAGATTCACTTGCTTCCCTAGCTTCTTCCATTCCCTTTCCTTTGGGAAGATCTTCTGAAACTGTTTCCATCCAGAGGTTAAGAGTCCCTTCCCATATCGATCCTTGGTTTTCTCAGCTCACGTCTCCTTCTCCATCCCTTCGGGTCCATGCGCTATCAAAAGAGCCAGAAATTGACCTCAAAGATGGCCATCCTTGGTACTTTGACATCGAAAACTTTCTCAGAGATGGATCCTTCCCCGATTATGCCACCTCTGCTGATAGACGGACCATTCGCCGTGTCTTGGAGTGTTACAAGATCATAGGTGGTATTCTGTACAAGAAATCTCTCAGTGGGATCTATCTTCGTTGCCTCGATGAAATCGAGTCTCAAGATGTTGTTGAAGCCGCTCACTCTAGCGAATGTGGTGGTCATGTTAATGGTAGAGCAATTGCCCAAAAGTTGCTAAGACACTACTATTGGCCTACCATGGAAGAAGACTGTCGTCACTTTGTCCGTCACTGTGCTAAATGCCAATTGCACGGCGACAAAATTCATGCTCCTTCCTCTTCTCTTCACCCTCTCATCGCTCCATGGCCTTTCGCTATGTGGGCATTCGACGTGGTCGGTCCACTCGCGGACAGAACCGGAGAAATCCGTAAAAAGTCCTTCATCCTGACCGCCACGGAGTACTTCACAAAGTGGGATGAAGCAGAAGCATTCATAGAGATCAAAGCTTCAACAGTGGTCAAATTCATCAAGCGCAACATTCTTGCAAGGTTCGGCGTGCCTCGGGACATCGTCACCGACAATGGACCTCAATTCAACTCACAGGAGCTTCGCGACATGTGTGGTAAATATGGCATTAATTTGCATCATTCATCCCCGTATTATCCACAAGGTAATGGACAAGCAGAAGATACTAATAAAACTCTCATCAAAATCATAAAGAAAACATGCAAATCTCATAGCAATGTTGACTGGCCAGACCACTTAGTTGAAGCTCTTTGGGCTTACCGCACCTCGGTCCGAACTCCTACGGGGCAAACCCCCTATGCTTTGACATACAGATCGGATGCAATACTCCCATATGAGATCTTCGTCCCTTCACTTAGAGTTCAACTGGATTCCGAGCTTGACCCCAATCAACGTCGGGAGGCCTTGTTGGCACAACTTGAACTCTTAGATGAAAGACGAATGATCGCGGCTGATCATGCTCAAGTTTACCGTCAGAGAATTGCACGTTTTTATGCTAAAAGAGTTCTTGAGAGAAAATTTGAAGTGGGTGAAATGGTCCTAAAGCGCAAAATCATAAAGGCACCAGGCCCCAGGAGCAAATTGCAAGAAAATTGGGAAGGTCTGTTCGTTGTCAAAGAAGCATACTCAAGGAATGCTTATAGGTTGGTAAATGCCGAAGGAGTCGAGTTGTCACATCCGTGGAACGCAGTCTACCTCAAGAAATTCTACCTTTAGTCAGTCAGTCAAGTCAGTCATTCATCATTTGTCAACAGTGTGGGTTTAACTCCTTACTTTTCCACTTGGTCATTAGTAAGGTAGGGTCTATCTACACACCACATGATGTTGAGATATTACCCTTTAGCTGGAAAATCATAAGTACACTCGGGCAGTCTAATCCGGTCAATGTTTTCCCCCATTCTTCTCCCACTCGGTCGCGTCTGGAAGCGGAGCAAACTACGAGTAGGGGACCATCTACTCCCATCTAAAGGACAAAGTCACCATAAAAAGGGGCAATCAAAAAAAAAGGGGGGGCAGAATGTTAAATCAAGCCTCAAAGGGGAAAGAAAAGCCAAGATGTCAAAAATGGTAGCAAAAAGTACGTACCCAGAAAAAGGCTGACCAACTCAAGGAGGTAGCAAAAAATACGTGCCTCCACCCCAAGAATCAAATAAGATGAAAAGATTCCCCTGAAAATAATTGTTGACCAAGTCTTTTAGTATGAGATGTTGGTTTGGAAACATAAAGTAGTTTGAACCAAAATCCTTACACGACTTCCTACTCATTTCTTTCAATTCCTCCTCCTAGGGGCAAATTTGACCGTATAAGACCTTCCGTGGTAGAAAATATCAAGAAGGCTAGGGGCAATTTCCAACATCAAGGATTTCATGCACGATCCTCTTTATTCATAACCTCCGTGGTTAAGTAGATCATGCGGACCATATGCATTGACATGTGAGTGATATGTGTCTTAGAGTCCAAAAATCTAAAAAAGAAAAAAAGAAAAAATGCGAAAAAAACAAAAAGAGAGTCTCTTGATGTATATATTTTTCACCATGTCCATATTTTCCTCTTATTTTCAAAAAGTCAAAAATCAGAAAGTTCAAAATCCAAAAAAATTAGTGGTACCATGTATATATACTAACATTCTCCTTATTTTCTTATCCAAAACAAAAATAACAAAAAAAATCAAGAAAACAAGAAAAAAAAATGCATGTGCATATTTCCCTTCGGTTATTTTTCTTATGTTCTCATCTTTGATTAGACATTAGTCCCTTGACCAGATCTCAAGAAAGGTACATCATTTAGGCAAGGGGCTAAAGATAGATCTCACTAACCTTTTTCTTTTAAGTGTTGTGGATGCAGGAACCAAAGTACAAAAGTCAAACCATTCAAGCACACAAATGACAAAAGTCCACAAAAATTCACTATAAGGATCAAATTCTGTACATATCATGATAGGGGCATACCCCTGGTGGTACAAGTGTCACTCCTCTCTCCTCTCCCCCTCGCTAGGCCTCGGCCTACGTGAGCTGCTCACCTCCTCCTCCTCCCTCTCCCGACGCCTGTCCGGGACGGGAGGTCTCGTCGCGGTGGAGGCCTCTAGTCGTACTCCTCGTCCGACGGACGGATCTTCCAGTGACACGATGTCATCGAGAGATCCGAACACGGACCCCATCCTCCCGGCCGCCTCCTGCTGATCCTGTCGCTGCTGCTCCCGGCGCTTCTTCAGCACCCGTTTCTTCAAGAACTTTAGATCCGCGACGGCCTGCACTCGGGCCTCGATGGCCTGTACCCTGTCCGCCTCCGCCCGGCTCTCCCTCTCTCGCACCTCGAGCATGCGGCCCTCCATCTTCGATGGCTCCAGCCGCAGGCTCTCCACCTGTACCTGGAGGGCCACTACTACTCCTCCCTGCCGCTACACACAAAGGAGAAAACACGTCAATCAAGTCAATCAAATCATGAGTGAAAAGGTGTCGGTTCAGTGTCTTACCTCGGCCTCGAGCCCCTGGATCCGCTCCACCAGCGCTCCCAGGGCATCAAACCCCACCACATCTCCTTCATGTTCTTCTCCAGCACCACCATGAAGCTCAGGTTCCACATTCCGATGTAGCTTCGCATGTCTAGCGTGATGGCGTTCATCAGGTTCACGAGCCAAGATAAGGCCTGTACCTGGCCCTGGCTCGGGAAGGCGGGCACCTCCTGCATGAAGGGGTGCTGTAAGAAAGGTGTTTAGGGCATTTTCAGCCCAAGGAGAAGCAGAAATGAGCATCACTTACCTCCCCGTTGGCCAATCGAGTGCTCAGATGCCCCAGAACCTCGCTCAGGATCTCCGGATTCATGCTTGTAGATTTCCCGGTCGATGAGGAGGCCATTTCACTGCTTCAAGTTGTCTCCAGACACTCTAGTTCGCAGCAGAAACAGAGAGGGACGGAGGAAGAAGATGGAAGAGTCCCTATGGACTCCCACCACCTATATTTTCGGCCTGATACGCTGGCCAATAGACGTCCAGATCGGTTGACGTCAGTGTCAGGTTAGCGGCAACCTTTGTTGGCGTTAACTGGTAATTGGCGGCAATCGATGTGGACGTTTACCACCCGGAAATTTTCAAAGTCTTATTTTTCATATGGCCATTATCCTTGATCTTGTGCTTCAAGTTGTTTTGCAGATATTTTAAGCACGAGTTGCGCTTCAGATTCGGAACACTCATGCGACCTTGAGTGTTGCAGGTATGTCTAACATAGGACCCTACCAGAGGCGAATAACTTGGTGCCCGTGAACCCTGAATTCCCCTTTACCAAAAACCATGATGGGTTTGGCCTTTAGAATTTTCCTCTGGTTCTAACTTGCATTGTAGATAGGCAACCCACACCAGCATGCATTTAGGTCTTCACTGCTAACATTCTCTCACTAACTCAAAAAAAAATGGTGATTTTCCTCGATCGTTTGATTGCTCCACGGCTCCCCAGCTCAGGTAGCCTACCGAGTCCGTTCTCCGTGATTATCCAAGTTGATATCGGGTCTTTGTTGCCCATGTTCCAAGTTGTCCGACTGTGACTTTCACAAATAGTAAAGTAGCCTTATTGAGTTCATCAGAGCTTTCTCCAGTCACAAGCTTAATTCCGGACTTCAGGCTTTCCGAACACTGATTCCAATTAGAATCTTTTGATAATCATTTGAGAGTTCAACCAACTCCTTGTCTCTACGACCTCCTAAATTCGGGACAGACGTCCTGATTAGGCCAGCGAGCCCATGAGCTCCAGTTATGAGACCCTCTTGATTCAACCGTCATATTACAACTCCTTTGACTCAGACACGCCAGAAACTAGTCAAAGTCTGACACGGCCACGCCAGGGACCCTACCGTTGGGTTGCAGTTGTAGTTACACGGGTAGATCACTCTTCTTCTTATCCCCATTTGTCTCTCAGACGATTCGTCATCTGTTTCTAGCCTAACTCATTCGTTTGGCTTGCTAGAATTACTATCCTCGGAGATGGCTCTTCATCAAATCTCCGCGTCCTTTGTTTACCGAGACACCAACCTTTCAGTCCGCTCTGCTCCCTTGCAAGATCGGATGTCTCGGAGGGGCATTTGTAGACGCGAGATTTGACCCATCCCCGCGTGGCTCTTTGTCCCAATAAGACTCGTTTGACCGTTTGTTGACTTGCCTCGGATGCCATGTAGACGGCAGTATCGATTGCCGCCGACTGCATGTTGACGGCATTCCCCCTGGACGTTGACCCATATTGGCGTCCACATCGCTGGACGTCTGCATGAGGTTGGCGGCATGGTCGGTTGACGTCAACCTAGTTTACTTGGCCTGCGCAACTACCCCGAGAATCTAGCCCACTTGCGCCATTCTCTCGCCCATGCAGCACATGGGGCCATTCCCAACGGGCAAAATGGGCCACCTTGGCACCCCCTTGACCCAGTAAAAATCCTACTTGGCCTCCCCCCATTGGTTGGAGCCTTTATGCATGGATTGCCAAGTGTGCAAAGTGTGTTTCTTCACACTGAGCATCCAAGGCACCCAAGCTGTGCCCCCACTGTCTATATAACTCCCCCTTGAGCCTTCTAAGAGGGGAGGGAGGCTGGACGTCCATATGCTGCCACCTTGAGAGAAGAGAGAGAAACTTACACCCTACCTTCCACCATTCATCCTCTTCTTTCTCTTGTCAATTGGGACGTTCAGGAGGCTTCATCCCGAGCTGGAGGAGCCCTACAAGGAGTCTACAACGCCAACAACGAGGATCAACACCCACCTCTTCCTCTCTTCCCTTACTCTTCTCTTAGTCTTTTGCATGTTGCACACACCTTCCCACACACTCTAGGCACGTAGGCCACTTTCCTACACACCTAGAAAGGGGTTTCCCAACCAAAAACGGAGGGAAGAAGGGTGATCATAGCACTTGGCCACCTAATAGAGCTTCTTTTCGTGGCAGGAATGAACTGTAGAAGACCGCGGAGCTCTTCTTCTTTGGCCGGCTGAAGGAGGAGAAGTCGAAGCCCCCATCTCCATCTGCTGCGCGAGGTTGCTGCATCGACATGGTCACATCATTCCTTGGGCACAGGTAAGGCCCTGGCGATCACAAACTCCCTTCTTCTCTTCTGGTTTTCTTTGTTTCCTCCTCAGTCAACCTAGTCAACTGGGGAGTCAACAAGGTCAACCAGTGACCCATCATCGCCAACGAGAGACCAGCGACGTCTGCGAGCTCCCGGAAGATCCACCAGTCGGCCGGGAACGGCGCGAGAACGAGCGTCCACACATACATGCTTAAAAAATTGAGAGATGTTAGTTCCTCTCCCTTTACATTATTTGATCGAAATTACCCTAATAATATTGAATATTCTTATATAAATGGGAGATGACTGTAGTACTCTAAGTCTACTTTCGATCTTATTATGTGGAGAATATTTAATATTATAGTGTAGATTTTTGGATCAAATAGACTGATGTGTAGAATTGTCAATTTAGCCTTCTCATTATTATCTTAAATGTAGTGATTCATCGATGGTCTCGAAGAATGTAATTGCTGCCTTAACGAAAAGGGATAAATTAGATGGCACTAACTATGACATATGGCATCGAAAAATTCAATATCTCTTGAACGAGCAAGAGTTGCTTGATCACATTACTACGTCCATGACCCCGCCCGCAGAAGGCAACACTGCTCAACACCGAAGAGATCAAGAGGCTTACAACTCATGGTTCAACAAAGATCGTAGCACGCGCTTTACACTGTTAAGCAGCATGCATGATGATCTGATTGGCGAGTTTGAAAAACGTAAGACTGCCAAGGATATGTGGGATAACTTGAAGATTGCTTTTGGAGGAACCTCTACCACGAGGTTAAGGGCTCTTGTTTTGAAATTTGAGACCCTCCGAAAAGATCCCCTTCAGAACATGACTGAGCATCTAAGGATGATGTCAAGCATGATCCGCGACTTGAAGTCTGCAGATCACGATCTCACCGATGAGCAATAGGTGCAAGCTGTAATAAGATCTTTGCCAGACTCTTGAACTCACATGAAACAAATCCTCACTCACAATGAGAGCATTAAGAATTTTTTCTGACATCTCTCGCCATGTGGAGTTAGAGGCTGAGCGCGAGGAAGCTATGCGTGCTACAGCCCTTGTCGCCCAGGGAGGCAGACAACAGGGCAAGAAGGGTTCAAAGAAGAACTTCAAAAGGAAGAGGCAAAATGTTGCATCCACTTTTAAGGCGGGGCAGACACCGAAGCGCCAAAGAGGCAAGCGCGGTGGAAAGAGAGACAAGTCGAAAGCTAAATGCTATAATTGTGGACAATTGGGACATTTCGCTCGTGAATGCACTGAGCCAAAAAAGGTATTCCAATTTCTTTGCTCTCCAACTGTGCATATTTGTTCGCATATCTTTGTTGCTCGAACAAATCCTGAATGGATTGTGGATTCAGGAGCGACCAAGCACATAACAAGGGATCGAGCAGGGTTCGTGGATTATCGCCGAATCTCAGCGGGATCGCAAAGAGTATACATGGGAAATGGTTCCAGCGAGGAAGTACTTGGAGTTGGTGTGTATCAACTCAAGTTAAAGATTGGACGAGTCTTAACTCTCCATGAAGTACTCTATGCGCCTAGAGTTCAGCATAATCTACTATCAGTCTCATCATTATTAACATTAGGCTTCTCTTTTTCTTTTGCTAGCAACCAAGTTGACATTTGTTTGAACAATGTTATATATGGTCATACTTTATTCATGGATGGTTTATTTAAATTAGATTTGGATTATCATAATTTTCCTGTGTCTTATGTGGTGAATACTGATAATAACCTTGATTCGAAAATTTGGCATGCTCGGCTAGGACACATAGGACAAGATAGAATGACAAGATTAGCTCGAGAAGGCTTACTAGGCTCACTCGCTAAAGTCAATCTTCCTGTGTGTGAATCGTGTTTAGCCGGTAAGGCATGTCGCAAGCCTTTCGAAAACGCTAAGAGAGCCACTAAACTCTTACAATTGATCCACTCCGACATTTGCGGACCCATGAGTGTGAAGACCCGTCAAGGGGCTTCCTATTTCCTCACATTTATAGATGATTATTCACGATATGGATATGTCTATTTGATCGCTCACCGCTATGAAGCGTTAGATTGCTTCAAACACTTCTTGGCAGAGGTTGAGAATCAATTAGGTAAAACCATAAAAGTTCTTCGGACGGATCGAGGGCGTGAATATCTTTCGGATGAGTTTCGAACTTTATGTGAAGAAAAAGGAATACGCAGACAGTTAACTATTCCATATACACCGCAACAAAATGGTGTTGCAGAGAGACGGAATAGAACACTGTTAGATATGGTTAGGTCGATGATGGCGCATGCCAACCTTCCAATATCTTTTTGGGGGGATGCTATAATGACTGCGGCCTACATCCTTAACCGCGTACCTTCACAGTCAGTTCCTTCTACCCCTTATGAGTTATGGCGTGGTGAAAAACCAAATTTAGATAATCTACGCCCATGGAGTTCAGCGGAATATGTCCATGACACTTCTCACAAGTTTGGAAAACTTGGCCCTAAAGCTAGAAAGTTTATCTTTATAAGATATCCTGAAGGCTCTAAGAGTTATGTCATGTACGGACAACATCCGAATGGAGGAATGACAGAAAAAGACGTCCGAGATGTTGTTTTCTTAGAAACAGAATTTCCTAGTATCGACGACACTGGAAAGAGTCTTGATCTCCATGAGTTGGATGACCCTAATGATATTCTACCATTTTCCAGCGAAGGGAGGGAATTAGTTCCTAACCAGGAAGCCGTCGGAGATAGTAGAGATGATCATGATAGTGGGAGCTTTGTGCCCAGTGGGAGCACACCTATAGAAGAACAAGACGATCAGATACGCCGTAGCAAACGTGGACACATGCTCGTCGTCGATTTGAGATTGAAGAGGAAGCTCTTGTGTGCCAGCTTGCTGATGATGATGAGCATACTTCTGTTAAAGAAGTATTAACTTCATCTGCTAGTAAAGAGTGGAAGGAAGCAATGCAAGATGAGATGGACTCTATGAGTAAGAATCAGGTTTGGGAACTTGTCGACCTCCCTCCAGGGCGTAAGGCTATTGGAAATAAATGGATTTTCAAAGTCAAACGCAAGGCGGATGGATCAATCGACAAATATAAAGCACGACTTGTGGCGAAGGGATATACTCAAAAGGAGGGTATAGATTTCGATGAGACATTCTCCCCAGTGGTGAGATTCACATCGGTTCGCCTTATTCTAGCCATTGTTGCACATTTAGACTTAGAACTTTTTCAGATGGACGTTAAAACAACATTTCTCAATGGAGAACTAGACGAAGAAATTTATATGGTGCAACCAGAAGGTTTTGAGGCAAAGGGACAAGAGCGCAAAGTTTGTCGTCTCAAACGTTCCATTTATGGCCTCAAACAATCGTCTAGACAGTGGCATTTTAGATTTCATAAATCTATTATCTTATTTGGTTTTGACATGATTGAAGAAGACCACTGTGTGTATGTTAAACGTATGACGGAAAAGATTCTTATTTTGTCATTATATATTGATGACATTTTATTGGCTGGAAATGATATGGAATCTATCGAAGCCACTCAAAAATGGTTGTCTTCTGTCTTTGAGATAAAAGACATGGGTGAAGCAAATTATGTGCTGGGAATAAAAATCACCAGAGATCGCTCGAATAAACTTCTGTGTTTGTCGCAGGAGACTTATATAAATAAGATTCTTGAGCGATTTCGGATGCATTATTCCAACCCCATCGATACTCCAATTGATAAGAGTTGTGTTTTAAGTATCAGTCAATGTCCACAAACTGATAAGGAAAATAATGAAATGTCTAAAGTGCCATATGCTGCTGCAATTGGAAGCCTAATGTATGCCATGTTATGTACACAACGAGATATTAGCTTTGCGGTGGGCCTTGTTAGTCGTTATCAAAGTAATCCCGGTCTCGTTCACTGGAAAGCAGTTAAGAGGATTTTTCGATATCTCCGTGGTACTTCGGACCTTGTCTTATGTTACAAAGGAGGTGACTTAAGATTGAGAGGTTACAGAGATGCTGATTGGGCCGGTGATAAAGATGAGCGCAAATCCACCTCATGCTATGTGTTTATGTTAGGTGGAGGGGCCATTTCTTGGTGTAGCAAGAAACAAACGTGCATCGCTTTATCCACCATGGAATTAGAATATGTGGCTTGTTCTGCTGCATGTCAAGAGGCTGTTTGGTTGCAGAGTTTCCTAAAGCGATTGGCCATGACACATTTATCAAAGGAGGCGGTGGTGCTGTATGTTGATAGCACATCGGCCTTGGCCTATGCTAAGGATCCCAAATACCATGGGCGAATCAAATACATTGACATTCGTTATCACTACATTCAGGATTTAGTTGCAAAGGAGTTGGTGGTTCTTCGACACATTTCAACAGGTCATATGTTGGCCGATCCACTAACCAAACAAATCCCGAGGGAGGCATTTGTAACCCATATTAGAAATATGGGATTGTGTAAATTGTAATGTGCACAATATTCATTGACAATTAAGTTATTATGTTTTCCTTCCTTATGTGTGTCTATGGTTGGAATACTTTATACATCAAGAAAAGTGTCACTAGGCTCTGAATGGACCCCCTCACACGGGTCATTCGCCTTGGCACTAAGAAAGCGAGCAAGATGAGACAATTTTTATCTATGGCGCTATGAGAGCGAGCAAGATAAAAGTATATCTATGGCGCTATGAGAGCGAGCAAGATATTTTCTTTTTATTGTCGCCTTAAACTGAATTAAGATGAGATCCTTCTGGATCGATCACGGGATATGAGAATCAATTCCGTGAAGCCTTCATTAAGCCGGTTGTGAGTTTTATGATAAGACGTCGTGAGACTCGGGTTAGCCGCAGTGGGAGTGGCTAGACTAAGAACCGTATGGTGTTTTTATTAAGTTGTATGTGACATGCCCATAATGATGGAAGAACACCGTAGCATGTGTACATACCACATGTGCGTAAAACGACCGTTGAAGAGAATGATGAATGAGATCTCTGTTTCATCATTGTGTGAGCTCTTGGATCACAATTTGTTGATCCATCTGTACCCTTAGGACTTGAGATCTATGTCATGAAAAGGAAGCTTGATGTCGCTACTTTAGCATGCTCCTTAGGGCTATGGTTGATACAGTCCAGCGGGACATGACTAGGAAATCGGTCAAGATTAATTGAATTGACATGAGAACTCAAGAAAGACATCTAAATATTGCACCATGTTTTGTGGCTCACACCTCGAGGGACTATGTCGACTTAGTGGCGATAAAGTCGTGAACACAAACATTAGAGTTTTGACGTCGCTAGCTTTTAAGAGATCTGGGATGTCAAAACTGGTGAATATTGAAGATATCTAGGGTACTACGAGATTCCTTTGGAGTATTGTGATCTGTTAGTTTTGGTGATAACTTAATAGATCACTACTCATTTGTTGTGCCGACTCTCGTAAGGTCGTTCACTCCATTCGTCGTATGTAAGATTGAGAAGCAAGTGTCGAGAGATGAATTGCTCTTTGTGAGCAATTGACATTTTACTGTGCCCTCTGTGGGCAAGTGGGAGATATACCAATGGCAGTTGGTTGCCCACGTGGGCACCAAAGGTTGCGTTGGCAACCTTTGGATTGCGTGAGAGACTCTTGGAGAACAGGCCCCAGGCAAAAATCCAACGAAGGAAGGGCCTCTCCCAGAGACACAGACGCATGCATGCAGATTGAGCGCTCTCTCTCTCTCTCTAGGACAAAAACTTGCGCAAGTCTCCCCTCTCTCTCTCTTTCTCACACACGCAGTGCAAGACTTCTCACACGGGACATCACCACTGGTTCTCGAGGACGTTTGGAGCGAGGAAACTACGAAGAAAACTCTTGTAGACTTCTTCCCGATCTTACGAGATTCCGCAACGCACAAGGTAAATACCTCGATCAAGATCTAACAACACCCTCTTCAAAATACATTATTTAAATTTTTGAAAGGATTCTTTTCATTAAAAACTCCACTTGAAACGAATTTATTGGAAAATTTATCTTGAATTCACATTCGCATATATACTCTTATTACGTGGATATTGCCACAATTATCTTTTTTTGCTCCTCTCACGTCAAAATCTCTTAAGGTCTGAAATAAAAAAAGAATATTCTATGCATATTTTGGTAGAATTTTATCATTGGGGTTCCTCGATATGCTTAATTCAAATAAGAAGGGTAAGCATGTAACAAAAATCATCTAAGATAGATTTGTATATAATTTTAAGAAATGTTTGTTAATTGAAATGAATGGTTAAAAAACAATTCTATTAGTTAAGAGACTCTCAACTAGGGGTGTTAACTGGGCTGGGCCGGTTTAAAAGACCGATGATCCGACCCGATTTTACATGGATTTGGCTTGAATATTTTAACCACTTTTAAAATTTGAGCTCGGCCCGATCACACTTGGAGTAAGATTACGGGCCTGGGCTCAGCTCGGCCTAGCCTGGACCGTCCGGTGGCTCGATAATTTTTTTTTTAAAAGCAAACGACACAACAATAATTCTAATATTTTAAAATTTTGGATTGAAAATTGTGGTGTGAAGATATGTTTAATGATTTAATATTTATTTCATATTTGTAACAACTGAAAATAAATTTATTTAGATTAGTCTAATATTTATTTTACATTGTTTTGATTCAACAAACACTAATTTTATTGAAAAAAACAAATAATAAATAATAAGAATATCTTTAAAAAAGTAAGATCAAATTGGGCCGAATTTGGGTCGGGCCTTACCTAATCATCTCGGGTCGAACCGAGTTTTTAAAAATTAGACCTCGTCCCTAGTGCTGTTCATAATACGGTTCAAATCGTAAAATCGAACCGAACCGGCCAGTTCGGTTCGGTTCGATTCGGGTTGAGAGGTCTGACGGTTCAGTTCGGTTTTGCATTGAAAAACCGAATGAACCTATTATATATTAAATATATTAAATATATAATATATATCAAAGAGGAGCGCGTAGCCCAGTGGGCTAGCGCCTCCCATTTACTTGTGCCATCTGGGCCATTAAAGTTTGTTTTTTTTTTTTTTAATTTCGGTTCATTCGGTTCGGTTCAACCTTAATTTCGGTTCGATTTCGGTTCACCCAAAAAGTGGGGTGAACCGAACCGAACCAAACCATGTTCACCCCTACTCGTCCCGTGCCAAACCGAGCTCGAGCCGGTCAGTTAGAGATCGAATTGGACCTGAGCTAGTTCAGACCCAACTCATTACCACCCCTACTCTCAACATATATAGTTGTTTTCTTACAATTCAACTCGACTTTATGGAATAATCCTTTTTATTTCTTACAATAAGTATTTCTCCATAAATTTTATGTAAAAAAATATTTCTACCACAAAGCTTTTGTTTTATTATTTACATATCTCAAGTGTCCAACATAATACGCTCTTTGTACGTCCGCCCTAGCACAAGTCCCCACGTGTGTGCGAAGGGGCCGATCGGGGGTGACGAGGCAACGTCAGACATTTCTCTATTTTTTATTGGTGCGTACAGCACTTGAGGCGCGCTGAGGTGTACCCGGTAGGGAGTGGTGGGTCCACTTGCTCATATACTGACGCAAGAGGGACGTTTTGTCCTCTCCTCTCTCTCTTCCAGTTGCTGGTGCCCCGTCGCACCTTCTCTTCTTGGAGCGCATGAAAAGTAAGGAATTCCAGTTCCAGCTTCTTCCCCATCCGCTCCCTCCTTCGAAGCTCTCCTCCACTCTTGCCGGCGCGCGCTGCAACGGGATAATTCGCTGCTCTTCCTCAGCGACGGCGAGTTGGGTGGAGGAGGCTTGGGGGAGGGCAGTCCGGCGGTGGCGCGAGGAGGAGGAGGGGGGGAAAGGGGGCGGCTCCCTCCCCTCTGATTACCATCCAATCTTTCTGCCTTCAAGCTATTCGGTCTTCAGCTTTCACCCTGCGGCGGCGTCGGAGGTCCCCTGAACCGAACCCTAGATCTCCGGCGCGCCGAGTCGACAGGCGTCAGGCGGGCAGTGAGCGGCGCTCGCGCGTGCTTGGATCTTCCGCGTGCGGTGGCGCGGTGCTCCCACCCTCAAATCTCCGGTTGTGGTGCGGACCTCCCCAACACCCTTTCTAGATTCTGGAGTTCTGGACGGGCGACCTGTAAGTGGGATTTCCGGTCTTTCTTGTGGTGCCTTTCTCTGTCGTTTGTATGTGCTTTCCGTAAGCTCGTGGGGTCCTTTTCTTTTTTGGGTGGTGCTGATTTGGTATCTTCGGTTTTTGTTTCTACGTGTTGGTGTTTGTCATGCTTTGTGATCTTACTTGCGCCTACATGTCTGTAGTGTTTGCCTCGTCCGTGGTTGGATGATAGGGAGCTGCTGTTCCATCTGATCTTGGAGGCGAGGCGGGACGGTTCGAGGGTGCACAGAACACTGGGAGGGGACTCACTGGGGAAAGCGCTGTTGCTGATCGAATGACACAGTGTTTTTTGTCAACTGGGTTTTTGCTGACGGTTCCTGATGTATATTCCTGGTTCTTGTTAGCTTAATAGATGTATGAGTAAATTGTCCGTGGTTTGGGTTTGAAGCGACGGGTTTTAGGCTTTGGTCGACTTGTGCACTCACAAATTGGGACACCGACTCTGAATTGATCTGAAAGAGAGCGAATTATGTGTTTCTGCTTTTGGGAATGCATAATTCTATAAAAGTGAATTTGGTACTTTTATGTTTGATGATCTTGGGATACAGCTGATTGGGCCACTTTCATTCAGAAGATGGCTGGAATTGACATCTCAAAGTATGCTCACAGCCCCGTGCACAAGGCCATCCTCACAAAAGATTATGCTGGACTAAGATGCATATTAGAATCACTCCCACGCAGAGCTGATCCATCTGAGATCAAGACAGAGACAGATTCAATTATTGAGGAGAAAAAGGCTGATTCAATCTCTGCTGTCATTGACCGTCGAGATGTTCCAAACAGGGAAACTCCTCTTCATCTTGCAGTCAAGATGGCTGATGCAACTGCAACAGAGATGCTTATGATTGCAGGTGCAGACTGGAGCCTACAAAATGAGGAGGGATGGAGTGCCCTCCAGGAAGCAATTTGCATGAGGGAAGTGAACCTTGCAAAGATAATTGTCCGTCACTACCAGCCATTGGCGTGGGCTAAATGGTGCCGGAGACTTCCTCGTATTATCGCAACCATGGGAAGGATGAGAGATTTCTATATGGAGATAACTTTTCATTTTGAGAGCTCGGTGATCCCATTCATTTCAAGAATTGCTCCTTCAGATACGTATAAGATATGGAAGAGAGGTTCCAATCTCAGGGCAGACATGACACTGGCAGGTTTTGATGGCTTTAGGATTCAACGTTCTGATCAGAGTATTTTGTTCCTTGGTGATGGATCAGAAGATGGAAAAGTTCCACCTGGTTCTTTGTGTATGATCTCACATAAGAATAAGGAAGTGGTAAATACTCTTGATGGAGCAGGAGATCCACCAACTGAGGAAGAGATTGAACAAGAAGTTTCAGCCATGTCTCAAACAAATATTTTCCGGCCTGGGATAGATGTGACTCAGGCAGTGCTTTTGCCACAGCTGACATGGAGGAGACAGGAGAAATCAGAGATGGTTGGCCAATGGAAGGCGAAAGTTTATGATATGCATCGTGTGGTTGTTAGTGTGAAATCTCGGCGAGTGCCAGGTGCTTTGACAGACGCTGAATTCTTTTCTTCTTCTAATGAGCATGATACTGAGAGTGAAGAATATGAAGACATATTGACAGAAGAAGAGAAAAGGCAGCTAGAGGTTGCTCTTAATATGGATACATCAGATATTCCTGTGGAAGGTTTATCTGACAATCTGGATGGACATCAACATAGTTGCCATGAGTTTAGAGAAGTTCCAATTGAGGATGTCAGTACTTCTAGTGCCAACAAGTCCAAACAAGACCAAAAGGGGTGGCTTATCAACTGGGGAAGAAGGGGATCAAATCAAAAACAGGAAGGTCAAGAGAGGGCTGTTCCTCCTAGGAACTCACTTTGTGTGGATGAAAAGGTGAGTGATCTATTAGGGGATGCCACATCCATTTGTGTAAGTAGTCAAGGAAGGCACGAAAATGAGGTTTCTTCTTCTATAGGCGAGGATCCAAGAAGAAGAAAGGGTAAGGATTCGAAAAAGGCAGCTGTGAGCCTGGAAACTAGTAATTCCCATAAAGAGACTAGCCATGTAAGCGAGTACAAGAAGGGACTGCGGCCTATCTTATGGCTTTCTCCTGATTTCCCTCTCCAGACAGAAGAGCTTCTTCCTTTGCTTGACATTCTCGCTAACAAGATCAAGGCTATACGTCGCCTAAGGGAGCTATTGACAACCAAACTTCCCCCAAAGGCTTTTCCAGTCAAGGTGCTTTTACAGGATGTAGTGAATTATTCTTTTACTGTCATCTCTTCTTGCGCTGACAAATTTGATGAATCTATTTCATGCAACTTCATAAACCTGGAGTCTTCCTTCTTGAATAGGACAATGATTATTTTTTATCATTCTGAAAAATATTCTTTTGTTGCTTTGTTACAGTCTTGTCTCTGATGACACATCGATTCTCATCATTCAAAGTTGTTGAGTATAGTTTTCTAAAAAATATAAGCATAAAAAGTTTACTTACATGTTTGCTTGGTTTGGCAGTACATGATTCCATGCTCATTTGGCTTTAGAAATAAACTGAATGCTTTTATGTGAACAAGACTTGTTTATTTTATTTTATTTTTGAAAATGGACAAGACTTGTTTATTTTGACTTGATCAATCTTAAGAAACTTCCATGCTTTTAGGCCTTTAGATCTTGCATGTATGCTTATGCTATTATCAATTCTGCTTTCAACAGAAACCTCTTCAAATTGTAGTATGTCATCTTTTTAACTGAGTTTATTTAATTAAGTTATCAACTCTGTTAAAGTTGAAAAAGGAAGTTATCTTTCTGATCAGGTGAAGACTTTAGTCGTATACTACTCAATGCTAAGAGGAATAGGAAGTGGCTAGAAGGATTTTTGTAGCATCCCATTTCTTCTAATTTTAATAAAGGATTACATGAAGAAATGGAATCAAAAGATTCAAAACAAGTGTCTCCAACTTTGTTTATTTTGATTGGAATTAAAGCTGAAAATATTTATTCAACTTCATCACTGATCCCCAACATTAGTAGAAATAGGTGCTACTTTTTCTCGTGTTGTCCATTCACCATTGGTGGGACCATTGCATTTTGGGACCACTTTCCCTTTTGTGTCATGGCAAATGGAGAAACTTGAGCTAGATGCTTTGTGATAACTGTATTCAGAATATGGAAGCAGTATTCTAATAGACCTGAAACTTGAAGTGCTAAACTATCTTGAGGTTTATAAATGGCTGCATTATGACAAATTTCAATAAACCTTTCCAGACTTGTTTTATCAACCTTTTGCTTTAAGTATGGATTTGACCAACAACTTGGAACATAGTCATATTATTTGTAATATTTCCAAGAGCTGAGATATGTGAGCAAATAAATGGTAAGGCTTTTTGAGATCCCTTTCTGGGCATGCATCCACTTTCTAATCTCATCTTGGACATTTAATGGTCTAATGTGAAGCTTCATCATTTCCCAACTTTTAGATTCATGTTTATCATCAAAGAACATAATTCTTGATTTGACAGGCATAGTTTTTCTTCCATTGATTTTCACTTTTGAAGTTTATTAAGGCATTAGTTGGAATAGGCAAAAGCTCTTATGCCAAGAACTCAAGTTCTTAAGGCATTATTTCTCTTGGGTTCCAATATTGTCATCGAACATAGTCTATTACGGACTCTTTTAGAGAAGTCCTGCTCTTTTACGGTTACACAGAAGGTCCTGGAAGTCCGTACATATTTCAAAGACCACTTACTAGATGGGTATGCTTCTATAGAATGGTGGTACATGCATTGCCCGATATACTCCTGTTGTATCACCTTCGTTATTTATTGAGTATTTACAAAAGTGAAGGACATGGGTCATAGTTTATGAATGCTTTAAGCAGTGGCATGGTACAATATTTGGCACATGTGCACATGCATAATTGGAAGGAGTTTGTACATGTCTCTTCCAAGAAGTCATTAACCCTTAGGTGTTTTGGTATTGGCATATATACCCCATGGGTTTTAATAATATGCCAATTGCCAGGGTTACCTTAACCCCCAGGCGGCCCTATTTTGGTTTGGATATGCAATGCAGATAGGATCATGAACCCCTCCATAATATTTGGATATTGCGAACTGATATTCTGATATCTACCAGTGGCATTAGAATATCAACTAGATAATATTCAGATAACATGTGCTATCCCTGGGTAGTGGGTAGCAATGTAAACGGTAAACCTACCACCCAGCTCTGGATACAGTTAACCCATAGCATGGTTTGGCGTGCCGCATCGGATCGGACCGATTCGGGCGAATCGGTGCGGATCAGGGGAAGTCCGATTCGCGATTCGGTCCGATTCGCCTGGTTCTGTTCAGGCAGGGTTCTTTGGACTCAGGATCCTCTTCGGGCAGGGGTTCAGGATCTGCTTATTTACCTGAATATCATTTAAGTAAATGTTATAATTTGTTGTTTCATTTACTTAAGATATTACATGTAAATAAGGAAGTACCCCCCATTTGAATTCAATAAAAATATCAAAAAAATCATATCTCTTACCAATAAAAAGTCAACTCTCCCATCGAAGAACAAAATCGCGATTTTGGTGATTTTAGCGAAATGCTAACTTTTAATCTCTCATAATTTGGTCTATCTAAAAATTTGATAATTCAAATAAACCATATGGAACACTAAAAATTTAAAGTCCGGTAAAAAAAGTCAAACGTGTATGTGACTTCTCCAAGGGAGCCGCTCTCCTACTGACAGCACTTAGTCTGCTCGAGACATCTCAAGATTTGGTCAAACTTAAGTTATCATCATTCAAACTCATAAGAATTGTCACTTTCTAGTTTCTTTTCAATTAGAAAGTGAAAATTCTCATGAGTTTAGGTGATGATAACTTAAGTTTGACCAAATCCTGAGATGCATCGAGCAGACTAAGTGCTGTCAGTAGGAGAGCGGCTCCCTTGGAGAAGTCACATGCACATTTGACTTTTTTACCGGACTTTAGATTTTTAGTGTTCCATATGGTTTATTTGAATTATCAAATTTTTAGATAGACCAAATTATGAGAGATTAAAAAGTTAGCATTTCGCTAAAATCACCACAATCGCGATTTTGTTCTTCGATGGGAGAGTTGACTTTTTATTGGTAAGAGATATAATTTTTTTGATATTTTTATTGGATTCAAATGGGGGGTACTTCCTTATTTACATGTAATATCTTAAGTAAATGAAACAACAAATTATAACATTTACTTAAATGATATTCAGGTAAATAAGCAGATCCTGACAACCCTGCCTGAACAAGATCATGAGTCCAGTGAACCCTGCCTGAACAGGACCAAGTTCTGGTCGAATCCAAGCGGATCGAACCGAATCGGTTCGATCCGCCCGAATCGGATCGGATCAGGATAATCCCGATCCGGTCCGAATCGGCGATGCGCCAAACCTTGACCCATAGTATCCCTGCCTGACGGCCCATACCCCTGATTAGGCTACACCATGCTGTCAAAGGCACGTAAAGCTTAACCCGGAATTTATACCCACATACCAGGGGTAAAATGCTTCCCAAAGCAGCTGGCTCTCTACTAAAGACCCATCTAAAATCAGTCTACCTCAACCTGAGGGAGCATACACTAGATTATGACCTCCAGCTAGTCATAACACCCTGTTCGCGAATGTCTTCCTCACACAGAGGGAACAATCACCTATTGAACAACAAATCACCTCTACACTGGAAGAGCATGTATACAACATCCACCCTTCCAAACAGATGCAAGTTTGCTTTATAGAATGCCTCTTAGGCGAATAGGCAAGAAATGAAAGTACAGTAAGTTCAGATGAAAAATGAGCATGGTTACTTTAAGTCTTGAACTCAGGATGTCAAACCTAGTGTTTTATCTTCCAAATGTTGCTTCCTTGAATGCAGACAATGCTAGAGTGCGAGGCCTGACCACATGTTTCTCACTGACATCAACTCTCTACTAAGTGTTTCAGAATGCTTTGTCAATGTAACTTTCAACATGAGAGGGTCTGTCTGTCAGACCTTGTGTTATTGTTAACTGTTAGTAGTGTAGATCCTTGTGTGGAGTTCAAGCTTAGACGGAGGGTACAACTCTGGACCATTCCCCTAAACTATGAAATGAATATTGAATCATTAATGGAGATGGAAGGAGGAGTATGCTGGTACACTCACATTCAGGGCATGAGAGAGGTGGACTCCATAACATAGGGTGTTGGGTTTTGCTTTCTAGGTTTAGGATTGGCTAGTCAAAAATAGTTATCTTGATTGATAAAGACTGGTTCAGCTACAGTTTGCTGGTTGACAAACTGATAATGATTAACTTATGTAGATGAAGAACATCCAACCTTCGAAACCAGATGTTGAACACTTGTCTAGTGAGACGATGCAAATCATTTGTTAATGTTTGTCCTCATTATGTGGTTAAATACATTTGTAAAAAACCTATTTGATATCTCTTGCTCTTTTATTTATGATATATGCTATTGCAAACCACAAGGGTGAAAGACTTGCCCAAGTTGGCTTCTTTCATTAGGCAATTTGTGCAGTTCTTTTGTGGATTCCTCCACTTTCTTTATTTCCTCGTGACCATTCAATTGGATATTCTATATCTTTGGAGAACATCTAAATATTTTCTCATGTAAATTCTCCTTAAGGGGTTTTCTTTCTGCAACTTCTTAGAAGTCAATGCTGAATAACATTGCAGGTCGCCATTCCTGTTATTCCTACGATTAGAGTGCTGGTCACATTTACAAAATTTGAAGAACTACATCCATCTGATGAGTTCCTTACACCACCTTCAAGCCCAGAGAACCCGAGCCCTGTCACACAGCCTTCTTCAAGCTCATGGTTTCAGTGGATAAAGACCCCCTACAGGCAGAAGTATCCAGCAATTTCAGGGCCTGATAATCATGTAGAAGACATCCAAGATCCATTTGTAATACCATCAGGTTATACTTGGGTTAACCCAGAAGCCAAGAAAAGGGACTTGCAGGAGAAGCAGAAGCGTTCAAGGAAGGGAAGAGCTCAGAAGCAGTGACAACCTGCAAAAGTGGCCGTTTACAAAACTGAGACACGAATGCCCACAGGTTGAGGTGGAAGCAAGATACACCATCACCCCGCTGGAATTACATTGATCCCCCCTGATCCGGGTTGTAAGATGTCAAAAAGCTTGGAGCAACTCCAACTATCGATGACCTGCTGGATCCATGGTTAAATATTTCTCCTGTTGGTTGGGAAACTTTATGCTGATTTTATTGCTGATAAAATTGTATCATGTGTGTCTGGGTGTATTATAAATAATCCATTCTTTCATTAGTGTCTGTGTCGTTATTTTCTTGCCCTCGTTTTCCTATTTACCCTTTGCAAAATGCCTGCTGAATTGTATATATTTTAAAAAATGTCCTGGAGAACCTATATACCTAAGAAAGAAAAGTTTAAATGCCAATCACATACACCATCACCTTCAATTGAACTTTAGGTTTTCCTTTTCTTTTTTACCCACGAGAGCAAATCCTTTGTGCTATATTCTAGATAGCTTCACCCAAAAGAATTTTGTGTGTGTGTGTGTGTATATAGAAGACGAATAGGAATATGCTTTCGGGGATTGACTAGGGATGAAATTTTGTGGAGGGGGGAGACTAGAAGTGTTGTCCGCGATAGATTTCGATTGTTCGCCCGATGGTTGGTTAAATCAGGTACCGTGGTAAGTTTTAGACACCACCAATAAACGCATCCACATATTCCACACAAGGATAGGATTCGGTGATGTTTGCGTGGCGTCATTTTAGATACTATACAAGTTGATAGGTGAGACAGTTGGTGATGGCGATCGATGATGATGATTGATGATAGAAATTAAATTTTAAAATATAAAATTTTAATTTTAATTAATTTTTAATAATAATTTAAAATTTAAAAATATAATTTTAAACTTTAAAATAATGACTTTAGATCTGTTGCCCTCTCTAATTATTTACTGACATCCTACTTTAAATGCACTCACTGAATTTAGTAAATACAATTAATCTTTCTCAATTTTTTTGAAGGCAACCCCCCACACCGCCACGCAGTTGGGATGGCGTTTCCCGCTCGTCACAGTGGGTGATATGATCATATGGACCAATATCTTGAGCAGTGTCCCCACGGCGTCGACGACGTGCTGCCCGGACGCGATCAGTGGTCTTACCTCGGCGAACCCGCCCACACTCTTGAACCTCCCCGTTCCCGGTCACCGACAGCCTCGCGACACAGCGGTCCCGGCCCTGTACACACCCACCTGGTTAAGGCTGTCGCCGTACTCGCCGCCCTCCATCATGGTCGTGAACGCCAGCATCTGCGTGGTCCCGTCGGCCGAACTGGCCACGCACACGCCCTGCGCCCGCCCCACGGCCGGCGACACAGCCAGCTCGGACCTTGCCGTCAGCACGTCGTCGATGACCGTGATGGAAGGCGAAACCCAGCCCCAGGCCGTCCGGTCCCAGCTGGGAGGGAACCCTGGCTGCCAAGGTGCACTCCGGGGAGAAGGCCGTCCCGGATAGTCCAGTCACCAGTGTCAAGGGGAATGGCGCCGTTGGCGTAGGGGATGGGGACGACATTCTCGGGGTGAAGAAGCCGAGGGGACTAGCAAAGGGCACCAGAATGGCCATTGTAGATCTTGCCCAGCATGCCGGTGATGGGCCTGGGGGTGGGGTTGGAGCCACCGAGGATGTCGTGCATGTACAGTTCCAGGATCGAGTTCGCAGCTTCCGTGGCGGAGGTTGCCGTGGCCGGTGCAGGAGAGTCGAGAGCCGCCGCCGCTGCCGCGTGCATGGTGATGGTGAGGACAGGGCGATGGTGGGGGAGGTGCCGCAGACCATGTTGGTGAGCTTTGGCACATAGTTAGTCTACCCAAGGGTAGATTAACCAGGGGTGAGCTTTGGCACAAACCACAACTGCAACTGGACCACACAAGTCCGCGCAACTATGATGAGAGGTTTTAGAAGTGCCATTTATGGTTCTCCTCTCTTTTGAACATGGTTCTCCTCTCAGGTACTCCCCTAGCATATCCACTTTATCTGTCTCAACCACTTATCTGGTACTTTTATCGCAGGATGGTCTTACAATATTGGGCGGTAATGGAGGAATAAGTATTATTTTAAGAAAGCATCTCAAAGGGAGTAAGAATAGCATCATTCAGAGATTCAACTTTTCCTCCTCTGAGGTTTCGATTGAGATCCTTTACTATATTTATCTGTGTCGTTGATACAAAGGAAGAGTAGACAATCTCAGTCAGGGAAGCGTACATATCCATGGTTTTCTGCGCAGATCAGAGTGTGCTTTGAAGATTTTGCCTGTAAATTTCAAAATCGTCTTTCGCGGAGAGCATCTTGTTTAACTGGATTTATCCTCCAGAGTCGAGCATCATCACAACAGAGGGACAGAAACGTTGCAATACCCGACTTACATGAGAAGGGAAAGAGAAGCGTACAACCTTTACTTTTACCATTCGTAAACCGGTTCTACCTGAATTATGGAGGACATAAGCCTCTAGTTTAGGATAGATTTGAGATTTAGCTGCTCAGTTATATGTTGAAGTGCTTTATTCTAACACTAAATTCCAATATTATTAGTAGCAATTTGGGCATTGTTTAAAAACAATGTTACAGTATGCCTTGGATGACTTTTCTATATCTTACATTTACGCAGTAAAATGTTTCCTATAATGGTGAATCTAATAAAAGAGTAACCTTTACTAGATCACGACGTTCTCCCCTCCAATGCAATTGTAGCTCCCTCCTCTTTTTGCCGACAATCTCTCTAAAAACATGAAGATTTTGGAATCTCCCAGGCATTATAAACTTAGTAATAAAGACGGATACGAAATGTGAGAATTCATGTGTTGTTTTACAAAACAATATACCTAATGTTCTGGAAAATGTCCATGGCCTTTCAGTTGCGAAGTCCTTACCAGGTGCTATGGCTATCTCTTTAATTCAAACAAAATGGTTTAGCCGTAATCCGAGACAGCTTACGTTCCTTCCCCATATTCAAGAAAAGATACTGCTTTGTTGAAGTTTCGTAGAGATTAATAACTGGAAAACTTGGGTGATTATTTGTTCAAGAGAAACGAGTTACCAATCTCTGATCATTCCCCACCAATCTCTACTTTGATTGATGTCACTGTATGTAAAATTCTTTCATAAAATTTTATCTGGCCAGGATTCTTCCATTACTCTATTACATCGCTGATTAGGTTTTTCACCTCCGTTATTGCCGGTTCCCTTTTGAGATAGCAAATGGTGTAGAAAAGTTTTGATACTTCTGTTTCTAGTCCATTTATCCAGAATTTTCCAGGATGATGATGTCTAGACCTTGGAGAACTACCAAGCGAAAAAAAGTTGTCACTGCTTTTTCTAGTATGGAATTATCCAATGCACAGGGTGGTGTTTGTTTTTCTCGCCCTTTCTTTTTTGGGCACCCATTCTCGATGAATGCATCCTTAACTACAAGAGGCCCACCATCTGCAAATAGGGGATCATATGATCATCTCAACATACACCTTAGGATTGACGCCATCTGGGAAACCATCACCCTAGCGGGAAAAAAAAAAAGATTGCTATTATGCTAAATGCAGACAGGATAATATTAGGACCAGAAATATTTACATTATAGATACATGAGATACTTGTCGAGAAAGAAGCTTTACCATCAATCCGGAAACAGTAACAACAGAAAGGCCTGCCTAAGACTCTTTCAACGGCAAAGTTTCAAAGGCAGAGACTGTGTTGGCAAATTTAACCCGGTGCAGGGGGGCACCACTTTGCTTGATTGCACATGCTATCTTGTCCTCAAGTGGGCAGCGCGCTCTTAACATCGAGAACACATGATTGTTCAACCTTCTCGCTTTCCTCATGGCCTCCAGTAAAAGGTCATATCCCTTTTCATAGACAAGAATTAACAGTATTTACCCAGACATAGGGAGCAGTAAGATCAAATACCAAACTAATAAGATGAGAACACAAAGAAAAATTCGCTTCCTCACAGTAAATATCTTTTAGTCAGGTGCATGTTATACATATGGTGCTCTAACTCATCTTCATGAAGCGGTAAGCATGAAGCTTCTCATTGAGGTCTCTCCTACTCTCCTTAATATCCAATATGAATTTAAGGATTGTGGTTCACATGCACATATGGGTATGTCATGCATTTCTATTGCAAGGATAGTTGTTAGATACATGTCTCATTGGAGAATGAAAAAGAATTACAAACTGTATTTTTAAGAAGCAATCATCCTACCTGGATTAAATTGGGACTTTTGGCCCTTTCAGATGGTGCATTTTGCAAGAGTGTCGCATTTTCCACTTCTGAGACATTGAGGAATTGATATGAAAAGTCAAAAAGCTCAAAGTGCAGATGTTGACCAAGTAAGTACATTACAGCACAACCACCCCAAGCAACAGAATCCCCCAAAGGTTCAATAACCTTTGACGGATCTTGAATAGTCTCCTCCAGATATTCCTGAATGTTGCAAGAAAATCATAGAGAAACTAGGGAATAAGCAATATGAATATTCATTACCAAGAAGTCAAGCATTGCATTGATAAGCATAAAATTCAAAGCCATCAACATGTCAGAACTTTTAAAAAGTCTCAACAGAGAACTCATTAACTGATATGTTTCCTCATTTGATTCAAACATCAAACAACTGCATATCTTTGATTCTTAGCTAATATGCAAGCATAAACACCACATATGTAAATGGGATAATTGTGTAAAATACAGATTGTAGCCTATTGCTCCACTTAGAATGTCGCTGGTAGTATCCAACAGGGTCAATCTCATCATTTTGTCCCAAATGATATTTATATGATCAAACTCAAACAGCCGGGTATCTCTTTTCAATTATTCAATGAGATTTGCTCTGTCATATTCACCTCTGGTTAGAATTTCTTTAGCATTAGGATAAGAGTCAAACTTGGAGACAACTGTGCATGCCCAAAGTTAAATAGATAGTGAAACCCAGGAGAGCCAAGTTAATATAGATTGATTACTGCAAATATGTTGCATGGATTATATCGTCTATCATCTTCAAGGACCGTGCGAAACTGAAAGTTGGCCTGCCATCTACCTTCTTCCTCAGGCACAAGGTTATATCCCGTCTTTTCTTTTATCAGGTGCATAGCTTCTCTCCAGTTTTTCTCATTCCTCGTGATCTATCACCTTTTTCTTTGTTAATTCTAAATTCTTATTAGGGAAAATTACCTATGTACTCCCAAAAAACTTTCAAAATCACCTTTATACTCTCACCTTTAAGAAACTACTCCTACACCCTTAAAACCTTAAAATCTTTACTGTTATAGGCCTACCAGTAATTGTCATTTGTTTACCTCAACTACAAGTGAGTTAACTCATATTGACAATGGCCAGAAGGCCCTCGATAATGTATTTAATCTTCAGAATCTTATCATTTCCTGTGCAAGGAGAGTTCACATGGAATAGGAGAAGCAGAGACAAGAAATTAAGAGACAAAAAAAGAGGTTCTGCACTATGGAGAGAGAGAGAGAGAGAGAGAGAGAGAGAGTGAGATAAGAGAGAAGACACCAAAAACAGGGGAACAGACTCATTGGTCTGCCACCCCTCCCACAATATTGGGTTTACTGCTTAGGAACATGGAAAAAAGAATCGGATCATCCCGGGGATTGCCCTGGGCTGATCCAGCCGCTCTGCTGGAAGTCTGGCCAATTCTGGATCGGCCAGATTAAAAAACTATTTATTTGAAAAATCAGGGAAAAACCAGGAAAATAAGAAAAAGTCAGGGAAAAAAATATGTAATCGATATTTACATATATATAACACACATTCATATGCATAGATATGTATACAATGTATGTGAAATCATATAATGTATGTGAAATCATATACATATTGTTGCACTCGTTATTTTTTCTCTAGTTAATCGAGATGTGTAAGCCTCGACTATGTTGGGTTAACACATATTTGGAGAGTGACTACCGGCATAAAGCCTATGTTGTAACTCTATGAAATATATTTGCGCCGCACTATCCTCGAATATGTCCCAAAAGCCCTTGTATAGTTCCTTGGGAACCGCACTAGGGGCTTTATTATTATTATTAAAAAAAATTCTATTTGGACCCGAAAAGGGCCCCTATAGGGATATGGGGATAGTTCATGCCCCCGCGGGGGCTAGCCCTATGAGGCTAATTTTGCCCTAGTAGGCCCCACCGGGGTTGTTATGGGGTCACATTGGGGCCGAAACACCCATTCTAAGGGCTCTACTGAGGTGAAAACCCCATTTTTTGAGGCCCCACCGAGGCCGAAGTCGTATTTTTTGGGCCTGGGGAATTCTATAAATACCCCACCAAGGGGGGTGCTCCAAGGAGGAAGAGAAGACCACTTGAAGTCAGTCCGTGCTTGATATTGCCCGTTTGTGCTAGTGTTCGTACTTCGTACGCCTGTTTGTGTAAGCACACTAAAGGTATGAAATTACAAATATATCCCTAGGCCTTTGCACTTATGCCTTACTAGCTTAGGCGATACTCGACATGTAACGTCTCTGTGTCACTTGGATGGTGGCAACGTGTGACTCTTAGAAGTTACAAAAACGCCCCTCGTAGATTAGACATACCTAAGTCATGCAAATTGTAATTATACCCTGTAATCCTTTTTAATTGTGGCTATACGCTTGCACTCTTTGTATTTCGTGTCAGTACGGAACACCCACTTTGTACAGTCAACAACATGTCGACCACCTCTTGTACTTGCACTAATGACAAATAAAATGAAATATTTTCATTCCCATCCATCTATTTTTGTGGTCATGTGGCAAATTACGTATAAGCCACTATTGCTTAGAACATGTTTACTACATGCCCAAACCATTTCCAAACCTTCTAAAAATTGCCTCAAAGCTTCCGAAGGTTAGGGATCACTCCAAAAATTATTGTCAGCCCATAACTTGTACCAAGTCCCTCTGATCTGGCCAAATTACCATTATACCCTTGCAATCCAAAACATAGTCAAATGACCTATGAAATTTTCAAAAATAGCCTCAGAGCCCACGGATTCATTCCCGGATCCCCTTTGATCCATTCCCACGATCCTGGCCAATCCAATCCAATTTCGAAACGAGATGGGGGGGGAGGGGCTTCCATTCCTACACCCTGATTTGATCCAGAATTCTATGCCATCGCCATCAACTCCAACAATGGCAGTAGTGACCTACGGTCTGCTTGATGTTCCTAACCATGCCAGGTTAGGATACCTAGATACTCCCATAGTCTTCGGCGACTTCCCAGCAGTTGTCGGCTTGCCCTTCTTCTTGGCCGTCGTACCAACGGTCGAGGAAAAATCAACTACACCTGCATCTGCAACGGCCCAGAGTGTTAGGCCCTCAGTCTCAGCTACTGACCGAATATTCTCGGTCAATCACATTTCTGCTGATGTTGCCCCTGCTCAACGGGGCAACGCCGTCGCCACCGTAACGGTGTCAGGCCGATGACGACTATCTTCCACACAAACACTCTTGCTCAATGGGGTAGCGTCGTTGCTCTAGTGGCGCCAAGCCTATAGCAGACATCAGTAATGTCGTCCTTGCTTAACGGGCAGAGCCGTAGAAGCATAAAGCCTGCTGCGATAACTTCCCTCTACGGCAAAATGATAATTGTTGGGGATCTCTGCATCCGACTCAATGGAGGTGAGCCAATCATGCCTCGGGACCAACACATCCCAACCATACCGATCTCCAATTACTTTGGGGTTCTCCGGCATGTTTGAGAAGACGAAGCGAAGTTGAAGAAGTCCAAAGGCAAGCCAAGGGCAGACTCATCGGCACGAATGTACAACACCTCTATTGAAGTCCCGGGGTAACCCCATTGAGAAGCGTAAGCTCCAAATGAAGAATATTTGGGTTACCAAGGAGGAGGCTCAGATGCTCAAATTGGCAAGACGAGAAAGGCCTTTCTGCATGTCAGATTTGCAAGAGATGCAGAATTAGTCATATATAAATTTAGACATTCATATATAAATAAAATATATATGTAATCATAAGCATATCTTTAGTGTACAGACATAATTAGCATGTATATCTTTGTAGTATATATATTGTATGAGTCAACACTTCATACATATGTGTTAACATACATACAATCTTGTATTAATGTAAATATAGTGTGTGTATATATATATAGACAATGCGTGTATACATATACGTAATATATATGTGAGGAGGCCAGATCTCAAATCTGTAGCAGACCGTTGGAATGGCCTAGGAGGATTGGGAAACTGGATGGCAATCCACGACCATAAGAGAGGGACTTGTAGGAGAAGTAGAGGATCAGGGGGTCCGGGGATTGAGGTCCCAGGGAGAGCTCTCCGATGCCTAAGTCAAATCTCGATAAGAGCTAGAGCAAGAGAGTGAAGGGTTTCCTTTGGGTTTTATGTGGGTCGAGCCTCCTTGCTGGTCTCATGTGACGTGACTACGGGCAAGATTCGCCACATCGGAGAATCGGGGCGAATCGGGTTTTTCCTGATCCGCCACGATTCGCCAGAATCGGACCGATTCACATGGGAATCAGTCTGATTCGATGGGAATCGGGCGAATCGGGTTTCTCCTGATTTGATCCGATTCTGCCAAATCGGACCGATTCAATCCGATCTAGCAAACCATGGCTGCGGGAATGACTATAGTTATGGGCCTTTGTCCTACTCATGATGAAGCTCCCCCGTACGTAGGACTTAGCAGGCCTCCGCTAGTCGTATGTGGACCATCTTGCTGGCCATGAGTAGAGGTGCCTTTAAGTTGTCTCTCCGTACGCACACCATGCCCTGGTGTTGACACCAGGGGTGCGGAAGTGACGTGGTCCATTCCCCTTTGGCACACGCATAGAGTGGTGCTTAACATAGGCAGACGCCATCAAGCTCTAAACTTTCACTTCTTGTTGGTCTGCAGACCAACTCATTAGGTAGGAGTATCCACCACTTTACTTTCACCGAGCCAAGGCTCTACCGGCATAAAGAGTTTGCCAGGTGAAAAACTCTCCAGGCTATAAGCCATCGGACTAGCTGTCGAGCTAAGGCTTGCTAGGATAGGTGTGGAGTGCAGGCTAACCTAACTTCCTGCCATTGTACATTTCGAGACATTATCTTGAGAGTTTATTCTATCGCCTGAGTTGTCCAAACATCGACGCCTAGATAGGGCTCTCCTTTTGGGCTGGCGGATCAGGTGCTCGTTGGCGCTTTATGGGGCCCATTTGATAACTAGACTTCAGCAGGCGGGAACCTATTCAATAACTGGGGTTTTGCCTTTTAGGTTGAGCTTAATAATTGGGCCTTATGATTAAGTTAGAGGACATAGATTCTCTCTCTCCACTTGCCCACCCTACTCCCAAGCTAAAGATTTTTGTTTGGAGAGTTAAGTTCGGGGCGATGGGCAGGTGAGTAGGCCTCTTAGTTTTCATGGCACTAAATGACCTGTACCATGTCGATGTGTCACTTCATGGATGTTGACACGGGGATTGTTTTTTCTTTTTTCGCACTCGGTTTTGCTCATTCGTTTCATTTTATTTGGTGCATGTGTTCATTCATTTCCCAGATTTTGTATTTTTAGTATTTGCGGGGCGTGCCAGCCTGTCTAGCAGACAGAAAAAGAGTCCGCGCGATGCGAAAGAATTTAGGTGTCCGGGGGACGGACGGGTAGTGTCCGCGAACGGACGGGTGTGTCCGCGAACGGACGGGTAATGTCCGCGAACGGACGGGTGTGTCCGCGAACGGACGGGTGGTGTCCGCGAACGGACGGGTGTGTCCGCGAACGGACGGGTGCGCCGTTTTTTAATCTGAACTTCTTGAGTCCCATGTCTATTCTCATCAGGTGATTAGGGTAGCATGTGCTGGACCTCTGTCTCCATCGATCGGAATCGATGTTACATTTACATCGAGTTAGGACACCTGATATTATTTAATACCGGTCTTAACCCGAATACCATTCATAGTAAAGGACGAGAAAAATATACATGCTTTTCTTAGAAAATCCTGATCATGACATGTCTTTGTTTCTTTTGATTATTTTGGAATGCTATTTGCTTTGGATATTTCATTTTTTTGAAATGACTGCCATTTTTGGGAATCCAAAGTTTGATTTTTGAAGAGGGAACGGGTATATACCCGTGGACCTATTTGAGGTCTTTTCTTTTTTTGCAAAAGGGTTGATTAGACATTTATTTGGGAAAACATGAGGATTATTATTGTGAATGGGTATATACCCGTGGATATTGATTTTGAACTTGGGGGTATTATAACCCAGAGCAACACTTCCGTATTAGAAGGATGACTGTGCAAATTTTTATATGAGATTCTTTCACAATGCCATTTTTGAGCAAAGTCCGAGTTTGAGGTAGAGTTTCTTTTCTCCTCATTTCGCACTTGTGCGGGTACAATTTCCGGAGAGCATATGGATGTATCTCCATCGAAGTCCTTGTCCCATTGCGATTACTGTCCAAAGTCCATTTCCACGGGTATGTTTCTCGTGGAGGTGCATATTTGCTCCCATTTGGAGTATTTGAGCGCAGTTCTTGTCTTATCCTCCTTTTTCTTTGGATGTGTGTATATTATCACAATCCTTTTTTTTTTGAATATATGAGTATGTCTTGGCGAATCCCTGCTTAGGCAGGGTGTTCTTGTAGTGGTATATTATATGGGCGTATGCTTATGTCCATGTGTTCTTGGGAGAAACTTTGCCCAGAGGGATTTTGCCTTAAAGAGATATATGTGTATAAACACAAATTTGCACTTTGTGAATATATTCTCAAACGGTATCTCTATTTGAGCAGAGTATCCGATGGGAAGGTGCCCCCGTATGAATGGGATTCCCTTTTGAGAAACATATACACAATGGGGAATATTTGTGATTATATAGATATGCTCTCGGGCAGAGTCTCTATTTGGGCAGAGATTCCACTAAGAAATACATTTATATAAACATGACGTTTGTGATTATACGGATATGAATTTAGAGGGAACTTTTGTCCGGGCAGGATTTCTCCTAAGAGACATATGCGTATAGGCACAAATTTGTGATTTTATGGATATGTTCTTAGGGGAGTCTCCATTTGGGCAGAGTTTCCCCCTAAGGAACATATACATAAGAACATAAATTTGTGAATATACGAATATGTTCTTGGGCAGAACCTCCGCTTGGGCAGAGTTTCCTCTAAAAGAAACATATACATATAACACGAGTTTGTATTTATATGGATATGTCCCCTGAGAAAGATTTTTTGCCTGGGCGAGATTCTCCTTAAGGAATATATTTGTATAATTACAAATTTGTAATCTTTATATATGTGTTCTTGGACGGAATCTCCACTTGGGCAGAGTTTCGTCTTAAGAAACATATATATAAGAACACAAATTTGTGAATATACGAATATGTCCTTGGGCGGAACCTCCGCTTAGGCAGAGTCTCCTCAAGAAAACATATACATATAAGCACAAAATCCACCATCCCAGAGACTTGCTCGATGGGCGGGGAGAACATGGGCATTTAAATACCATGTGTCCATAGAGACTTGCTCGATATGGACGCATTTAAACCCTGGGAATATCACCCCACAGAGACTGCTCGATGTGGAGGATGGGGATTAAGAAGGAATGTCGATGACGATTGCGCCGACCACTTCCTCTCCGCGCCTGGCCTATCGGGCTAAAGAAGGGGATTTGTACCTTCGCACACCAAGCAAGGGGGATTGGAGGATGAGAGAGGGAATGAGCAAATGCTCTTTTCTATTTTTCTGGAAATTTTCCAACAGGGCTTCGCTGGAGCAAATGGAAGACCCCCTTTTTCTTATGGAATAGGGGGGGGGGGGTATTTATAGGGGATGAACCCCTTACATGCGGGAGAGGGAGAGCCCCAACCGATGGTGACCTCATCATGAGGTCACCATCGGTTAGGGGCTGCCTAACCGATGGGGGGGGGGGGGGGAATCTTCTATAAATCCCCCCCCCACCCCATTTCCAGGACTTGTTGGAGCCCGGAGGTGCTGCTGAAGTCCTGCTCTGTTTCTTGGAGTTTCACCCAATAGAAGACTGCTGTGCAAAGCTTTGGAGTCCTTCTTGAGCTTGTTCTTTGTACTTGTGCTTTATACTTGGTCCTAAGACCTTGTGCTGCCGGATTTTTCCGTGCTTGTACTTGACGGAGACATGTTCTCCTTGTACTTTCAATTTAACCGGGAATCCGGGCGCCATTTTAAGGGCCGGAACTCCCCTGCCGAACTTTGGGGATGAATCCCACGAATAAGTTTGTAACTTAAAACCTTGGGGTCATTTTAAATCACACTTATTTGGCCTCTGAATAGGCTGTTGATAATATATTGGAATCAGGCCCGTTGATAACCGGCATTTAATCTTCATGGCTCAACGACCCTTTTCATCATGTCCATGACTTGAACGATTGTCCGCCAAGAATAGGCTTCAACTAGCCAAGTTGCCGGACCATTATCTGGTGGATTTCGTAATTTTTACTGACATGAACATGTCACATTTTTACCGTTCAACAATGGACTACGAGAGATGTTGGGCATCGAGAAAAGCCATCGTAAATCTACTTAGGTATGGTGGATTTTCTACCACCGCAGCTTCCTTTGTAGAAATCTCGCCACATAGATAGTGTTGTGATCCTTGCGCTTTTTAGGGAGTTATGTTGTAATTGTATATCTTATGCCACAATCTCTATGTCCCCTCAATACTAGGACAAGATTTTGGTTCTCGAGTGGGTGGGAATTTCTAAAATTCATAATTCCTTGGAATTTTGCCCTTTAAATACCCTTGCTAGGGTTGCTCCATTTGCTCGCTCCAACTTTCACACTTCTTAACAACTCTTTGCGTTCCCTTGGCTTTAGCTACTTGCTTCATCTTCCACTACAGCCTTTGTCTTCGGCGACACCGATGCCCTTGTTCCTGTCTCCTCCGAGGGCGGCACAGGGGAAAGGCTAAGGCTACTGTGCTACAACTCTTGATCCAGTGAGTCCGCCTATGACTCACAAGCCCCTAGCTCTTCTTTTTCTATCTCTTCGTCCTCTATAGCTGACTATAGAGCCAGCTCTTCAGAGGTGTTGGAGAAAAGACTGAGGCCATCGTTGATCCTTCGTCTTGTAAGACGGCTCTTGCGCCTCTATTTCTTTTGGCTATGTGGGGGTAACATCACTCCTTTGAAGATCAAGAGTCCTAAATAAAGCCTCTTCTCTGACTAGGGCTACTTCCTTTAGCGATGCAGGGTTGGTGCGGCCGTTAGTGCGATGGAGGGCTTCCAAGCATCAACGAAGTCTCAATCAACTTTGATGGGAACCCGGGCTTGTAGGAGCTGCCCCAGTTACATCCTAGGCATACGTCAGGCTAGCGGGACTTGGGCAGGGCCATGGTGCATTAAGGGTGATACGTTAGCTCTGACCCATGCTCCCTACAAAACTCTTCTTCAAGAGCATGTCAAACTTCCGGAAGCTGGTGATGTGGCCAGATGCGAGGGTACAAAACCAGGCTTGGGCGCTCTACACCAGGGTGGTGGCGAATACCCAACACTTGATGGCATCGAGGAGCCTTACAACATCATGAGTGCCTCGAAGTTGTCATAGTGATTAGTCGGGTCCCTAGGCGTCGTACGGCTTCACCACGGGGATTTCTATCTTGGCCAACAAGGGGGACTCTAGGATTTTCCAGGTGAAGGGTGATGAAGCTTTGTCCTTGTTGGCACAGTTCCCCCACCTTTCCTCCTGCAGGGTGGCGATGCGGCATTCTTGCTCAGCGAACTGCTGCTCGAACCCCTGAAGTAGGTTTCCCCACCTTCAAGTCATTACGAGGGTGAGCCAAAGGATTGCATTTGTCATTGAGGCGCCCGCCAGAGGTGGGCGGGGCGGTGTAGGCCATCTAGAAGGCGTTCCTTCCTCGCGGAGCTAACAAAGCTTCCTCCTCAGGAGGGGAGGGAGTTAAGATCCCCTGCTCACTTCGTGCCTTAAGAGGTGCCCACCATAAAGGATGAAGCGCTAGTTGGCAGTTCACCTGCCGTCGTGTGAGAGGTTTCCCATGGGCTAGCTTGAGGTGGTGGGGGCATCCTTGCTGTCTTTCGTAAGTTGTCATCAAGTCAATGAGCCAATCCTTCTTCTCATCGAGGGAGACAATATGGTTGGTTCCCTCCTGTAGATGTTGACTAGCCACACGAAAGGTAGGGGACACACCTGCAGTGGCGTTACAGAGGGAGTGAGAGGTATGATAGGCCTCGTTCTCCAGGCCCCCCTCTGGAATCTTTCTCTTTTCGCCATCCCTCTTGTTGGTGTTGCTCTTGAACATCATGACTTTTCGTTCATTTCCCACAGATGGCACTAGAAGGAGAGGCCGGATCTCGAATTTGTAGTAGACCATTGGATGGCCTAGGAGGATTGGAAAATTAGACGACAATCTGAGGCGTGAGAGGGGGACTTGCAGAGAAGTGGAGGATTAGGGGGTCTTGGGATAGGGGTCCCAAGGAAAGCCCTCTGATGCCTAAGTTAGATTCCGACAAGAGATAGAGCAAGATAGGTAAACAATTCAAGGTCGCCCCATACAGTTGGTGGGTCTAGAATTCCATACCTCTCCCCGAAGGGTTTCCTCTGGGTTTTATGCAGGTTGAGTCTCCCTACTGGTCTCATATGATGTGGCTGTAAGCATGACCGTGGTTGTGGGCCTTTGTGCTGCTTATGATGAAGCTCCCTGTACACAGGATCATGGAAGGCAGAATTGAAATAGGATTGGGATCGCCAGGCACCGATCCGATCTGGATCAAGATAGGATCGCAAGATCCCACAGATCCAAGGGAAGTCTGGCCAATCTTGGATCGGCCAGTCTACAAAATGTTTTTTTTAATAATTGAGAAAATTTCAGAAAAAATAGGAAAAAACAGCAAAAATGAGGAAACATATGATAAGTTGAAAGAACTAACATTTGCATTAAAAATAAAAAAAACCAATCATACATACATTCATCATAGTATATGAAACATGAAATTAAAGACATTGTGTATTATACTACTATAATAACACAAGAAAAGCATAAAATATTAAATGTAACTTACATTTAATGGAAGACTAATAATCTTGCCTTCCACTTCTAGACCTAGATGACTTACCATCATGTGGGTTTTAATAGCCATAACCAAAGAGGGAATTTGCCAAATCATGCATACCCATTTGAATCCCCCTTGCGTTCTTCCTGGAAGGGCGAAAAGAGGGAGGGGGCCTGCGGACTAGAGAATCCACCAGAGATTGACCCTTATCGGGCGGATCGAGTCCTCATTGGGCCGGATCAACTAGGGCACAACCGACTATGTCCAATAAGGGCTCGATCTAGCAGACAAACTTAAAATTTGAATTTTAACATGCTAGATCGACGGGATCGACCGTGGATCGATCGATCCCTGGTCGATCCAACTCAATTCCACTCAACTTCGGCTGATCCACATTAAAAACTTGGATTTTGGGGGACTTCCCCCCGGAGTCGGATCCCCAGCTGTTGACTCGATCTAGGATCGATCGATCTTGGGCCGATCCTGGCGATTTTGCCTTCCATGTGTAGGACTAAGTAGATCTCCGCTGGCCGTATGCGAACCATCTCGCTGGCCATGAGTGGGGGTGCCCTTAAGTCGTCTCTCCGTACACACACCATGGCCCTCTGGCGCACACATCAAGTGGTGCGCACACTACCTGCTAGTCTGCAAACCAACACATTAGGTAGGAGTGTCCATCGCTTTACCTCCATTGAGCTAAGGCTCTATCAGCTTAAGAGCTTGCTGGGTGAAAAATCCTCCGTATGGATGTCAGTATCATCCGAAACAGATAAATTTCGGCCAAAACATATCGGCCGAAAATATCATAGCAATTTCGATATTGAAAAAATAATATCTTAATTAGTTTTGACCAAAACTCTCCTCCCAAGGTCACCCGAGACCGATCGAAACCAAGCGAATGTAACCAAAACAGTTTCGATTTTGAACCTAGGCGATCTCGACACCGAAACTGACACTCCCATCCTTGACCCTCTGGGCTATAAGCTATCGAGCTTGGGCCAGCCAGCATAGGCGTGGAGTGCAGGCCAAGCTAACTTCTTGCCATTTTGCCTTCCGAGATGTTATCTCAAGAGCTTACTCTGTCTCCTGGGCTATCTTCTTGGTGTCGACGATGGGATAAGGGCTCAGGTGCTCGTTGGCACTTAATGGACCCCGTTTGATAACCAGGCTTCAACAAGTAGGCTTTTGTTTAATAATTGGACTTTCGCCTTTCGAGTCGAGCTTAATAACTAGGCCTTACAATTTTCCCCCTCTTCAATACATACATATATGTGTTTGAATATTGTAATCAATAAATATGTATGTTAAATATGATATATAGTACATATATTGTATGTCATATATATCTTTACACGTGTTTGTGTACTATAAATATGTCAATTAATGTACACAATCATATTATACATTAATTTGTGTGTGTATATACATGTGTACTAATTTATATATATGAAATGATAGTTTATTGCATATATTAATCAATATATATAAGAAAAAAATTGTTTCGTAGAATCATCTGGGTCAGCTTGGAATCTACCAATCCAAGCCTATCCAGACCGATCCAAACCGAGTCAGTCCGATTCTGGATGATTCAGTCAGAAATTTTGCAATCCAGGGGGCTATCCCCTTGGAATCATGGAAGGCAGAATCGGCCGGATTGGATCGGAATCGGCCGATTCTGGATCGAATCGGCCATGACCGATGCAGGCCGATTCCTCCGATTCTGCTTGGGAATCGGCCAGATCGGATCGGGATCGGGGCTGGGCGATCCCGATCCGATTTCGATCCTGCCTTCCATGCTTGGAATTGGATCGGCCTAGGCCAATTCAATATGAAATCGGCCAATTCAGCTAACCATGTTTAGGAAAAAGGGAAATTAGATTTGCCATTAAGTGAATGAAAAGTTCTTGTACCTGAGTACACATCAAGTTGTACCCTAGGGACACTATAAAAAAACCGTTGCACTACACTAACACTAACAAATAAGCCCCTACCTTAACTTATTCTAATGAAGTTGAACCTTTACAAAATAAGGAATAATACAAGGCAATAAAAAAAAATCTAAAAAACCACTCAAAAGTCAAAACACAAAACAAGGCAGGCGACCTCAAGATTGGGTCCAAACCGGTCCAAACCAGCCCTAGAAAAGGGCCAATCATGTCTGCCTAGGCAAACTAACCCAGTATCAGTTAGTCGAATTCAGGCCCAATGACCTATCATACAGTCCACTAATTCAATTCAGACCCAGTGACCTATGTGCTGTATCTGAGGCCTTCTTTTGCCAGAACTCAAACCTCCTCCAGTATAGCTTTCTCCTAAGTAGAACTTTCCCAGGCCAAGACATCCCATTGATTCTCTATAGCTCTCTGAGGACGACAGATAACCCCAACACTTGATGCACATATTGCTGTGAACTGGAAGGATGTCTAACTTCTTTCCATTCTGTGATCATTATTCTTACTAGTTCCAGAGCTTTAATCTTAGACAGTAACCTTCACCAGCTTCTACTCAACCAGTTCTCTTTGTACCTGAAACTCTTTCTTAAAGGATCAATATGTCCATAAAACAAGGATGGCAGTGTCAGTTTTGGTTTCAGCCGCGTCAAAACTGAAATAGATTGGTTTTGGTTTAGGGCGTATCGGGCGGACTTGAACTCCCCTTAAGAGGGGAGTTAGTCCAGTTTTGGCCCGTTTCTGACCATGGTTAAAGTATCAGCTAGGTCCGAAACTGATACGTTTCAGCTGAAACGTATCGGTTTTGGCCGATACTGCTAACCATGACATGAAACCCTTATTAGTTGAACAATATTGAATATATCTCAATCCTCAACCAGAACATCACATCGAACCATGCATGATATTGAAAACTTAAATTCTCTACATTAGCGACCGTCAGATGTATAAATATCTTTGATGACAAAGGTGATGTAAACTGCATATAGTTGACTTGGGGGTGGGGGGATGTGGACATGGTTGCCAAAGGGAGATAAAAAGATGTTACTACTATTTGCCTAAAATGTTAAATACTAGAAACAACATGCCAATGAATATTTTACCTTAGTTGAACAATATTGAATATATCTCAATCCTCAACCAGAACATCACATCGAACCATGCATGATATTGAAAACTTAAATTCTCTACATTAGCGACCGTCATGTAGGACAAAGGTGATGTAAACTGCATATAGTTGACTTGGGGGTGGGGGATGTGGACATGGTTGACAAAGGGAGATAAAAAGATGTTACTACTATTGCCTAAAAAATACTACAACATGCCAATGAATTTTACCTTAATACATTTATGAAATGACTTAATGGGATAAGGCTCTGATGATGATGATTGAAATGACTTACAAAAATAACAAGAAAAGCACATTAATCCAGCTAACAAATGATTGATGTTTGATAAACTATGAATTGAGTGATGCTGAAACATATAATCCTAAAGGATATCTTATCTCATAGCTGAAAGTTGGTCACCTAGAAATTACTTAAATATTTATCCTTTTATTTTCTCTTTATAGGACATTAACTATGATTTGATTGGTGAAATTATAAAATTGATCAACATATATCCACCTCTAATGATCAAATACAAGTTACTTACAAACTGAAGGCCACTAAATATGCGATAAAAGTCCTTTGACGTTGTGATATCAACAAACCCTGTCTTTGGATTTGCACTCAATTGTTGTAGTGTTTATCCAGTGCCGCACTGGTAAAAGCAAGAGAATATTCTAAAACACTTCCTGTATTTGTGCTCTTCCTGTATAGAAGATCTGCAGGAAGATAGAAAGATGTCAAGCTCCATAAAGTGGAGACACATTAGAGTAATTCAGTTCAGATGGAAGATTAAACAGTCTAAGAAGAATAATAATACTCATTATTTACAGTTAACCAGGTAAGTTTCATATGGAACAACATGATAGATAACAACCATCTCGATCCAATTCCATTAAGTCATATGGTAAAGCCAAATCCAAATTCCTTTTTGTGTGATCTGAATCTCTGTAATTCTTCCCTCTTTCTCGGGCATAAGGGATTAGTGTCCTTTTTTTTTGGGGCGGGGGAGGGGGGGAGGGGGGAGCTTGCCATCCTCCTGTGTCTTTGTATAGGCATGGAAGGCAGGATCGGGATCGGGATCGGGATCGGGATCGACCCTGGTCGATCCGATCCTGGATCGGATCGGATCGAGATCCTCTGGATCCCAGAGAAGTCTGGCCGATCCTGGATCGGCCAGACTATAAAATGTTTATTTTTTTGGAAAAAATGCAGGAAAAATCAGGAAAATTCAGGAAAAAACAGAAAAAATCTGAACTCCTGAAAGAACTAAGATTTGCATCAAAAATCAATTATACATGCATTCATAGTACATAAAACATGAAATTTAAGACATTGTACATGTAACTTACATTTGATAGAAGACTAATAATCTTTCCATCCACTTCCAGACATAGATGAGCCAACCATCATTTGGGTTTTGGTAGCTATGACCAAAGAGGGAATTTGCTAAATCATGCATACCCATTTGAATCCCTCTTGGTGTAAATTGTTGACTTGAGCTTTCTCCAGATTGTGATGGAGCTGGACACCATATACCAAGCGGTTTGTATGTACTTGTTGCTTCACTAGGGCCACTAGGCTCTTGTTCTTGTGAAGGCCAAGGTCCCCATCCTCCTTGTACTCCATAAGGTGAGCTACTAATATCTGAGTACGGTAAAATGGGAGGCTGAAATGCAGGTATATGAGTAGACCCTGAACTATAGTTTGGCTCCCAAGGTGGCCACTCATAGGCTGCATGATGTTGTTGTCCTTCATATCCCCCTTGTCCATGCCCTTGTCCTTCTCCTCCGCCTCCCTGATGTTCTGTTCTGGTACATAACTTTCAGTAAGCCCTACACCTGTGGCCCCAGTATATCCTGCTCCTGCATATCCCTGGCCAGCTCCTGTGGCCCCAGTGGCAGCCCCATCATCATCATCATCATCATTTGGATCTTGTGTGGTGTCATCACTACGAATTGGTTGCTGCACTTTCCTCTTTTTTTGCCTGGCATATGTTATTTTTTCTAACTCTAAGGCTTTTGAACTCTTCTCTTTTTGTGTTGCAGCTCTTCTTAATGCAGGCTGAGTGGGAGGCACTCTAGATGTCTCTGGCAAGATAGCTGAGTGTCGTGGCAAAGAGAAGAGAGGACCGAGGGTGAGAGGTGGGTCCTCACTTACCCTAAGCTCTGGATCTCCAACCTCTACTTCATCCAATTCTCCTTCCGCCCATGAGCAATCACGAGGGTCAAATTCTGGAACATCCCTTTCCTGTCTTGTTTCCACCCATGCATTTAGTGGGTGTTCCTCATCAAATAACTCATCAACATCAATTTGAGATGATAATGCTTCCCTCTCTGCAAAACGTTGCTCCCAATGACTACCTGCAAAAGTCATTAGCCTTGCCTCGCTCTTCTTTTGTCTATCTTTAATGCATTTCAGCTTCAACCTCATATTGTAGTGGCAATAGACCAACTTCTCTAGCCTAGTTGCACTCAACCTGTTCCTCACTTTTGTGTGAATAAGTGAGAAAGTGCTCCAATTTCTCTCACACTGGCTAGATGAAGTGGTCTGACTAAGTACTCTAATAGCAATCCTTGCAAGTGGACTTCTAAAATGTATATATATATAATGTTGGAGGCTTTATAGCCAAAAGGATGCCTCAGCCTCCAAAGTCCAACCCCCTCCGCCTCTCTCCTCTCTCTCTTGAACAGCAGGGGAACCGAAGGGGGACCCCCTCTGGTTACATAGGCCCAGAGCATGGAAGGCAGGATCGGAATCGGGATCGGGATCGACCAGGCTCGATCCGATCCTGGATCGGATCGGATCGCAAGATCCCATGGATCCAAGGGAAGTCTGGCCGATCCTGGATCGGCCAGTTTATAAAATGGTTTTTTTGGGGAAAAAATTCAGGAAAATTCAGGAAAAAATAGAAAAAACAGCAAAAATGAGGGAAAATCTGATAAATTGAAAGAACTAATATTTGCATAAAAAACCAATCATACATACATTCATAATATATGAAACATAAGATTTTGTGTATTATTACTACTATAATAATACAAGAAAAGTATAAAATATTAAAGACTTGGTGTATTATTAACCTAAATACCATTTAAGTAAATGTTAAAATTGTAGTTTCATTTATTTAAGATATTACATGTAAATAAGGAAATATCCCCATTTGAATCCAATAAAAATATTAAAAAAATCACATCTCTTACTAATAAAAAGTCAACTCTCCCATCCAAGAAGAAAATCGCAATTTTTGTGATTTTATCAAAGTAGCAACTTTCTAATCTCTCATAATTTGACATATTTAAAATTTTATAATTCAAATAAGTCTAATAAAATACTAAAAATCTAAAGTCCAACAAAAAAAATCAAACGTGCATATGACTTCTCCAAGAAGCCGCTCTCTTACTGACAGTACTAAGTCTACTTGAGACCTCTTAGGATTTGGTCAAACTAAGCTATCATCACCCAAACTCATGAGTGTCATGAGTTGGGTGATGGTAGCTCAATTTGACCAAATTCTAAGAGGTTTGGATGATGATAACTTAAGTTTGACCAAATCCTGAGAGGTCTCAAGCAGACTAAGTGCTGTCAGTAGGAGAGTGGCTCCATTGGAGAAGTCACATGCACGTTGACTTTTTTTACCGGACTTTGAATTTTTAGTGTTCCATGTGGTTTATTTGAATTATCAAATTTTTAGATAAACTAAATTACGAGAGATTAGAAAGTTAGCATTTCGCTAAAATCACCAAAATCGCGATTTTCTTCTTCGATGGGAGAGTTGACTTTTTATTGGTAAGAGATATGATTTTTTTGATATTTTTATTAGATTCAAATGGGGGTACTTCCTTATTTACATGTAATATCTTAAGTAAATGAAACTACAAATACTAACATTTACTTAAATGATATTCAGGTAAATAAGGAGATCCTGACAACCCTGCCTGAAGAGGATCCTGAAGGTAGCCTGAGGGAATCGACCTGGATCAGTCTGGATCGACTGAATCGAGCCGGGATCGATCGATCCCGGTTCGACTCGAGCGATCCAACTCAGATCCTACTGAGTTGGGTCGATCCAGCCGGAAATGTGGGGTTTGGGGGGCTTCAAGGGGGAATTGGTCCTTGGGGGGTCGATCCGATCCGGGATCGAGCGATTCTGGCTCGATCCCGGCGATTCTTCCTTCCATGTGTATAGGGGAATTTTTGTGGCTACTCCCTTTTCACTTCATATATTCTTTTTCTTTTTTTTTGTGATAAATATAGTGGTATAACCCACATTCAGGAAAAAAAATAAATCAAATAAATCACATTTATCATTGGGAAAATTACAATATACCTCTGGAATACAATATACTGTAATTGTACTGTACAACTCTATAATCTTGAACTCATCATGTATTCCCTGTATTTTCACATATTACATAAAATACATCCCTCCCATTTGCTTCCATTAGAGTTGAGCTAGTGAACAAAAAACCAACTTGCTCCTCTACAGCAGAATATTTTGAAGGACAAAATTATGTGTACTCGGAGAAAATTTCAGTATTCTATTATATACCCACTTTAATCTTCTACTCATTATGCATATCCATATCTAATGAAAACTCATCGGATATGCCTCCAAATAAGGACTGTCATAATCTGAGGAACATTTGCTATAAATGTGATAGAAACATCAATTATGTTTTAAAGGACTAAAATACCCTTACCCCATGACTGTCCAATGTGAGAGTGATTTATGGAAGGGAGAGAGAGATTGAGGGTGGGGAGGGAGAGGGCTCCCCTTCCTCCACTGGTGAGAGAGAGAGATCTGTCATTTCAATGCCCAACCCAATCCGGAGATCCAAATTAGATTCCGTCAGTTCCCACACGTCACTTTAACCCACCCGGTCGTGTCGGAGAAAATGGCACGCCGATCCGATCCCTATTTGGGATTTTGGACCCCCGGGTTGTAGGTTTTAGCCCTTTATATATACTTGGCTGTTTTTTAGATCCGTCATTTCAATGCCCAACCCAATCCGGAGATCCAAATTGGATTCCGTCAGTTCCCACACGTCACTTTAACCCAAACGACACGCCGATCTGATCCCTATTTGGGATTTTGGACCCCCGAGTTGTAGGTTTTAGCCATTTATATATACTTGACTGTTTTTTAGATTCGTCATTTTAATGCCCAACCCAATCCGGAGATCCAAATTGGATTCCGTCAGTTCCCACACGTCACTTTAACCCACCCGGTTGTGTGGGAGAAAACGGCACGCCGATCCGATCCCTATTGGGATTTTGGACCCTCGGGTTGTAGGTTTTAGCCCTTTATATATACTTGGTTGTTTTTTAGATCCGTCATTTCAATGTCCAACCCAATCCGAAGATCCAAATTGGATTCCGTCAGTTCCCACACGTCACTTTAACCCACCCGGTTGTGTCGGAGAAAACGGCACGCCGATCCGATACCTATTTGGGATTTTGGACCCCCGAGTTGTGTGTTTTGACCCTTTATATATACTTGATGTTTTTAGATCCGTCATTTCAATGCCCAACCCAATCCGGAGATCCAAATTGGATTCCGTCAATTCCCACACGTCACTTTAGCCCACCCGGTCGTGTCGGAGAAAACGGCACGCCGATCCGATCCCTATTTGGGATTTTGGACCCTCGGGTTGTGTGTTTTGACCCTTTAGACTTGAGTTTTTTTAAGATCCGTCAATTGAACGTCCTTTACACTTATGTTAAGTTAATTAATTTAGATTTCTTTTTTTTCCCTGTTGACATTCTTTAGTGGCCCTTAGCATAGGGGCAGCCTGTAAATAAGTGGTCCAAGTCCTCCTCATCCCTGCACAAGCAACACAGGGTAGAGATGTGTTATAGAAAAGGTGCTACTTTGTTGCAGGTGGGTAGCCGCCCATGAGAGATCCTCCACACTAACACCTTCACCTTGAGTGTGCAATTAGGAACCTAAATCTAAGTTGAGGAGACATTGTGTGCCCTCTTCAAAGAGGATATCATAGGCTAACCTAACTGAAAACTGGCCCTCCCTCTCCCATCTCCAAAGCCAAGTATCCAGTATCCATCTTGCTGACAGCCGGCTGAAAATCCAAAAGGAAATAGAAGAGTTGTTCAAGCTGGGCTGTCTCCTCAAATGTGATATTTCTCCTAAAGGTAGGCGCCCAAATACCGTTGGACAGCTGTGCATCAAAAAGTTGGGCCACATAAGCTCATGGAACCATAGATGGCAAAGTCAGCTCGGAGTCGCCCGAGTCTAAGTCGGGTCGGCCCCTTCCGACCCGACTGGGCGGGGGAACACCCCAGGATCCGCGGAGTCCGGTTAGTCGGGTCGGATCCGCCTGGAGTTGCGCGACTCCAGGCGACTCCGGCCCGACTAGGGCGACTCCGCGGATCCCACCTTAAGGAGGGATCATGGGACTGCGCAGACACCTCTGTCTGCGCAGTCCCGAGCCCCCCCCCCCTCCCCCCGCCGGAGATCCTTCCTCTCTCTCTGTTCTCCTCTCTCTCTTCTGTGAGGTGAGCTTTTTAATTTTTTTTTAAAATATGAAAAAAAAAGAAATGTTAAATATGCTATAGATATATAGATCTATAGCATATTTAACATGTTTATGACTATCATTCTCCTAAATCTTCAAATTGAGCCCTAATTAGGGTATAAAAATTAGGGATTGTGTCTATGAATGAAATTAATGTGCAGTTGAGTGTCTAATAGAATTATTTTAGTTGATTAGAGCTTGTTGGTAGACTTAATTGCATTACATGGACTGTTTTCCCTCAAAATCCCCAAATGACCCTAATTAGGGTTTAAAATTTAGGGATTTTAGGTCCTTAATATAATTATTATGTAATTGAGTGTCCAATGTAGTTATTTTAGTTGATTAGAGTTTGTATGTACATTCAATTACATTGCATGATCTTTTTTTTTTAATTCTCAAATTAAACCTTAATTAGGGTTTAAAAATTAGGGATTTTAGGTCATTAATATAATTAATGTGCAATTGAGTGTCCAATGTGGTCATTTAAGTTGATTAGAGTTTTGTATGTACATTTATTTATAGTCCATGATATTTTTTTCATAAATTCCCAAATTAAACCCTAAATAGGGTTTAAAAATTAGGGATTTAATTAATGTGCAATTGAGTGTCCAATGTGGTCATTTGAGTTGATTAGAGTATTTATGTACATTCATTTACATTGTATGATAATTTTTCCCAGAAATTCCCAAATTAAATCCTAATTAGGGTTTAAAAAATAGGGATTTTGTGTAATTAACATGCAATTCAATTGCATTCTTACACAGGAATATGGCACATCAAGAACATGAAGAGCAAGAGGTGGAGCAGGCCATTGATCCTGGTTGGGCTCATGGTACACTTATTGATGCATCTAAGAAAAAAGTCAAATGTAATTAGTGTAGAAAGGAGATGTTTGGAGGCATTTATCGCCTTAAACAACTTCTTGCTGGGATTGCTGGAAATGTTTCAAAATGTCCATCTTGTCCAATGGAAGTTAGAAATGAAATTAAAGCATATATGAAGGGGAAAAAAGTAGAAAAAATATTGACAACTCAGCAGCAACAACAACTTCAAGATGAGATTTCTGGGAGACAGATTCGTAGAGATTCTACTCTACCAATTCCTGTGGATGATGATGATGATGATGATCCTGATCCTGAGTTCACTGCAGCGGCACGTGCTAGTTGTCGTTCTTATGCGGAGGAAGATGAGAGACGAAGGGGTTTGGGGACATCGGGAGCACATTTGTCTAGAGATGACTCTAGAAGATCTCTTCCTAGGAGTACATTAGTTCGTAGAGGAGCCGGTGCATTAGGATGTGGAGGTAGACTTTCAGATGTTCAAGCTCCTACATAGGGTCCTATGGATGCATATTTGTATAGATCAAGGTCTGTAAAGCAACCAGGAATCAAGCAGACATTGAAAGGAGTGAAAGCCACTGAATGAAGTATAAGTTACATTTGCATCCAATTTTATTTCTTTAGAGAGCCTAATGAAGTATAGGCATCAATTGAGCCAATTGATTAATTCTGAAGAATTTTTGCAACATGTAAACACTCTACGGCCTGATAGTAAAGATGTTGCTCTCTAAGTACAAAACCTGATTAGCAATGCACGTTTTTGGGAGAAGGTTTCCCACTACCTCAAAGTAATAGAGCCTTTGGTACTTATCCTTAGAATGGTTGATGGTGATGACAAAAATGATATGGGATATTTGTACGAGGCAATGGACAAAGCAAAGGAAAAGTTGAGGGAAAGGAATCCTAAAGTATACAGAAAATGGTAGGCCATCATAGACAAGCGATGGGAGATGACTCTCCACCATGATCTTCATGCTGCAGGTAATTTATTTAATGTAATTACTTGCTAAATTTTTTATGATACTATGCTTAAAATTCTTTTATCATATGCAGGGTATTTTTTCAACCCTAGAATTCAATATAAAGATAATGTGCACAATGACGGAGAAGTGATGAGAGGCACCATGAATGTCATCACTCGCCTTGTAAGGACAATGAATGAGAGATTAGATGCAATGGCAGAGGTAGGATAGAATGTTTATTTTGTATATGTATGCATGATTCATTTGACATATGCCATGTCTTCCATTTTGTAGGTGGAGAGATATAAGATGAAAGTTGGGATATACAGAGGATATGACATGACATATGCAGCTCAAAGACTCACTCCAGGTGGTTTTACATGTTTAGGTGTTTGCCTAAAATCATAAATTTAAGAATTCACCATTATAAAATGATTAATGTTCGCTCATTTTATTGCAACAGCTGAATGGTGGATCCAAGTCAATTATCAACAAGCTGGGACAAATCCCTTAGCGTATGTTGCAGTCAGAGTATTAAGTCAAACCACTTCTTCTAGCCCATGTGAAAGGAATTGGAGTACATTCAGCCTTATTCACACAAAAATTCGCAATAGGCTGGGTGTGGATAGGCTAGAGAAGTTGGTTTACTGTCACTATAATATGCGTTTAAGGGTGAAGCAAAAAGAAGAAAGGCAAAAGATAAAAAGACAGAGATTCATGCAGCTAGCTGGTAGACCATTTGAGGAGGTAGTTCCTGAGATAGATGTTGATGAGTTGCTAAATGAAGAACACCCTTTACATGCTTGGGTGGAGACGAGAGCTGAGGGAGACATACCTGACTTTCATCCTGATGATCGCCTGGTTTAGGCATGTGAAGAAGATGTTTTATTAAATAACATGTACCTAAGAGAGGTGAGAGACCAGAATTAAGAAGATCTTCAACTGTACATGATACTAGAATTTCTTCATCTCAGCCAGAATTGAGAAGATCTACCTCCCAATTAGATCCCAAAAGAAAGAAAGACAAAGGCAAGAAGAAAGCAAAGGCAAACAAAGAAAGAAGAACAGAAGAACCAAGAAGAAAATCACAAGAAGGTGAAGAGGACTCTCCTAAGGAGAGTGAGGAGAGACATAATGGGCAGCCATTTTCTGAGGCTCCACCCCTACCACCTCACTTGGCTAGATTATATGAGGCAGAGAAAATACATTATCAACGTCGCAAAAAGAAGATTACAAAAGAAAAAGAAAAAACAGTGGGGAGTGATGACTCCACTCAATCACCTGATGATGATGATGGTGATGATGATGGTGCTGCTGCAGGTACTGAAGCCACGGGAGGTTATGGGCTTGGGGGTATCATGTCAGGATATGAAGATTATTCAGAACCACCCCATCAACAAGAAGGAAGCCAAGGGGAAGCACAACAGCAACATGGGGGATATGAAGGCCAACAAAGGCAAGCAGGGCATGATTGGGGATATGGGCCTTCTTATCCACCCTTTTTTAGTCCCCCAAAATTGACATATTCATATATCAGCTCTAGTAGTGGGACATATTATTTGGACAATATTCAAACTACTGGATATGGTAGTTTCTTCGCTCCGGGACAATAAGGAGAAAGTTCAAGCCAACAAGCAACGACACCTCGAGGCATCCAAAGAGGATTCCAAGACATTGCAAATTCTTTGTTTACCTTTGGATATACACAGTATGGAGGACATGAGTATGTGCCACCTATTCAATCTCATGAGGTAGAGGATGAGGGTTCAGAAATGTCAAATTGAGAAGGTATTTTTATTTGTTTCATGTTATAAACTTGTACATATATCTATTTTTTAAATGTATGAACATGATAAGATTTGAATTTGATTATGTTTGTATTCAATGAATGTTGTATGTGTCTTCATAATTTTCTGCAATTTTTCCTGATTTTTCCTGATTTTTTCGGATTTTTTCACAATTTTTTAACAAATTTTTAACCTGGCCGACCCAGGGTCGGCCAGATTCTATGGGAGTCGGCCGGATCCAAGGATCCGACCCGACCTGGGTCGGGGTCGAGTGGGTCCGACTCACCCACCCGACCTGACTCTGCCATCCATGCTTGGAACACTCATAAGGGCAAACAAGAGGAAAAGGACTTTGCCAATGAGAAGTCACCACACCACCTGTCCTGCCAGAACAAGCAAGTCTCTCCATCACCCAGGCTTACCCTAATACTAGCTCTTAAAAAGTCTACACATTGTAGAATGCCCCTCCAAATTGGGGAGACATTTTACAGTCAACACAGATCGGCCAGATTTCCTAAGGATAGGCCAATCCACCGATCCGATACCGATCTAGATCGAGATCGGCCCAGAACGATTTAGGGGTCCGATCCGATCCTGCCTTCCATGGGTCGAGGAGGCCGAGCAGATCTCCAAAGCATCTTGATGCAGGACAGTAAGAGAGGAAGGGGAAGAGCAAAGGAGGAAGAAGACCGGAAGGGAAGAAGAAGAGGGAGGCGGTGGGGCTTCACACCCTCCCTTCCCGGGAGCCTCCAAACACACACATGCACAGGCGCTCTGCACCTCACCAGACTGTTCCAGTCTTCAAACAACGACTCATTAATTCATCTCTTCCTCATCTGCTCAAGAAAGGGGCGTAGTACATATATAGGCCACATGGAAAGGCCAAAAGACAGACAATAGAAAAGACTAAAATAACCTTGAAACAAACCACAAAATAACAATCTTGTCCCTCACCTGCTAATAAACCTTTCTTACCTTAAATTTAGACTCTTCATTCTAATTGACTAAATCAAATTCCACTAAAAATAAAAATTACATAATAAAATAAAATTGATGTCAATATATCGTCAGTCGTCTGCAGTCTCGAGTCTCGTTCCGCGTCCGTCACGAGTCACGGTCCCCGTCATTCTCCCCCACTTCGAAAAAATTCGCCCTCGAATTTTGAAGTGTCGGAGTAGGAGGAAGATAAATACAACGTAAATGACACAAGCCATGCAAATCATAATATCACAAATCTCAAACTGTCGACCAGAGTGCGCCTCATGGAAATCTAACCACACCACATCAAAATCCTAGAGAGTAAACTCGGACTCAACCACAGTAGAAGGTGAACCAACAATTGGAACATCCTTTGGCTCTTCAACCACATCCCCAGCTACATCTTCCGTCGTCGATTCATCTTCTACTATCAAGAGACTGTCATGTGTTTCAAACATCTTAGACTCAACCTCTACATAATACTCTTCTGCTAGTGCTGGATCAGCCTCGTAGACAATCTCTTGCATAGGTTGACATTCAGAACCATATCGTCCAATCTGTACTTTAGGAAGAGACAACAGTGCATTATGAAAAACAAACTTGTCTTGTAAATGACTCGGGCTCAAAGTACAAGTTCGTCGTTCCAAATCAATGATAGCATGTCTTTCTTCTAACCATTGTCTTCCCAGTATAATACATGTTGCTGCCATTGTGCCGATGCAACACCAAGCTCCATCAAAATAGGTGGTTGTGCCGAAAACCTTATGAAATTCCACAAATACTTGATCACCTTCATAAATTATTTCTCCAGTTTTTGATAGGAACTCAACAATGTGAGGTGAAACCCAATTTTCATATTCCATATCAATAAAATCAATCTCCGCACATTTTCCATTTGGCAGTGATGCTGTGAATATGATTGGAAGAGGAATCATATCAAATATAAAATTCAAGATCTCACTGTGTTTTTCTGTTGTTCTGGCAGGTGCTGTGCTGGGCGCACACGGGCGGTGGAACGACAAAGCCCGCTCCTGGGGCGCCCGAAGAGAACGTTGGTGCGGTCGAGCGGCCCAGGCTGCAGCCCGAGCGAGTGGTGCGGCGGTGGCGACGTGGAGATCCGGCGCACACGGCGCAGTGTCTGTGGGCGCTTCGGGCACGGGGACGGCCAGCACTGGAGAGGATGCGCTGGCGACGCGAACAGCTCGTCAAACCGGACGAATCCTCCACGCTGGCGGTGCGATAAGATCCTCCGGTGCACCGCCGGCACTGTAGCGGACCGGCTACAGTGGCGGGCTGGACCAAACCGGTTTGGCCCGGTTCGACGCTCTCACCCCTTTTAACCCCCTCCCTGCGCAGAGAGAAGACAGGGGAAGGGTTGGAGAGGGCGGGCTCGGGGGGGGGGGGGGGGGGGGGGGGGGGGGCGGTTTCGGGCGGAGGTGGCCGGCGCGGGAGGAGCCGGCGACGGCGGTGGATGGCGGGACTTCCGGCAGTGTCTCCTCCTCCGGCGGTGTCTCCTCCCACTTCCTCTTCTACCTCCTCTCTTTTCGCCTGCGCAGGAGGGGACTTCGGGAGGCCAGGCGGTTGAGAGGGAAAGCAGGGAGAGGGCTTCACCCGCATGGGGGGGGGGGGGGTGGTCTGCGCCGGAAGCAGACGGGAGGGGGGGGGGAAAACGGGGGATCGGGAGTGGGGGGGGGGGGGGGGGGGGTTCGCGCCGTGGGGTTTCGCGGGGTTTCACGGAAGGAGATGGGGGTCGCGGGGTGGGTCGTGTGCGGGGCTCCGGGATGGGGGGGGGGGCCGGGGTGGCGTCGCGAGCAGGGGGGTTTGCGCGGGAGAGAGTGAGAGGACCGCGGGGAAGGCGAAGCAGGGAGGGGTCGGCGCGATGAGGTTTCCCGGTGCTGGGGAGGGTCCGGCAGGGAGGGAGACAGAGACGAGCAGAGAGGGGAAGAAAGGCAGCAGAGAGTGGGGATCGAAGTGTGCTCTGATACCAAAACTGAGGCGGGACAGTAAGAGAGGAAGGGGAAGAGCAGAGGAGGAAGAAGACCGGAGGGGAAGAAGAAGAGGGAGGCGGTGGGGCTTCACACCCTCCCTTCCCGGGAGCCTCCAAACACACACATGCACAGGCGCTCTGCACCTCACCAGACTGTTCCAGTCTCCAAACAACGACTCATTAATTCATCTCTTCCTCATCTGCTCAAGAAAGGGGCGCAGTACATATATAGGCCACATGGAAAGGCCAAAAGACAGACAAAAGAAAAGACTAAAATAACCTTGAAACAAACCACAAAATAATAATCTTGTCCCTCACCTGCTAATAAACCTTTCTTACCTTAAATTTAGACTCTTCATTCTAATTGACTAAATCAAATTCCACTAAAAATAAAAATTACATAATAAAATAAAATTGATGTCAATATATCGCCGGTCGTCTGCAGTCTCGAGTCTCGTTCCGCGTCCGTCACGAGTCACGGTCCCCGTCACATCTCTCTCTAGAAGCGGCTAGAGAGAGAAGCAACTAGCTAATGGATTTGAAGTACAATAATTGTTACCTCCATTATCGAAATTGTTAGTTCCATCATTTCATCTGAACTTCTTTTACCTAGATACCTTTCTTCTCCTAAGATAATAGGTAATAGAGTGGAAATAGCAACACCCGTTAAAAATACATCAGAAAATCTTAATTAGTTTGGAACTGAGTATATCTGATGTATACTCAATATGATTCTCATTTCATAAGCATATCCATTATTAACTCTATTGAATCTTAAACTTTAAATATATGTCCAAAGTTTGAGTATGCCCTTACTGATTCAGTCGGATCACAATGTCCTCTAATGGTTAACGGTTACCATTTCATCCCTGGTGAAGATACCTTATCTCAGCAAGATTTAGCCTCAGTTTGGCAATGGGTTGGGGTTAGAGAGAACTCTAACCCATGACTAAAGTTATGCAGCGTTAACTCAATTTTCAGTTTGTTTTCTTGTGTGTTAACTCAAGTTTAACTACAGTGAGTTAACCCACTTTCTCTTTGATTGCTTTGGCAAGATAAAGTGAGTTAACCAACTGTTAACCCACTTTCATATCAAAAAGTGATTTGAAAAGAGAAAGTAGCAATTAATATTGTGTTGGGAAAAGAGAAAGTAGCAATTAATGTTCTGTACCGCCTGGGCAAAAAAGTAGTTAACTCAATAGGTTAACTCAAATCCACCTCCAGAGGTGGGTTGAAAAATTGTGAGTTAACTCACATCTGACCCACTTTTAATCTAACCCACTTAAGTTCACTATTTTTTGTTACCAAACTGTATTTTGAGTTAACTCTAAGTTAACTTTATGTTAACTCGTTACCAAACTGAGGCTTAGGGGCCCAATACAGACTAACAAGAAAGTTGAAAGTGACAGACATCATTAACCAACTCTATAGCATTAGAAGTCAGAAAGAAAATCAGTAAACATGTGCCCTCAATAACAACTTAGCAAACAAACAGAATAATGTTAAACATGTGCGCTCAATAAATATCCTTTGACACAATGGTTAAATAGTATTTATAACTGGTTAGTTTTCCCCTTTTCTTTCATAATATCTGCATGCATGGAACATCACCTTTCTTTCTAGATTAGGCATAGACATAAGAAATGATATCAACAGTTAGTAGACACAAACCAACAACATATGATGCCCTCATACCAGCAGCTTCAGCCTGCTTTGACATCGCGAGGAAAGATGACGCATTCAGACTCTTATTGTTTGATAGAAATGTGGAACTTGCACCTTTGAATAGATTGACAATGGGGCTATCTCTAGCATTTTGAACATTTTTTATCTGTCCATTTTCAGGAATCAGCCCAAGCCATGGGGCTGTCTGCAAGAACTGTGTCGTGTCAACTTCTTTCTGCATTGTCAGAAATGTCAGATGCCACCTCAAATGATTTCAAGTGAATTCTCCAAAAAGAAGGATCTTTTTTTAATACAATCTCATGGATAAAAAAATATTTTCTTGTGATAAAGTAATACTTCCGCTTTCTTTTACATGTTAGAGCACCGTCAAATATTTTTTTGATGAAGTTTCCATTCTCTACCAGTGAAAGCAACATGAGCGCCATTTATCAAGTGACATAGAAAGATAAAATGAGTTTAGGAAAACAACTATTAATTCACAAATCAGAATTAATCAAAAAGAAAGGCAGAGTGTAATCACCACCATGGAGAGAGTATCTAGGGCCATCATTCAAATCCTGAACTTCATAACATTTTAAATACTGTCTAACCAAGGTGGTACCGCCCACCTTTCAAAAGATAAAAAAAAAAGACTGTCTAACCAAGGATGACAGGTGATGTCTCTAAATTCACTATATATGTTATTGTTCAAAGTTCCAAACAGATGGATATGTGGAAGACTAGATGTTATGACCCAATCCAACATGTGAGATATTGTTTACTTTGATGCATTGCTGCATGGTTGTCCCCAGAACAAAAGTCATGCATCTAAGTTCTACATACATAATCCGGTAACTTTTTCTCTCATCCTATGAAACCAATCCTATTCATCCATGTCCCATCATCAAGGCATAGTGGTGGCCCCACATCACAGTGGCTCTAACCTGGAATATCTTCACCCTTATACACTTAACTCCTTTTTGCATGGTCAGTGCTCTCTTATTGCCCGAATTTTTGAGTCACCAGTTAAACAAAAATCTCTAAAAATTATTTGGGCAAAAGGGACGAGGTATAACAGTGAAAAATGAAGAGCAAACTGATCTACAAGATCTTCAGAAATTGACAGCAGATGGCTACAGCCATTCCAAAAAGGGGGAAACAATGATCTAAATTGTACTGCCTAAGGTCAACAGCAATATCATTGAGAAATCAAAGAACATTCTGGAAGAAAAATAATAGCGCAGATAAAAATATACTAAGAATGCAACTTTAAAATTGATATAACAAAAACAAAAATCTTGTGCAACTAGGAAAGGTGTCAATGATGTCAGTCACACTGGTTAAATGAAAGGTAGAGTGTGAACAACACCTAATTCTTTTCTTTTTCTTTTTTGGGCAGGGGGATGGATGGGGAGCTGGGGTGGGGGGGAAGGTTGGTTTTGGTTTAGAAGAGAGAGGAAATATATTTGGTCTTTTTACATGCAAAAGATGTTGAGATCTCATTAGCAGACCATGCAGTACTCCCCAGAGATACTTTATATTCAAGTGACATGCATAGACATTCTTTCTATGTTATCTGTAATTTGGTTTATTTTAGTAGCATTTTATCTTCATTGATGAATTATTTCATCACTGCAAGGAGACAAGAACATGCATGCTTCAAATATGATCTTACCCTTTAAAGCAGCACTATCACTATGGACATCCAGTTATCTCCTAAATTATATCATTTCCCCAGTGATCAAAGTTCTAATAAAGTTACAGGATTTCTTACTAATACGATGTCAAGAAGACCCATCCAATACAGTATGCTCCCTATTTCTTTCAGGCCATGAAGAATATCCATCTTGAGCTCCGATTTTGTACCCCAAGTCAACTGTTCATGAACAATTCTCTGACATCCTGCAAACAAGGAAAGCATATTACATAATATGTATATATAATGTAAAGAAATGATACCTAGAAGATGTTAAGAAGAAAATTATTCAAGATACTCTATCAGAAGAGAAAGATTCATAAAATCGCAAACTTTTTGGTTTTACGTGAGCTAAAGAGTGCAAAAAGGAAAAAAAGAAAAAAAATGTAATCACAGCCTTACATAAGTCCGGGAGTCATATTGCCCTGTAATAATTACCGTGGAATTAAGCTTATGAGTCACACTATGAAACTTTGGGAAATAGTAATCGATAAACGAATGCGATGTATGACTACTGTATCAGAAAATCAATTTGGTTTTATGCCAAGTAGATCTACTACGGAAGCTATTTTCTTATTACGGCAGTTAATGGAGAAGTACAGAGAGATGAGAAGAGATTTATATATGGTTTTTCTTGATTTGGAGAAGGCATATGATCGAGTACCGAGAGATTTGATTTGGCGGACATTAACAAAGAAGAGAGTTTCTCAAGGATATGTTGACTTGATACAGGATATGTACGAGGGTGCCACTACTAGTGTGAGAACTATTGCTGGAGAGGCTTGTGAATTTTCGGTCACAGTAAGTTTGCATCAAGGTTTTGCTCCAAGCCCGTATCTCTTTGCTCTAGTTATAGACGAGGTAACTAAGCAATTGCATGATGAAATCCCTTGGTGCATGTTATTTGCGGATGATATTGTCTTAATTGATGAGAGTATTGATGGTTTAAATGCTAAGCTAGAAAGTTGGAGGCATGCCTTGGAATCTAAAGGTTTTAAAATCAGTAGGAGTAAGTCAGAGTTTATGCATTGTAATTATAGTAATAAGAGGGTATTATAGGAAGATATGGTTCAAATTGATGGACAAGACATTCCTAAGAGTAGTAGCTTTCGATACTTAGGGTCTATCATCCAAGAGAATGAGGAGATTTATGACATTGTAGCACACAGGATTAAGGCAGGTTGGCAAAAATGGAGAAGTGCATCAGGAGTCATTTGCAATCGTTGTATACTAGTGAAACTTAAAGGAAAGTTTTATAGAACGGTAGTGAGACCTGCTTTATTACATGGTACCGAGTGTTAGGCAGTAAGAAAGGAATACATTAACAAAATGTGTGTGGCGGAGATGAGGATGCTGAGATGGATGTGTGGTAAGACTAAGAAAGATAAGATTAAGAATGAGCACTTCCATGAGGATTTGGGGATAGCTCCAATTGATAGAAAAATGAGAGAAAATAGACTTAGGTGGTTTGGACACGTGCACCGTCGCCCTAACTCGGCCCCAGTTAAAAGTTGTGACAAAATCTTAGTGGATACTAGTAAAAGAGCTAGGGGAAGGCCTAAAATGATATGGTGCGATGTTATTAGGAAAGACTTGGACTTCTTGAGTTTAAACACGACTATAGCACTTGATAGAAATGTTTGGCGGAAAAGAATTCATGTAGCCGACCCCAAATAATGGGATAAGGCTCTGATGATGATGATGGCGATGGGTGAAAGGGACATTTTTGTCCCTTCACAATGGTCTTTTCTTTCTGGTTATTAGTTGTTAGGGTAGTCCTGTTATTTATCCCTGTTTGGGGGGTGTTTTTGTCTCTTGTTGAATTTTTCTGTTTTGAGATTACCCGACTTTTAATAAATCAAGGTTGGAAGAGAACGAAGGTATCATGGCTGCTGTTCTCTCTCCTGCTCCCTTCTTCTTCCTCCTCATCTTTCTCTAATCTCTAGCCATAAAATTTTAACAGTTTTGATCATCAGGAAGGAAAATGCGCCTAAAGTTAACTGTTTTCAGTACATTATTTTTGCAAAAATCCTTTCTGTGATTTCATTTCCTTTTACTACTCAGACATGGATTGATAAGATCATGGGATATATTTTGCAGGTAATTGATTAATCAATGGATAAATCAGTTGGACGTACCATATCACGTGCAAGACCATACATGCTTGTATGGTACCTGTCAGAAATCTTGTTTAAGAGTTCAAATTTCAAAATTCAGAGGGAAGATGGGAATAGTTTCAAGGAGAAGACATTAAATGCTTAGCCACTGTATCTTTGCAAAAGCTCTTTAAAGACAAGACTCCAAATATGAATGTTTATCAAAATAATTGACAAGTATGATGCAGCTTAATAATAAGACAAAGATTCAGGCTCAATACAAAAAATATCATTTGTTGGCTTTTGGATGCATCATTCAGACTTGAGGCACTAGTATTGTCTCAACAATTTAGTTACACTGTGCATGCAGAATACCTGAGATGCCACCGTCAAATGGAAGTAGTCCAATTGATTTGGGCAATGCTTCTTGTAAACCAGTGACTTTTGGTACAAGTGCAGATATCTGTAACATATTGCCATAAAAGTAAATGAATTTCACAACCACCTTTACACATGGATATCAGACACAATTATGCAGTGTATCGAATCTAAAAGGTATGCATAGAAAAGGAATATGCTTTTGGACCAGGGAAGCTACCTGAGATATCTGGATGATGCAAAAACTCAAATCCCTATTTCCCTTCTATCCCTTTTTCCAAATTACTATGCGTGCTGTGCATCATTTTTGCTAGGTCAATCAAGAAAGGGAAAAACTTCAAATCACCTTGTTTGAAATGTGGTCCAGCAATGCTCGAACAAGCCAAGGCAATGACCTAGAACCCAGTAGCTTGACAATTGCAAACATGTGAGGAATTCCAAAGAATTCACTATACAGCGCTGAAAGGCTTTGATATGCCATGTTCAACTCCTACAATGAAAAAACAAGAGTCATTCCACAAAATACTGAGATGCATTTATGTGAAGTATGGTACTCATAAGTCATAACTTTGATTTGAAATATAATGAACAAACAGATGAAATACCAACTAACACCTGTCAGGCTATTCCAGTCCTCGAAATTCCCCCTGGAGGGCATTCTAAAAGGCACCCTAAGTGGATGTCCAGATACTAGATGTAGAAAGTGAAGCACATAAGTAACCGTACTAAGCCATAAACCTGCTTATATGCATATGTACATTGCATATTTATATATGTATGCATATATCAGATGACCACAAGCACAAATCTATGGCATCTGGCATATGAAATGCAAACCAGATGCATTGCTTAATTATTTCCCAGGTTTTCTCTCTTCTCCTTAGGCGTCACCGAAAATACCCTGAACAAACACAAATCCTCCAAAGAAAAAAAGCATCTAATAGGTGTAACTAAAAATACCCAGAAGTCCTGAACAAACTCACCCCCCCCCCCCCCCCCCGAAAGGGGAGAAAAAGGAAAAGAAAAGAAAAAGAACCCTTTAGATGATATCCACACCAAGTCACTAAGAACAGTATGGAGGATAAAAAACAGTCATTAGGACATCATAAAAGGTTTGAAGACCTGCTGACAAAAATGAACATTAATATGGCGATAGCATTAAGACAGACCATCTTCATTTGCAGAGGAGAATGAGTCTTTTCTTCATGTCTGAAATAGTCAATTTGCCATGAATTGTCAATTTCTGAATTAAACCATTTGAAATCAAAAATGGATAACCTTAATCAGTGATTCCAATGTTCAAACTTTAACAGGCAGACCAAGTGGGTCTGCTTTGAAGTTTGACGTTATAAGTTTCATGGAAATTAAATGTTATCAAACATCTAAGGTTCTTGTTATCCAATACAAGCTGACTAATGAAGCAGAGTACTGTTTGTTACCTCAGTAACTTTTCCTCTGAATGATTGATACAGGTCCTTTTTTTTTTGACAATGTATATGATTGATACAGGTCAGCCCCTTGTATACAATGTGGAAGCATATTCAACAGTGCCACTATGTCAAACTATAGTCACTAGAAATTATTTTTACTTTTATTATGTATTTTCATTCCTTTCTAGGTCATGATTTTAAGTTTGAGTTGGAATAGGATTGGTCAGTCCATTAACAGTTCAATTGGGATTAGGATTTTTATGTTTCCCATTCTTAGTCCTAAGTCCTAACTCCTAAGAGTAAGTTAAAATTATATCTTTGTTTTAACATTCCAATTAGGACTTGGTGTCATATTTCCAATTAGGGGTCACATACTTTGAGACTGAATTGAGTTTCCAATTTATTGTATTTTCGGAGTTATTTCTGCTGTGTTTTAGGTGAAGTCTGAGTTTTTAGAAATTGGTGTTTGATTAGGATTTAAGAATAGCTGGTTGCTTATTTTGAGTCTTAGTAGTACTAGTAGGAACATATTTGGAAAGAAGGGACTCTAGATACTTGCTGCACTTCAGAATTTGAAATTAATGAATAAATGAAGCTTTGAGAATTTCTCTGAAATTTTGTTTTTCTGAGAGGGAGTAACCTGCGCTCCGAGAGGGAGAGGGTGAGAGGACCAACCTGTCTTCTTTTTCCTTGTTTTTCCCTGTTTTCTGCCGCAATCCTGTTCTCTTCCTCTCCTTCTATTGTGTTCTTCTTTTCGAATCCCATCATTGCTACAGAAGTTTCACCGCCCCACAGCACAGAGCATGCTTCTGTGCTTCTGCCAACACACACTTTGGCAGCTCACAAGCTCCCTTCCTGATCCATTCTTTTTCTTCTTGACCCTCTTGCCTTCTGTTTTTTCTTTAGTTTCTTCCCTCCAGCCAATTCTAATTCTTTGCTATAGTTTTCCCTACTGCTGCTACCTTCATAGTCTCACCCAATTCTAATTTGTTATGTTCCAATTTCCAATTTCTCTTTTATGCAGTTGTCCCTCATCACTGTCCCCTTATGCCTAAATGTGCCTAGGTAGAGTCATTTGCTTTCCCAAAATCCAAAAGAAGGAGAAAATTCATTTACAGGGTTAAATGGTACCCTTTTGCGGATGAATACATATAGGACAATAACAATGTAGGAAATTAAACTTACCTAAAACTTTATCATAATTTTTCTTAATCAGTCAGTTCAGTTAGATGCCACTGCTGACTTTTCGAGCTTCCATTTATGGTTTCAGTTTTATATTTTCTCTAGGGTCAGAAGTGAAACATTTCTCCTCTCAGCCCCATTAATTAGCAAAAAGAAACATGTAGTTCTGCTACCTCCAAGATAATAGGAGAAACTCCTTAGAGGAAGGGAGTAAAAAGTGCTGAGACTTCTTACATGAGAGCCACAATAGTAAAAGGATTTAACTGCAGCAGCAGCTGGCTTTTGAATGGAATGGAAGGTGCCTTTTGTGGAGCGGACAAAACGCTGAGTAGTATTGCAAAGGATAAAGTTCAGCAAAAAGTCATTCTGCATCTCTGTCCATATCTGCAGTTTTCAGAAAAGCAAAAAGTAGCTAGGTAAACCATATTAAAACTTACCAGAAATAACAACAGATCTCCAAGATTTTTGGCATAGTTGTGATCACAAATTCACAATAGTGCTTTTCCAAACAAAAACAGTTAACATTTTTAATATTAAGGAAAAGTTTATATTAAATGATATATTTTTCTTGGCCATGGAAAAAAATAAGTTTTATCATTTATCAGGTGTCAGGTCATACAAAAACAACATATACCTAGGATAGAGTTGCCTTCATCTAACAAAATATGAGAAAAGCTTATTGCACTCAGCCCACATGGCGCCAGTTGGGTGCCACACGAGCTGGCGGGTGCAAGGATGTGGGCACTGGTTTCAGCCTATTTTGGTTTTGGTTTCTATTTTGGCCAAAACTGGCCGAAACCTGTAAAGAACATTAAAAAATGCAGAAAAAATCAAAATAAATTGAAATTTTCAGAAAATATATATAAATTCATCAGAACACACACAAAAAATCATGGACATGCATTTAAGATTGAATTTTTTTTTGAATGAAGTGTTAGATATATGTGTTGTTGACATGTTAATAGAATATTAGATGCATGTTAAACATTTAAACAATAAACATGGAGTGAACTTGTAGACTTGTAGTCTTGCACTACAATAACATTACAAATACGGTGAACACGGTCCGGTTCACCCCTATTTCTTTTGAAACCGACCCGAAATTTTTGATGAACCGAACCGAACCGAATTGTTTCGGTTCAAACTGAAATTTAAAAAAAGGCACTTTTAAGAGGTTGTGAGGATCGATCTCACACCTCTCAAAGGAAAGCAATGCACAACTAACCATTGTGCTATGTGTTTTTTTGACATTATCATTATTTATATATTATAGATATATATCCGTTCATCTTGATTCCACGTGGAACCGAACCAAACAAAGGGATTCCCAACCCGAACCGAACCAAACCAAACTGAACCGGTCGTTTCGGTTTTTTTTCGGTTGGACCAAAGTTTGCACAACCCTAATTACAAATGCAACAATGTTGCAAAAATTAAGTATTCATACCCCAAACATTACAATGCACTAAGATGGATAACAGCCAGAACTTCGGAAGAACTTTCCCTCCATCGTATGGTTGCTATCCTTGATACCCATAAAGGGGGTTCATATTTCGGAAATTTACTATAACCAAACAAAGATGCAGCCAACTCATTCATCCCTCTTTGGATCCCTCTAGGAGTGAATGGTTGTTGGCTGACTGGAATCAAGAATCAGAATAAGAAGACCCCGAGCATGAGAAGAGGATGTTGGGCCATAAATGCTACTGGCTGGAAGTGGTTGAAATTGAAATTTAGGTTTGAGCCCACCAATACATTCTTGTCTCCCGTTGGCCACCTCTATAGGGACCATAACTGATCATATCTATAGTGCCCCTGTGAATCATGTCCATAGTAACCTTGTCCCTGTGAACCATGTCCATAGTCACCCCTGTGAATCACTCCATAATTACCCTGTGACTGTATAGATGTGCCACTGCCAGTAGTAGCCACCTGCAGCTACACTAGGATCATCATCGTCGTCGTCAACATCATTATCCTTAGAATATAAGAAAACCACTCTTTCTTCTAGTCTTTGACTCTTTTCTTTTCCGGTTGGTTAGTCCATCTTTTGCATCTTTGTAAGGAGTCCTTTTCCCCTGGGCATTCCTCTCACAACATAAATTTGTCTCATCTTCTCAATTGTCGAGATCGTCTCGAATAGTAGCACTCCCTCTCAGTCATATACATCCCTGATGTAGTTCGTCTTCTAATGATAGAGGTGGCTTCACCATTCTAGGAGTGACGGCCTGCTATCTAATTTTGAGTATTGAGCTGACTCAAACTCAAACCTAACTGCTCCTCAGTGTCCTCAACAATCTCAGGTTGCTTCCCTTTGATAGTGATGCTCTTAGTCTTTTTGCGGACACTTTGAATTCTTGATCCCTTAGCTCATCCCCATCTAATATTCCTTCTACCCTGTTGTATCAGTAGGATCAACAACAGGGTCATCAATCTCCTCTCATACCTCAACCCAAATTGTAAGGGATTATCATCATCAAATAAGACATTGACATCAATTTGTTCCATATCATTTGCATGACATTTATCCCTCAATGCCTTGAGCACCCACTATCCAGTACTACTGAGATACTCTGAGACTTGGCTTGATATCAATATTTGCCATTAAGGCAAGGTTTGCTGGTCTCCCTTGTGCATCTGTATTAGAGTCTCAAATAAGCTATTTATTGTTCCATGCTACTGCCATGGCCTTCTTCTTGTATTTCTTATGCTCCTTGAAGGCTCCTTGTTGTGTTCCTTTTTCTTAAGTCTGGGATGGTCTGCCTTTAGATGGCCTGACAGCTTGCATTTATAGCAAATTGGTTCTAACTTCTTGACTACTTTATCCTTTTGAAGAATTTTCTTCCTGACTGATATTTCTTTTTGCCAAAATCATTTGTAGACGTTTTGACAGAAGAGCTCCCTCATCACTGCCTATGTTGCTGCTCTCACTGGCAGTGGCTTCATCTGTGCTTGTTTCTTACTTTCTTCTATCTTTAATGCATTGATAACATTTTCTTCGATGTGCTTTCTCCTAATCTTTCCATATTATCTCATGAGCTATAAGTGACCGAATGAGTTTTTCAATGACATTGCGGAGAGATCATTTACTTCTTCTATAGCAGTGACCTGGGGAGTCCACTGGTTTGGTAGAGATCAAAAGATTTTTCTTACCATATCCTCAATGTTATATGTTTTCCCAAGTCTTGCAAGACCATTGTGATATCAGTAAATTTGTTGTACATCTGAGTAATGGTCTCACCTGACTGCATTGATTTTTTCATATTGTGTAACCAGAATATCAATCCTAGGTTTCCTTCACTTTGTCAGTTCCTTCGTATGTGCCCTTAACTGTCCCACATTTCTTTTATTATTTGTATGTAGAGATCCGGTTGAACTCCTTTTTAGTCAGGGCACAACAATATAATATTCTTTGCTTTGTTGTTCTGCGATAACACTTTCTTCTTGTTATCTATCCAATTTTCCCTTGAGGAGAGCACTATTAGATCTCCATCTTCAATGATGCTCTGATAGTCATATCATTGAAGGAAGAATTCCATTCTTGTCTTCCAGTAATTGTAATCGTCGCCATCAAATAGAGGGCTTGTTGACAAGCTAACTTCGGATAACCTAAACTGCTATTGATCCTTACTTCTCATATCGTGAGATCTTCTAATTTTTCGAGAGACTCGGCTCTGATATCACTTGTTGCCAGTTAGCAAGTGTAACTTCGTGGCCGTTTGGATCCGTGTTTAATGGTTTTGGTGTGGTGCTCTTGGCCAATGTGTGTCATGAGCCTCGGTCATGGCTCCCGTGCGTTTTGTGGGTGTTGGTGGGCCTTCGGTTTTGGCCCATAAGGCTTACAGTTTCTGGTGAAGAAGGTGACGAAGTAGGTCGTCGCGTTTGAACGCAATGGCTACCTACGTCCGCGATTCACCGAACTGCCTTTCTGTGGCTTGGCACGTTTAGCGACGGTTTGGTCTGTCGGTTTAATGAATGTAAACGCGACGTTTGTCTACGTCGCGATTTTGAATGTGGCATTTATTGCTCTATTTGGGCCAGACAGAGCAGAGGTGGCTCTGTCGGCCGTAAGGAGAGTAGTGCGGCGATCTTGGCATTTCGGCTTGCCGGAGGTCGCTCGCTCGGTTCCACGCGATGAGGGTGTCCGGAGCGGTGGACTGGACGGCAGTGTGGCATTCTCTGCATTCTTCGTGGTCTTCTAGTTAGTAGGGAGACTTCCTTTGTGTTTTTATTTGATTTAAATGTTTTGGAGCTAGCAAATCATGCTTTGGCAATGAATGATAGTATTCTTGTGTTTTAATGAACAGAATGATAGTTTAAATGGTCTGTGGAATGGTTTCTGGGAGACATAGGGGTTTAACCGTCTGCTGTAAGGCAACGGTTTGAACCGTCGCATTTTGGTGAGAATGCGACGGGATAGTCTGTCGTATTTCTTTTCTTGTTATCGAGTGGTGTAAAAGCGACAATGTGGTCTGTCGCGTTTTACACTCCGATTGTCAGGTGTTGCATCGATTGGCTTGTAGGCGATGTGTCGGGCCGTTGCGTTCATGTCGCGGCATGAGCCCTATCGCGTTCTTCTTGTGGATGCGACTGGTGGGGTCGTCGCAATTTAGAAGGCGACGGGTGGCTCCGTCGCGAATGTGTTTGACAGTATCGGTGGGTATGTCGCGACATGTCGGGCCGTCGCGTCCTTGTCGAGCCACAGTGCCCTGTCGCGTTTGGTTTGGAATTGTGACCGTTGGGGTCGTCGCGTTTTCTGAAGGCGACATCTATGTCCCCACGATTCAGCTTCCGAGTGTGTGTTTGTGGTGGTTGGGCTGTGATGACCTAGCCTTGGCTGTTTAGGTTATTTTAAGTTGTTCTAAGTTGGTTAATGTTAGTAAAGCATGTTATAGGTTTAATGTTTTTTTTATGGTTAATTAGTAAGTTATGTTAAGTATGTTAATTATGGGATTATGTTAATCATGTTTAGTTTGTCATTATCTGATTATAATAGGTTTAGTGGATTGCATGGCATCGGTATGTGGTTATGTGCATCATGGTCTGTTGTCGCTATAGAGGTCATGTGATGACCAATGAAAGCAAGTTAAATGTGAATTATCATGGTTTAATGAATGTAAGTTTTAAGTATGTTAAGTATGTATCGTGGTTTGTGTGTTTGCGGATTTGGTGGTTCCAGCGCCTATCCGGAATGCCTCTCTAGTCAGGTACCCCAGGTTCTTTATGAGCCAGGCACATTGTTGCTCGGGGCTTGTCCCGGTACGGTGTGTGTACCGTCGAAGTCTGTGTGGTTCCACGCGATGAGGGTGTCCGGAGAGTGGACTGGCGGCAGTGTGGCATTCTCTGCATTCTTCGTGGTCTTCTAGTTAGTAGGGAGACTTCCTTTGTGTTTTATTTTGATTTAAATGTTTTGGAGCTAGCAATCATGCTTTGGCAATGAATGATAGTATATCTTGTGTTTTAATGAACAGAATGATAGTTTAAATGGTCTGTGGAATGGTTTTCTGGGAAGACATAGGGGTTCAACCGTCTGCCTGTAAGGCAACGGTTTGAACCGTCGCATTTTGGTGAGAATGCGACGGGATAGTCTGTCGTATTTCTTTTCCTTGTTATCGAGTGGTGTAAACGCGACAATGTGGTCTGTCGCGTTTTACACTCCGATTGTCAGTGTTGCATCGATTGGCTTGTAGGCGATGTGTCGGGCCGTTGCGTTCATGTCGCGGCATTGAGCCCTATCGCGTTCTTCTTGTGGATGCGACTGGTGGGGTCGTCGCAATTTAGAAGGCGACGGGTGGCTCCGTCGCGAATTGTGTTTGACAGTATCGGTGGGTATGGTCGCGACATGTCGGGCCGTCGCGTCCTTGTCGAGCCACAGTGCCCTGTCGCGTTTGGTTTGGAATTGTGACCGTTGGGGTCATCGCGTTTCTGAAGGCGACATCTATGTCCACCACGATTCAGCTTCCGAGGTGTGTTTGTGGTGGTTGGGCTGTGATGACCTAGCCTTGGCTGTTTTAGGTTATTTAAGTTGTTCTAAGTTGGTTAATGTTAGTAAAGCATGTTATAGGTTTAATGTTTTGTTTTATGGTTAATTAGTAAGTTATGTTAAGTATGTTAATTATGGTGATTATGTTAATCATGTTTAGTTTGTCAATTATCTGATTATAATAAGGTTTAGTGGATTGCATGTGCATCGGTATGTGGTTATGTGCATCATGGTCTGTTGTCGCTATGGAGGTCATGTGATGACCAATGACAAGCAAGTTTAAATGTGAATTATCATGGTTTATGAATGTAAGTTTTATAAGTATGTTAAGTATGTATCGTGGTTTGTGTGTTTGCGGAATTTGGTGGTCCAGCGCCTATTCCGGAATGCCTCTCTAGTCAGGTACCCCAGGTTCTTTATGAGCCAGGCACATTGTTGCTCGGGGTTTGTCCCAGTACGGTGTGTGTACCGTTGTTGAACCCCAAAAAGGCATGATAAAACATTTACCCAAAGAAGTACCCGGGGGACCTGAGGATGTGTGGAATTCCCACTAGAAAGGATTTCTGAATAGAAGATATGTGGAATGTCCAAAAGAAGGACTTCCTGAATTTGTAAGGTGTGTGGAATATCCACTAGAAGGAATTTCTGAACTGAAGGAATTTCTGAGCTATGAGGGATACCCAGCTGAAAGGAGCCCATGGATCTATTTATACTGATCCAAGTGGTTAAAACACCTAGAAAGATGTCTTGGAAGCAAGGTGATGCATGCCTTAAAGTCAAGGTAATTCACACCTTGAAGACAGGAATTCAGAAAGCAAGCATTTAGTTACTTGAAGGCAAGGTAAAAGAAAGAGAAATGACTTGAAGACAAAGCAACCTATGCCTCCAAGGCAAGGTAAAAAGTGGGACTGATGTCCCCCTCCAAGCCAAGAGAGAAGCCTTATAATACCATTGGCATCAAGCCCTCCAGAAAAGACCAAAGTTCAGAATGGAATGACACTCCACAAAATCAGTGTACGTGAGAAATCCGGCAGTACGAGGTCCATGAAGACCAGCATGAAGTACAAGAACAAGTACAAGCACAAGGACAAGCCGGCGACAGAAGCTCCGAAGATGCAAATGCAACTCTTCACCGGGCGAAACTCCAAGCAAGGGGAGCGGGACTTCAGCAAACCAGTCCCCCTAAATGAGCCCCTTATAGCCTATTTATAGGCCACTCTCCCCCCACTTCAAAACAACCCTTAAGGGGAATGGGGGGAAGAGAGGGCGTTGGAGGGGAGGCCCCTCCAATTTCTGAAACATAAAACCGGTTGGGGGTGCCCCCCCCCCAACCGGTTTCATGTAAATCAGGTTGGAGGGGAGGCCCCCTCCAACCTTCTAATATAAAACGGTTGGGGGACTCCCCCCTCCAACCGGTTTATATGAAAACGGTTGGAGGGATCCCCTCCCCTCCAACCGGTTTTATATAAAAAAAAGGGAAAAAAAAAAAAGTAAAACAGGTTGGAGGGGACCCCCTCCAACCGGTTTTACATAAAATCAGGTTGGAGGGGAGCCCCCCCAACCTGTTTTATGTAAATCAGGTTGGGGGGTGCCCACACCCCCAACCTGTTTTATATAAACAGGTTGGAGGGAACTCCCCCAACCTGTTTTTATATTAACAGGTTGGGGGGTGTTCAGACCCCCAACCTGTTTAATATTAAACAGGTTGGGGTGCTTCCCCCCCAACCGAAATGGGGGTCTCCCCCCCCCTTCTCCTGTTTATGCAGGGAGGGGAGGAGAGGCCAGCCCCCTATAAGGGGAGGCACCCCCTCTTCTGAAATGTGGAAAAAAATCCCAGAAAACCCCCCCCCTTATGCTGAAAAAAAACCAGTCCAAAGGGAGAGGCAACAAGCCCCATAGAAGCTCCCCCTCATGCTGTGCAAGTCCCTGGAGAAATCAGTCCCCGAAGGCCTTGTAAAATCCTCCCTTTTTGTGTTCTAAAAGCCCAGAAGCTCCCCCTCATACTGTGCAAGTCCCTGGAGAAATCAGTCCCTATGGCCTTGTAAATCCTCCCTTTTTGTGTTCTGAAAATTCAGAAAATAGCAAGTCTCTCTTCTCCAAATCCTCTTCAGCCTGTTCTTCCAAGTGATTGGTTTGGCGTGAAGGTATTGGTTCGTTCCTTGTTCAATATGAAGTGAGGAGTGCTCGATAACGTGGGAAAGAGCGGGAGATCGCCATCGTATACGGCTCCGACATCTCCCTCGCGCCACGTCCACATCGAGCAAGTCTCTGTGGGGATCCAGGGGTTTAAATACCGTCCATATCGAGCACAAGTCTCTATGGACATATGGTATTTAAACACCCTCTATTCTCTCTCTCACCCCCACATCGAGCAAGTCTCTGTGGGAGGTTCAGGGTTTAAATACCGTCCATATCGAGCAAGTCTCTATGGACATATGGTATTTAAACATCCTTTATTTTCTCTCACCCCACATCGAGCAAGTCTCTGTGGGAGATTCAGGGGTTTAAATACCGTCCATATCGAGCAAGTCTCTATGGACATATGGTATTTAAACACCCTTTATTCTCTCTCTCACCCCACATCGAGCAAGTCTCTGTGGGAGGTTCAGGGGTTTAAATACCCTCGAATGTTTGTGCTCTAAATGCCTCCATATCGAGCAAGACTCTATGGGTACGGACATTTAGATGCCTTGTACTCATATATATATGTTCCTGCGAGAAGACTCTGCTCAAGCAGGGATTCTGCTCAAGAGCATATCTGTATAATCATAATCTCATGCTTATATGCATATGTTTTCTTGAGGAAACTCTGTCTAAACAGAAATTCTCCTCAACTACATACTCATATAATTGTGGGTCTATGTTCATACGATATGAATCCTGAGTTGAACTCTGCCTGTGTAGGGGTTCTACCCGAGAACATATCCATATAAGTACAATCATATATATATTTCCTCAAGGACACTCCGTCAAAACGGAAGTTCCGTCCTAAAATTTACTCATATGTTCATGACTATGTGTTTATATGTATACGTTTCAACTAAGATTTTGTCTCTGGAAACGAGTATATGCTCGGAAGATAATTTCGCTAACATGGGCATGTTCCTGCTCATGATAAGCTATATACTCTTTTCAAAAAGACAACCCTATTTCCAAACTTGGACTCATCCCGTTCAAAATAAACAAATTCAAAAATGTTGTCTTGAAATTTCTTACAAATGCATATATTCTCGCCCACGCTATGAAATGGTATTCGGGTTGAAACAGGTGTTAATACGACATCTAAGGTTTTAACCCCGATGTAAATGTAACATCGGTTCGATCGATGGAGACAGGGGTCCAGACACGCCACCCCCAATCGCCTGATGATTAAAAGGCACGGAATCAAAGAAGTTCAGATCAAAACACGGCGCACTCATCCGTTTCACGGATATATTCAAAAATTCTTTCTCTGCATTGCGCAGACCCTTACTTCTGCCTGGCAGGCAGGCTGGCACGCCCCGCAACTCAAAGTCAAAGAGAAATGAAACAAACATCCTCCTCCAAATAAATGAAAGAGAGGAAAATCCCGTGTCCACAGCTGGCACGCCCGGTGGGACCCTTCTCACCATTCATAGCAAAAGGGGCGAGATATATGCATCCATCTTCATAAAAATCCTAATACTGATAATTTCCTATGAAGGTACTTTCTGAAGATACTCCGTGAAGGTACTCTCTGAAGATACCCCGCGAAGGTGCTCGGGAGGCAATCCGGAGATACTTGGACGAACCAAAGCAAATCTCAAATGTTGAAGATGGCCGTCACTTATGGACCGCTCGTCGTCAACAACCATGCCAGGTTTGGCTACCTGGCAACTCCGATCGTATTCGGAGATTTCCCAGCAGTCGTTGGATCCCCTTACTTCCTAGGGGTGGTTCCGGCTCGTCAACAGGAGGATGCTGCTCAAACCTCCCTCCAACAAACCACAAAGAAGACTAGCAGGATCCATGCTAATACTCAAGCTCGTCCTGCCCATCAACAAGGGCACCCAAATGCTCTCAAAAACAATGCTGCCAAGGGACCAAATCCCACCCAACTCAAATCCGGACTTTCTCGTCCAAATAATTCCTCCCAAATCATAGCTCCCGTCTCCTCACAACGGGGGCAAAACAAAAATCACAAAGCAAAAGGCCGCCTGCTGCTACCTCAAGATCCGGCAAGTCCATCATGATCGGAGGTCTGCGAATGCGGATTGATGGAAGCCAGCCTGTCATCCCACGTGATAGGTATGTTCCAACAATTCCGACCTCGAATCGCTTCTCAGCTCTGCGATGGTGCCGAGAAGACCAGAAGTTTTCAAGAAGAAAGCCGGTGTCAAACAAAGCACCCGGCATTCACCCAAGCTCAAACAATCTGGGTTCCCAAAAAGGAGGCTCAGAAGCTCAGAAAGATGCAAACAAATACATCAACAACGTTCAGCAAGAGAAGCAATATCAAACAGGCTTCTCGTCAATATGCTGAACCCAAGTACCATCAAGGCCAAAAAGAAAAGGAATATACAAGAGATCCAGCTATACCCCCAAGGCCCGAATAATATCCGGGTAGTCAAGAAAATCCCACTCAACACCCAAATACCGCGCATCGGTCTCTCACCATATACCGCGGATCTCAGTATTTGATAGGCTGGGGCAATTCCTAATGCCAGTACCCGTCTGTCAAAAGACGACGTGTTACTTGGGCAGCTGAGGAAAAACCCAAGCTTATAATCTTCTCATGCTATGCCGCGGGAATGACTCTGGCGACCAGCTGAGCAAATTGCGGAAGCCACTTCAAATAATCCCGCTGAGTTATCAGGCAATTTGCCAGAAGAAACCGCCAGCCCGGCGGACAGTTGAAGCACCTGGTCAAGTTCTCCTCGTATTGATATTCAGCATGAGGGAATTCAAATCCCCTCCTTCGAAGAAGCAAATATTCAAATTGAAGAAGGTGGGCCTTCAACTTCAAATATCACCCCGTCATCGACCTGCCGACAAAGGAAAATTTCCAGGCGATGTCGGATGACGACAAATATCAAGTGATGCAGCAATGCCAATCTCAAATGGCTGTGCTCTAAATGAAATGAGGCAACTGGTAACTACAAGCCTCCGCCATTCTGTGGAGCCAGTCTCGGCTCAAAATCAACAAAATCAACATCCAGATGGGGTGCCCCCGGCAAACCATCCAGCAGCTTCTACAACTGGTCTTCTCCTCAAACTACGGGTCAGGATATCATTGATCCGTCCATATTATGCTCCCTCAAGGTGTTGCCATACAAAGGCATGAGATACTGAAGATTATTCAAGATATGTTCGCTCAGCAGCGCGAGGCAAAGAGTATTCAGGTGGCAGATTTATATTCTCCCATATCCAGTACATCATCATTCAAGAAGCTACCAGAAACATGCCCTAAAGTCCCAAACTACCAAGTTCAACGGACATGGGTCACCACAAGAACATCTGGCGCATTATATCATTGCCTTTGGCGAGCTCGCCACCGAAGAATCATATCCTTCTCAGATATTTTCAACTTCCTTGACTGGAGTCGCATTCCAATGGTATTCAAATCTCAGGTCCAACTCAGTTGCTGATTGGGCCTCGCCGAGCTATGTTCCCTCAAAACAGATAAAGGGGAATCAGCAATTGACTTCATCAAAAGATGGAGAGAGTTTAGCATGAAATGCAACAACCCTCCCACTCAAGAAGATGCAATTCCTATTTGCCGGAAAGGCCTCATAAACAATCAATGAGAAACTCCTGGGAAGAAATATCAAGAGTTTCGACCAATTAAATTCTGCAGTAGCAGAAATTGAGATGTTCCTAGCCGAGCAAATGGCTCATACACCTTATAAAGGCAAGCTCCCCAAAGAGCGCAAGCAGCCAGCAAAGGAGGTCAATGCTGTTGACTTCTCACCTGATAATGAAGCAAAGGGGGCAGCAATCTCTCCTGTCCCAAAGAAGAAATCAGAAGCTAAAGCTCCAGCGCCATCATTGGCGGAGCGCATGAAGACTCCCTATTCCTTCAAAAGGAGCATACTAGGAAGCTCTTCGATCTCTGCCTCGATAACCAATTGATATCACTGCCAGAACCAAAGAGGCCGGCAGATGTCAGCAAAGTCAATCAACCTAATTATTGCCCGTATCACCGTATGGTGGGCATCCAGTTGAAGATTGCTATGTCTTCAAAAATGAGGTTCAGAAAATGATCCAAGGAGGCCTCATATCTATGCAAACTGGTCTAATGATCCTCCTCAGCCTCACGCTTGGGATCGACCAGGGCAATCTGTCAATGTCATACATATGACAGAACGTGCAACAAATTCAAATCATAATGAGGTAGATCCCCCATGTGATCCTCCTCAAGATAATTCAGGAGCTCATTCTCCACCAAGATCAAGGACATGATCCACATAGAATAATGAGGAGAGTCCAAAGGCAAATCCTACGACTCCAACAAAGCCAGCAAGAATTGCGCCAAATTGTGCAAAGCGTGGAAAGGCGTCAGGATACTCCTGCTCAGGTACCCTGTACTCCACAAATCATTCTATGCAAGCCCAAATATATCCAGAGCCGCCTCCTATGTCGCCATATGCAGACTCAATTGGGTGGCTATCTGAAGGGCCTTCAACTCCGGTCGAGTCGGCAAGATTATATTCTTCCCTCGACACCAAACTTTTCCGCTCTTCCGGTTATGCCTTCAATCCGGATAATGAACTATTCAGCTCCTGCAGAAATATTAGCCAACTATTGCCCATATCATCAAGTGATGGGTCATAGCATTGAAAACTGCACAAGATTTAAAGATGATGTCCAAAGGCTAATGGACAGGGTTAATTGACCTGGGTGTCCATCAGGTCGATCCTCCACAACCTCATACTCAACAACCACCAAATGGACCAGCTAATCCTGGATCCTACTCGGTGAACGTCATCAATGCATCATCATCTCCTGGTCTTCCTCAATCAACATCAGAGGAATGGCCACATCCATATTATCCAGTCAATGGTATACAAATGCGCGTCCTCTACAACGACGCTCATTTGATGAAAGGAATACCAAGCTCATCTTCGACAATCTCAGAAGACAAGAGCTGGTCCAGGTATTTCACCAACACCTTATACTTTCACAAGTGAAGAAGAGATGCAGCAATACTGTGAATATCATTCCATGGTCATGCATCCCACCAAAGATTGCCCAGAGCTCCATGATCTGATCGAAACTCATATCCGAGAAGGAGAGATTGATCAATATGGGAACTCCGTGGCACCGAAATGGGATGTCACAACAAACATATGATCCAAGTCCAGAATTCCAAGCTCTATATCCGGAAATATGTGAATATTATCATCATCAACTGGGCTATGGACAATATAGAAGCAAAGCTGAAGAAGACCAATTCAAAATGGGTCTTTTTCAATATAGAAATGGGATATCAGAAGAAGCTGCGCGGAACCAATCTCGGAGCAAGCTGAGGAGTTCGTGATGATTACCACCAGCTCCCACCTTCAATTATTGAAGAATCAATCAATGCCACCTTCGAGTCACAAGCCCAAGAAGGTGGTTGGATCACTGTGGCTCCTCGAAGATCGAGCAACCACAAGAAACCCAAGAAACCTATAAAGGGTAGCTCTAGTAAAAAGAGTGTCCTTAAGCCATGCTCAGAGCAGGAAGTTTAAGTTCACTTGAAGCTCTGCAGATAAAAAAATAAGAAAATAGAAAATAGAAGGAAAATGAAAAGAAAAGAGTGAGAAAACAAATGGAGCGTGATGCTGCTGCAGAGGTTCCACAAATACTAACACCTCTTCAAACACTCCAAAAGTTGATCGATGACCTGGAAGAATACATACCTCCCAGGCCCTCTGGTAAAGTTACCCTAGATCAATTATCCCGTGGGAAGATCTGGAGCGAAAAATCCGGCTTCGGGATCTGCTCTATCGACTACAGGTAGAGGCCATGGAAGAAGGGGAACATCATCTCTCAGCACGATGAAGTCTATATATGAAGATCGTGAAATAGAGGCCATGGAAGAAGGGGAGCATCATCTCTCAGCACGATTGAATCTATATATGAAGATCGTGAAATTACTATCAAGAGTTGGATTCTATGCTCAACTCCCACCCTGCAATATGGTATCTATACCTCCGCCTAAGGAGCTGCAAATCTCTTCAAATGATGATGCCAACAAGCTGAGGATGAACCAACAATGCTGACATATCAACGTCGGCCGGCAATAATTCAAATCGCCGTCACAAGAAAGGGCAGGTAAGAGCAAAAAGCTGCATCCACCACTCCTAAGAAGCCGATGTCACAAAGTCAAGTAAAGTCTACTCTTTCATGGCGAGGACCAAAGCCTCTGCCCGAAGCTGAAATACGGGCAGATTCTATATCTTCGACCCTTCAGATGAAGAAGAAGAGCTGCTCATATACCTTCTCATATGAAAGAGAAGAGCCAAAGTCCCTATGCCTCACAAATGAGCCGGACAACGCTCCTCCCTTTCCAAATGAAAGGTTATTGAAACCTTCTCTCAGAAGAAATCTCGCAAGTCAAAACAACCGTCTGAATCCTTGATTGAGGAGTCTCCCTCCTTCAATCAGACCCGCATCAAGGCTGATGACAGAATCCTCAGCAACTCCAATCGCTCCCCGTCACATCACTCTGGGAGGCGATTGCTTGGAGCAAAGACTTGAGAGAAACTCTCGTCAAAATACTCCAAGAACCAGAAATATATGAAGCTCATATAGCTGATTTCCAAACTCAAATATATGAAGCACTCGCAGCAAACGTCACATTCACAGATAAAGACATGTTCTGTCTTCTCCATGCCATAATCGCCCTTTATATATGAAGGGGCAAGTCAATGGCATCAATTTGAACCGGATTATGGTCGATCCAGGGGCGTCCATCAACATAATGCCCTACAAAACCTTTCAAGCTCTACATCTTATGCCTTATGTGCAGCAGGTAAAAGATGTGAAAATCACTGGCTTCACTTAAATCAGAAGAAGCCGTCGGAAGAGTTACCGTCAACCTATCTCTTGGAGATTTCGCCACCAAGGTAACCTTCTACATTATCAATGCTGATACAACATACAGAGTATTGCTCGGGAGGCCTTGGTTACATGAAAATGGGTCATCCCGTCACCTCCATCAGTGCATCAAATATGCCAGAGAAGGGAACCAGTATACAGTCTTTGCTGATCAAGCCCCATTCCGGGAAGATGAATGCAATCTGACTGATGCCCCCTTATATTTTGGAGGACCAGCCCTTCAACCCCTACCCAATCCAAAGGGAAGGGTAACAAGTCGGATCCCCTGATAAAGATAGTGAGACTGGCGAGCTTTTTGTAATAAACAAGAATCTTGCCGAGCTCCATGCAAAGAATTTCCGGAATAAAGCAATCTGCTCAGAAAAGCAAACATCAACCATGAGGCTGATTATGTGAGCCAAGGCATCAACGGGAGCATTCCTCTACCTCCCAATTGTTTGCAGATCAGCTTCCAAGCAGCATCAAAGTGTTCAACGACTGAAAACATTCGTCGTCACTTATCAAAGAAAAGAAAGAGGAAAAAAAGCCAGAAAGACATCAAAGCCAATCCATTTTATAAAGGGGACTGGTACCTCACACTCCCCAGACGATGATTTTGATTGGGAAATAAAACCCAAAATCATCTTGAGCCAATAGAAGAAATGGCAGATATGCCAGAAAGCATCAAAGAAATGTGCAAGAAGCAAAGTATTCCCCAGACACAAATATCTCTCGGCGGAACTTCTTCAAGCAATTATGGGAACCTTCACAAGTGCGAGGGCAACCTCCATTTCCCAGAAAAGATACAAGAGGACTAGGTTATGAAGCCAAGGTCTTCTTCTCAGCAATGTTGTCGGGCTACTACCATACTGCAGTGCAAAAGCAACCAAGCATCTTCCAATTCCAACTCTCAAGAAGATATTTTCTGTCCCACACAAGGGATCATTAGACGAAGAATCGTCGGAAAAACCTGACGAGCAATCTTCGTCATAAACTCTGAAGATACAAATCTCTACGAAGTTCTGGTCGCCTACCCTGACGACGAAGAAGACTTCGTAGATCTTCAACCAGCTCCTCAAGAAATGAAGATGGAGGACAAGCCACAGTTGATGAATTGATTGAGCTCAATCTCGGGGATCAGAAACCCCCGGCTGGTCTTCATCAGTGCCCTTCTTGATGAACAAGAAAGGGAATCTTACAAAATCTTCCTTATGGAATTCCAAGATGTTTTGCTTGGAATTATAAAGAAATGCCCCGGGCTGGAGCCATCAGTTGCTGAGCATGAATTATCTATACTTCATACAGCCAAGCCTGTCAACAAGCTCAAAGGCGCATGCGATATGAGCTGGAGCTGAAAGTAAATGCTGAAGTCGACAAACTCTCTGAAGTAGACTTCATTGAGCCATGCATATATCCATATGGCTCGCCAATATTGTTCCAGTAAAGAAAAAGAATGGTCAAGTCCGCATATGCATCGATTATAGGGACTTAAACAAAGCATGTCCCAAGGATGATTTCCCGGTTCCAATCACAGAAACAATGGTGGATATGACCACCGGCCATGAAGCTCTATCTTTTATGGACGGGTCTTCGGGCTATAATCAAATCCGGATGGCAATCAAAGATAAAGATCATACTGCCTTCAGGTCACCCAAAGGTATTTTCAACTATAAAAGAATGCCCTTTGGCCTGAAAAATGCAGGGGCTACATATCAGAGAGCCATGACAAAGATATTTGACGAAATGATTCATGATATAGTTGAATGCTATGTGGATGACTTAGTCGTCAAAACCAAAAAACGGGAAGACCATTTATCTGATCTTCGCCGTATTTTGAAAGACTTCGTCAATTTAAATTGAAAATGAACCCCATGAAATGTGCTTTTGGGGTTTCGAGCGGCAAGTTTTGGGCTTCATCGTCAAATATCGGGGAATAGAAATAGACCCCGACAAAATCAAGGCGATACAACAACTGCCATCTCCTCAAAATCTGACCGAGCTAAGGTCGTTTCAAGGAAAGCTAGCCTATATTAGGCGATTTATCTCTAATCTTTCGGGAAGGTCCATGCCCTTCGGCAAGCTCATGAAGAAAGATGCTCCCTTCATATGGGATCAAGAATGCCAAGCAGCTTTCGAGCAAATAAAAAATATCTTCTCACTCCACCGGTATTGGAGCCCCAATCGCTGGTAAGCCTCTTATACTTTATATTGCGGCTATGGATGCTTCATTGGGAGCTCTATTAGCACACATAAATGAAGAAGGCGAGGAGCAACCTCTATATATCTCAGCAGAAAGCTAATTGGTCCGGAACTTCGATATGCTCCAATGGAAAAAGTTTGCCTAGCACTGGTATTTGCCGCCAAGAAATTGAGGCATTATCTGCTGGCTCATGAAATTAAACTCATCTCCAAGTATGATCCACTCAAATATCTGCTGAGGCAACCCATATTGTCAGGAAGGCTCGCAAAATGGGCTTTGCTCCTCATGGAGTTTGATATCACATACGTCCCACAAAGGGCAATCAAAGGGCAAGGTTTGGCTGAATTCTTGGCTGCACACCCAGTGCCGGAAAATTCTCCCTTATCTATAGACCTTCCAGAAGAAGAAACTCTTTCCCCTTCAAATGAAAGAGATAATCAAGTCCAAGAAAATCCAAACTTCCAAGAAGTCATCACAATTGAATTACCCTCTTGGGAATTATATTTCGATGGAGCTTCTCGGACTCTCCACTATACAGATGGTTCTGCCAACCTCTCTACCGGGGCAGGTATTGTCTTGGTCACTCCCCAAGGAGGAGTATTATATAATTCTTGTGCTCTCATGAAGCCGCTCACAAATAATGAAGCTGAATATGAAGCTCTAATTATTGGGCTCCGGCTGGCTCTCGAAATGGGGGTCAAAAGCATACAAGTTTATGGTGACTCACAGCTGGTCATCCGACAAGTGTTGGGCCAGTATGAAGTCCGAAAAGAACAACTGCTTCCATACTATATCACGGTCATGAAACTCAAAGAACAATTCGACTTCTTCGACATATCTCATGTGCCAAGAAGTGAAAATTCTCAAGCAGATGCTCTTGCTAAATTGGCCTCTGCCATAAAATTGCCTCCCGAAGGAGAATTGGACATAATTGTCCGTCATAGAAGACTCATGCCGAGTGTCCTCGACGACGAGTCTAATGTTGCAATTGAAGAAGTATATACTGCAGAAGTAGATACAGCAAATATTGGCGTGAGCCAATTATCAAAATCAAGAAAGTTGGCTACCTCCTAATCGAGCTCAGAAAGTTCAGCTTTTACGAAGAGCTGCATCATATCAATTGATAGGAGAACAACTATATAGATTGATCCATGAAAGAAAAGGACCAGTCCTCCTCCGATGTTTGTCTCTCAAAGAAGCCAAAATCATGATGAAAGAAGTTCACTCCGGACTGTGTGGTGCACACCAAGCAGGAGACAAAATGAAAATCAATATCAAGTTAAAAGGTTTCTACTGGCCTACCATGTATGCGGATTGCATCCAATATGCCCGTACATGTCATCAATGCCAAGCCTTCGGCCCCGTGCCGAGAAAATCCCCAAATATGCTACATCCCACGGCGCCAACATGGCCCTTCGCAGAATGGGGAATGGATATTGTGGGACCATTCCCACCCTCATCTCAAGGTCACAAATTTATATTGGCTGCCACTGATTATTTCTCTCGATGGGCTGAAGCTATCCCATTAAGGGAGGTAACGGGAGAAGCCGTCGCCAAATTTGTCAAGCAAAACATATATACAGATTTGGTACCCCTCACAGAATCATATCCGATAATGGGTCACAATTCAGAAACAAAAAATATATGCCTTGGCAGCCAAATTTCATATTGATTGGAGAACTTCTTCAGTATACAATCCGCAAGCAAATGGGTTGGCCGAAGCCTTCAACAAAACCTCTGCAAGCTGCTCGCCAAAATAGTCGGCAATAGAAAACGAGGAATGGGGAGAAAAAGTTCATGAAGCTCTATGGGCTTATCGAACAGTGTACAAAACTCCTACCGGATGCTCGCCTTTCTCCTTGGTATATGGAGCTGAGGCAATAATACCCATCGAAATTGAAATGGCATCCTATCGGGTGGCAATCAAAATGAATTCCAAAGTCAAGATCAAAGTACATAGAAAGAAGACTTGAAGAGCTCGCCAACCTGGAAGGGAAGCGGCTCGAAGCATATAAATCTCTCCAAGTATACCAAGCTAGAATGGCTCGCGCCTTTGATAAATTGGCAAGACCAAGAGCATTCAAGCAAGGAGACCTCGTCATGGTCAAATGCAGAGAAGCAATGGCAGAAAAGTCATGTGGCAAATTGCAGCCCACTTGGCTTGGCCCATACAGTCACCTTGGCATATGAAGGAGGAGCATATCGACTGGTCGACCACAAAGGTACTGTACCCTTTCCTCCTCTCAACGGAAAGCACCTGAAACTATATCATGCTCCAGAACATGAATTCCTTGGCCAGTCATCAAGACAAAAGCCCAATCACTCAGATAGGCACGAAGCTGAAGAAAAATGAAAGGTACCCTTTTCAAAAAAAATAATACTGATGCTGGAATAAAAGATTGTCATAGATAGGGGCAAAGGAATCAAATCTCCCCTCATCTGTCATACAATCCAAATCCATAAATTTCTCCATTCCTGCCAAAGCATGAAGCCAAAGGCACTCTATGTACAAACCCAAAGAACAAATGAAAATCGGAGGGTTATGTTGTATATCCCGCCAAATGAGGTTCCAAGCTACGATGGTGAGCCATACCAAATTCTAATCCAAATCCGTAGCCAGCAAACACAAAGGTAGGCTATATCAAACCCAAATTCAAAACTCAAATCCATAGCCAGTAAACCACAAAGGTAGGCTATACCCAAATCCATACTCCAAAACCATAGCCAGCAAACCATAAAGGTAGGCTATGCCAAAATCAAATTCCAAACACATAGCCAGCAAACCACAAAGGTAGGCTATATCAAATCCATATGCAAAACTATAGCCAGCAAACCACAAAGGTAGGCTATATCAAATCCATACTCAAAAACCATAGCCAACAAGCCACCAAGGCAGGCCATACTCAAACCCAAATATAAATTCTATAGCCGAAAAGCCATCAAGGCAGGCCATATTTCAAATTCCAAATCCAAATCCATAGCCAACAAACCACAAAGGTAGGCTATATCAAATCCGTAGCCAGCAAACCACAAAGGTAGGCTATATCAAACCCAAATTCAAAACTCAGATCCATAGCCAGTAAACCACAAAGGTAGGCTATACCCAAATCCATACTCCAAAACCATAGCCAGCAAACCATAAAGGTAGGCTATGCCAAAACCAAATTCCAAACACATAGCCAGCAAACCACAAAGGTAGGCTATATCAAATCCATATTCAAAAACTATAGCCAGCAAACCACAAAGGTAGGCTATATCAAATCCATATTCAAAAACCATAGCCAGCAAACCACAAAGGTAGGCTATACAAAAAAAAACATAGCCAGCAAACCATAAAGGTAGGCTATATCAAACCCATATTCAAAATCCATACTCATATGCAAATTCAAGTCAAACCCAAACCATAGCTAGCAAGCCACCAAGGCAGGCCATATTCAAACCCGAATATAAATTCTACAGCCAAAAGCCATCAAGACAGGCCATATCCAAATCCAAATCACAAAAACATAGCCAGTGAATCACAAAGGTAGGCTACCTCAAATCCAGATTAAAAATCATAACCAATAAGCCATCTAGATAGATCATATCCGGATATAATCCCAAATCCATGTAAACCATACCCGGCATGCTTCAATCCCAAAATATGCCAAAACCCAAATACCAAGTACAGCCATAAACCATCAAGGTAGACTGAACCAAATACAAACCTACGCCTGAAACCAAAATCCAAACTCAGACTTCAAAATCATGACCATCAAACCATAATAAGCTATACCAAATTCCAAATTCCAATACCAGATGTTCGGCCTAAAGGCCATTGAGAAAGGCTGAGTCAATCCACAAGCTCAAAGTCCCAACCGCAAGCCATAAAAGCCAGTTAGCTCAAATTCAAATCCCAATTACCCCGGTAAGCCATCAAGGCAGGTTATACCCCAAATATAATTCCAAACCCATAGCCCAAAACCACGAGGGTAGGCTGTATTAAACCCAAACTCTGGTCATGGTCAGCAAGCCATCAAGGCAGGCCATATCAAACCCAAAGCTCAAATCCATAGCCACAAACCACCAAGGTAGGCTAAACCAAAACCAAAACCAAAAACAAAACAGGAGCTAAATCCAGAACCAAATCAAACCCAGATCCTATATCCAAATTCAAGTCCAAATCCCATACATCAACCAAAACCAAATCCAAACCCAAATGCCATACCAAAATCCATAACGATACCCAAAAACCAAATCCAGAACCAAATCAAACCCAAAATCCCATATTCCGATACCATCAAAACACAGATTCCAGCAAATCCACTCAAGGATCGGCCGAATGTCTTAAGTACAGAATTCAAAAAAAAAAAAGAAGAGAAAAAGGGGTTAAAAATAGAGATACCCCGATGGACTTAAGGACACAAACACATTGTGCTCTTAAGGGTAAAAAGATCAAAAATCCGGCTGGAGTGAAAACCCGAAAGGGCACTTCAGGCAAAAATGGATAACCCCTCAACGTGAAAACCCGCAAAGGGCGCGTTGGAAAAAGCTAAAGGGGCCAGTCTTAGTGAAAACCCGAAAGGGCGCTGAAACTGGTAATGCGAAAAAAAAAGAGAAGAAAAGAAAAAGGGGTTAAAAATAGAGATACCCCGATGGACTTAAGAACGCAACCATATTGTGCTCTTAAGAGTAAAAAGATCAGAAAAAATCCGGCTGAGGTAAAAGCCCGAAAGGGCACTTCAGGCAAAAATGGATAACCCCTCAACGTGAAAACCCGCAAAGGGCGCGTTGGAAAAAGCTAAAGGGGGCCAGTCTTGGTGAAAACCCGAAAGGGCGCTAAGATTGGTAATGTGAAAAATAAAGAAAGAAAGCATGAAAGGGGGACTTCACTGTCCTTCATTCAATATTTACAGAATCACAAGTCGCTCTGTAACAAACAAGCAGAGCATGATAGCTACTGAATATAAGAGAAAGAGGCCAGAATAGAAGGCCCATGCATAACTACTTCAATCCAAAACGAAGCCAGGAGGGCTTCTTCCTTTTCAGTCGTTCAACCTCTTTGGTCTTGAAAGAAATGGAGCGACAATGTTCTTCATCATCCTTAAGGAGGGCGGCCTCCTCCTCGGAATCTTCGGCGTCGCCCTTAACTTCCTGTTCCAGAAAGGAGCGTGCCTCCTCAAGTTCGCGCTGCAGACGGACAACATTTTCCATCTCTGCGCTGATCTTCAGCTTCCGCGCCTTCCGGCCTTTACGCACTTCAGTAATCCGGGAGCCGCGTCTATCAGCATCACCGGCCGATGAACAAAGGTCACCTTCTAAAGTCTGGATCCGCTGGTCATAAGGGGCCCAGACTGCATTACCGTGGCGGCGACATACTTCGTCCCAGATATCTCCAACAAATGTCATCCATCTCTTCTGAGAAATGCCTGAGTTGAAGGCTAGCGTGGTCTTTTCCTTCAACACTCGCTTGACAGCATCAATGGGTGGAGGATCTTCTGAATCCACTACTGCTCTGACGCGGTCGACAAGAAAATCCCAAAGATCTTCATCCTCAGGGCCCGGGCTTGGCCGAGCTCTAGTGGGCCAATCCACTCCATGCTCAGATAGGACCTCAAGTCCTAATGGCGGAGATCCACCGTCGTCAAAATTTGAAGGTGGCGGGTTGCCTGGCAAATAAAAGCACATGCATCAGCGGATGACAATGAAGTTTACAAAATCAAAAAAAAATGAAAAGAATGAAAGCTGCTACAACTCACTATATGGGAGATTTCCCACTTCTGTTTCCGCTTCGGGAGCTGGAGGTTGAACAGAACTTGATTCTTCGGCATAAATTTCCTGAAAAGCAGGAGGATAATCAATTGCAGACAGATCTAGGCCTCCTCCGTCTATCGTTGGTATAGATGGTTCGAGGTTATGGCTCGTTTGTCCAAAAAGCCCATCACCGTCAGCAGTGTCTCCAACTTGAAATGCTGAATATGCCTGTGATGTGAAGAACGGGCTCCCCAGGCCATCCCAAGAAAGGAAAGGTGAGCTGGTCGCAGTAATGAAATTCGAATCCATCACTCCCCAAGAAAGGAGCTGATCACAAAAGGATTGACCACCTGAACAAAAGGAAGGAAGGGCGGTCAAACATGAAAGAAAAGATACCTGATAAAGATTGTATATGAGCTCAGTAAAGGAAGTTACCTGAAGAAGCTGCTTCTGCGGCCGGATATTCCTCGGCGGGTCCCGGGATATAAGCATCGATAGGCGTAAAAGGATATTGTTCTGCAAAAGCGTTATATTCAGCATAGGCAGAGGCGCTATCGACACATCCCGTTACCGCTGCTTCAGGAATTGGACAGTGGGATGATGGCTCAATAAGGTCAACCTCTGATATCAAATCACCACCTGCTCGGGAAGTACTCCCACGCTCCATTCCATGAGGAGGAAGAGAATCCCCAAGCAGGGGAGTATACCCATCTGAAGCAATCAGGTCGGCATTTCCTTCATTCTCCTCGTCATCTAAAATAAATAAGTCGGAGGAAAAGAAAAAATGAATGATCAGTGAAAGCCCCAAACAGAAAAAAGGAGGGGTAGAAGCTCACCATCAGGTGAGCGACAAGCCACAGCCTTCCCCTTATCAGCCTTCTTATCTCGAGAAGAAGAGGCTCTTGAACGAACCTCATGGTCCCTATTGCCGCCAATTCTCAGAACAGGGATGGCTGAAGTTTCAGAGCAAATATCAAAAAAGAATCATCAAAAGGGAGGAGGGAGCTAAGCAAAGGTCAATTCATAAATACCTGTCGACTGGGCAGGAGGTCGTGACACTAGCTCCTTAGAATCAATCTTACAAATATCAGTCACTCTCCCCATGAGGACCCGAACATCATAAAGTGTTGAAGCAGTCTCCAGCAAGGGAATATATTCTAATGGTCCAGCATGGCCGATCATATTGATAAGATGTTTCTCCCAGCGTACCCAACCTTGATTGCCAGTACACTCTGGAGGCAGCTTCTTTGATAAAGACACGTTGGGACGAAATCCACAATCTGATAAAAGGCGACTCCACCAGTCGAAATTTAAGTGGTCATCATTATTCGGAGCCCTGGTTGAAAATAATTCTATAGGCTCCAGGCATTGCAGTTCACCCCGATAAAAGTTATTTTCAACGGGTAAAGGACCGTCCTGCATGGCCTCTTCATAGTAGCTGGTATATGAGTCTGCCAAACTCTTAAAGTGAGTAAACAAAAATTTTTTATGGATGTAAATTGGGGGAAGGTTATGCTTCTCAAGCCGAGATGTTTCAGCCTCCTTCAGCTCATGATGAGACACTCGAAAAATATTGCTTTGACCGAACCACCATCGGGCATAAAAGACGTCTGCACGTCCGATAGCCTCAGGGTTTGGGAAAGCACATGTTAAGCTGACTTCCTCTCGACAAAAGTAATTCCACCAAGCCGCTGCATTTAAATGAAGACGGTGGCTTCGATTGAGGCGAGTCATTAAAGGAAATTCTGCATTTGGTGGGGTCAGCTGATCATAGCCAAAATTCCTGGCAAATCGTGAAGGGTAGTAAGGCTCTAATATGAGCGACTGTCCCCCACGATACACCAGCACACCAGGGCGAATGCAACGCAACCAATCTTGATATAAAGAAGGGTCAGGACCATCACCGTGAGGTATGTGATATGTTGTCCCACCCGAAGATTCAATACTATACGGTCGTGAACCGCGAGATATATTGTCAAATGGAAGAAGCCCTTGCTCTCCATGCGGAAGAAAAGATAAGCTGGAGCGAGCTTCGACAAGCCCCCTCAGCGCATCCCCAGAAGGTCGGTTTCTAAACAACAAGACCAGCGGAGCCATAGGTCGGGGCAAATCAACAGTCTGACAAAGACCAGGAAGCAAGAGGCCTGCCCAAGCACTCAAGTAATGGGTGGGGAGTAACATCTTCTTATCCCGAGGAGAAGAATGTGAACTCAGGGCCCCCAACCTGTGAAATATATTGGCTAAGGCGGCAGGGGCAATAGCAAGTTGATGCCCCTCCGCAAGAAGACAGGCAGGATAAATCAGCCCAGGTCTGATTCCTTCCTCCTCACCATGCGGGATTACAAAACCAGAGAGCCAGTACACCAAATATGCAGCAAGGTGTGTACGATCTGGCAGATGCCGTGGGTTCCATCCCCTATTCTGTGGAGCAAATATGTATCGGCCACGAGAAGTCCTCTTCGCTTCCAGCTGGCGATAATGCTCTAAAGGACGGCCTTCAACTGCAAAGCCATCAAAAAAGCAAAAAGGCCCGTTATAGAAATAACGAATCCAGGCATTCTGGCTTACAGTCCTGGTTGCAGGCTTCTCCTTCTCGATCCTCTCGGCACGAGCAAGATCCCTCCACACCTTCATCAGGAAGCGAAAGCTATAAGGGAGAATATATTGCCCGCAACCATTGGTGCGAAAGCTGTGCAGATCATCCAAGACCACTTCCTCATAAAAGTGGCCAGATATGGGCAGCCCAGAAATACGATGAAAACTCCATAAATCCAATGAAGTTTCTCCCTCGGCTGTCCCAAAGGTATTCCAACGAACGTTAAAACGTTCCACCAGAGCTTGAAGAATCCCCGTATAGCAGGGATAATCAAATAATGCCGCCTCAACGGCTCCATAAATACCAGTTGCTTTAAGAAGCTCTCCGTAGTGGTGTAAGATTCCCATCAGCCACTCGGTAGCCCCATAATGAAAGACATGGGAGGGCATTACTGACCATCTCCCATACCAGCTGGGAGTGGTATGATCGATAATCCTATCAAGGAGGCAGCGATTGTCATACCCCCCGGTATTATAACGAGAGTCGCAAGGCATAAGCAACAATCCACTGGACTGGTTCATTGCCCTGTGATGCCCCTTTAAACTCCACTTGACTGGAGAAATCATCCGGGACCATGTGTAACGAGTAAGGTCCCGACTAAATGCCCCCAGATCAGCAGCAGAAGGCAGCCGCTGTGGCATAACAAAGTCCAAAGGAAAGCTAGGATAAAAGACAGGACAAGCTCCAAGGAGACTATCCCGATATGACAAAATAACAGTCTCCAGGTACCGTCTTTCTGCAATCAAGCGAGGATCATCAGCTTCCATATGGGGAGGGACAAAGTTTTGGATAAATGGGAGCAGTCCCCTATCTAGCGGAAAATGGTCTGGATAACACTCTGTCCGCTGATACTGATAAATGCCTTCTGCATGACTGATAAGTGAGGAATCAATCCCATCATCAAGTGAATCAGTCTCAACTTGACCCTCAGCAACGGTATTATAACCACTGCTTAGCAAGAACACACTGTCCTTTGTGACACAAGGTTCTCCCAAAGCCGGCATCATGTCGTTCAGCAGGACAACCTTATCACAAGTACTCTGAGCATGGCGGCCCCGGCTCAAAAACTGCCTTCCGTACGACATGACTAAAGCCTGGAAGGGGAATCAAGATATGCAGAAATTAGCAAGGAAGAGAAATCACAAGGACGACAAGTCCAGCTAAGCAAAAATCAGCAAGGAAATGTCAAAAAGAGACATTACACAAAAACCAGAAAAGAATACTACAGATTCCACACAGGTCACATGTCGTCATTTGCAAAATCCGACACATAACCTGTGGGGGGCATTTGTTGAACCCCAAAAAGGCATGATAAAACATTTACCCAAAGAAGTACCCGGGGGACCTGAGGATGTGTGGAATTCCCACTAGAAAGGATTTCTGAATAGAAGATATGTGGAATGTCCAAAAGAAGGACTTCCTGAATTTGTAAGGTGTGTGGAATATCCACTAGAAGGAATTTCTGAACTGAAGGAATTTCTGAGCTATGAGGGATACCCAGCTGAAAGGAGCCCATGGATCTATTTATACTGATCCAAGTGGTTAAAACACCTAGAAAGATGTCTTGGAAGCAAGGTGATGCATGCCTTAAAGTCAAGGTAATTCACACCTTGAAGACAGGAAATTCAGAAAGCAAAGCATTTAGTTACTTGAAGGCAAGGTAAAAGAAAGAGAAATGACTTGAAGACAAAGCAACCTATGCCTCCAAGGCAAGGTAAAAAGTGGGACTGATGTCCCCCTCCAAGCCAAGAGAGAAGCCTTATAAATACCATTGGCATCAAGCCCTCCAGAAAAGACCAAAGTTCAGAATGGAATGACACTCCACAAAATCAGTGTACGTGAGAAATCCGGCAGTACGAGGTCCATGAAGACCAAGCATGAAGTACAAGAACAAGTACAAGCACAAGGACAAGCCGGCGACAGAAGCTCCGAAGATGCAAATGCAACTCTTCACCGGGCGAAACTCCAAGCAAGGGGAGCGGGACTTCAGCAAACCAGTCCCCCTAAATGAGCCCCTTATAGCCTATTTATAGGCCACTCTCCCCCCACTTCAAAACAACCCTTAAGGGGAATGGGGGGAAGAGAGGGCGGTTGGAGGGGAGGCCCCTCCAATTTCTGAAACATAAAACCGGTTGGGGGGTGCCCCCCCCCCAACCGGTTTCATGTAAATCAGGTTGGAGGGGAGGCCCCCTCCAACCTTCTAATATAAAACCGGTTGGGGGACTCCCCCTCCAACCGGTTTTATATGAAAACAGGTTGGAGGGGATCCCCTCCCCTCCAACCGGTTTTATACATAAAAAAGGGAAAAAAAAAAAAGTAAAACAGGTTGGAGGGGACCCCCTCCAACCGGTTTTACATAAAATCAGGTTGGAGGGGAGCCCCCCCAACCTGTTTTATGTAAATCAGGTTGGGGGGTGCCCACACCCCCAACCTGTTTTATATAAAACAGGTTGGAGGGGAACTCCCCCCAACCTGTTTTATATTAAACAGGTTGGGGGGGTGTTCAGACCCCCAACCTGTTTAATATTAAACAGGTTGGGGGTGCTTCCCCCCCAACCGAAATGGGGGTCTCCCCCCCTCCTTCTCCTGTTTATGCAGGGAGGGGAGGAGAGGCCAGCCCCCTATAAAAGGGGAGGCACCCCCTCTTCTGAAATGTGGAAAAAAATCCCAGAAAACCCCCCCCCTTATGCTGAAAAAAACCAGTCCCAAAGGGAGAGGCAACAAGCCCCATAGAAGCTCCCCCTCATGCTGTGCAAGTCCCTGGAGAAATCAGTCCCCGAAGGCCTTGTAAAATCCTCCCTTTTTGTGTTCTAAAAGCCCCAGAAGCTCCCCCTCATACTGTGCAAGTCCCTGGAGAAATCAGTCCCTATGGCCTTGTAAAATCCTCCCTTTTTGTGTTCTGAAAATTCAGAAAATAGCAAGTCTCTCTTCTCCAAATCCTCTTCAGCCTGTTCTTCCAAGTGATTGGTTTGGCGTGAAGGTATTGGTTCGTTCCTTGTTCAATATGAAGTGAGGAGTGCTCGATAACGTGGGAAAGAGCGGGAGATCGCCATCGTATACGGCTCCGACATCTCCCTCGCGCCACGTCCCCACATCGAGCAAGTCTCTGTGGGGATCCAGGGGTTTAAATACCGTCCATATCGAGCAAGTCTCTATGGACATATGGTATTTAAACACCCTCTATTCTCTCTCTCACCCCACATCGAGCAAGTCTCTGTGGGAGGTTCAGGGGTTTAAATACCGTCCATATCGAGCAAGTCTCTATGGACATATGGTATTTAAACATCCTTTATTTTCTCTCTCACCCCACATCGAGCAAGTCTCTGTGGGAGATTCAGGGGTTTAAATACCGTCCATATCGAGCAAGTCTCTATGGACATATGGTATTTAAACACCCTTTATTCTCTCTCTCACCCCACATCGAGCAAGTCTCTGTGGGAGGTTCAGGGGTTTAAATACCCTCGAATGTTTGTGCTCTAAATGCCTCCATATCGAGCAAGACTCTATGGGTACGGACATTTAGATGCCTTGTACTCATATATATATGTTCCTGCGAGAAGACTCTGCTCAAGCAGGGATTCTGCTCAAGAGCATATCTGTATAATCATAATCTCATGCTTATATGCATATGTTTTCTTGAGGAAACTCTGTCTAAACAGAAATTCTCCTCAACTACATACTCATATAATTGTGGGTCTATGTTCATACGGATATGAATCCTGAGTTGAACTCTGCCTGTGTAGGGGTTCTACCCGAGAACATATCCATATAAGTACAATCATATGTATATATTTCCTCAAGGACACTCCGTCAAAACGGAAGTTCCGTCCTAAAATTTACTCATATGTTCATGACTATGTGTTTATATGTATACGTTTCAACTAAGATTTTGTCTCTGGAAACGAGTATATGCTCGGAAGATAATTTCGCTAACATGGGCATGTTCCTGCTCATGATAAGCTATATACTCTTTTCAAAAAGACAACCCTATTTTCCAAACTTGGACTCATCCCGTTCAAAATAAACAAATTCAAAAATGTTGTCTTGAAATTTCTTACAAATACATATATTCTCGCCCACGCTATGAAATGGTATTCGGGTTGAAACAGGTGTTAATACGACATCTAAGGTTTTTAACCCGATGTAAATGTAACATCGGTTTCGATCGATGGAGACAGGGGTCCAGCACACGCCACCCCAATCGCCTGATGATTAAAAGGCACGGAATCAAAGAAGTTCAGATCAAAACACGGCGCACTCATCCGTTTCACGGATATATTCAAAAATTCTTTCTCTGCATTGCGCAGACCCTTACTTCTGCCTGGCAGGCAGGCTGGCACGCCCCGCAACTCAAAGTCAAAAGATAAATGAAACAAACATCCTCCTCCAAATAAATGAAAGAGAGGAGAAAATCCCGTGTCCACAACCGTCGAAGTCTGTGTCGTCTTTCTGGACACTCTCACTCCTGTGTTTGAGTTGTACGTCCGGCTGAGGGAAAGACGAAAATGGGGCAGCGACTTGTGTGTTGAGTTTGTGTTTGGTTGCTTGTAGCGTGCTCGTGGTTGGGGGTACGGACACTAGTAGACATACTGGTCCCCAGCTAATCCTGTGTTTCCAGTGTCTCACTTTAGGGTGCTCAGGCCGGAGTCCCTAAAGGTGCCAAGCATGGGCCTACAGCGGAGTGACCTGCAGGTGTGGTGTTGGTTGGTCTCCACAATCCTTTGACTTTCGTTGTTTGTTTGTGGAGCAGCAATTGGATCTTTTGTCCTAGACTACGAGACTGAGAGATAGTTCTTGTGTGATGTTGTCCAGGTTGGATACTGGCGTCATGAACCAGTAGTCTTTACCCGTGTGGCGGCGTCGTTCCTTCCGACTTGAGCTTTACCAATGGTTGTGGCTGTGAGTGGTGACTCACCGTTTGTGGCTTCTATTCGTTTATGGTGTGCCTTTGTTAGTGACACAGTCAAGCTTGTGGTTTAGCGATACCTTGTGGTTTCAAGTACCTGTACCCTTCGTGGGTTGTTGGTTGTTGTGGCACGTTGTGTGCCGGTGTTTCAAGTTGTGTGGTGGAGCTGTGCTCCGTGGAGGTCGTGTTGTGTGACCCTCCACTTGTGGTGTTTTACCATTTGTGAGTAGTTCTCCGATGGGTTTGTTATCGTGGGTTGTGTGGTGGAGCTGTGCTCCGTGGAGGTCATGTTGTGTGACCCTCCACTTGTGGTGTTTTACCCTTTGTGAGTAGTTCTCCGTTGGATTTGTTATCGTGGGTTGTGTGGTGGACTGATTCCTTGTGGTCAGTTCCGATTCCCCTTCGCTAGAGGTTGGCCTGTATGGCCTGTGGTTTACTCGTTGGTTACTATGGGGGATTGACTCCCTGTTGTCAGTCTCGTTACCGTATGATCGTGGTTGGCCTATATGGCCCATGGCCTGGTAGTTTCAGTTGCTTTGGTGGACTGGTGTTTCTACACAAGTCTTGTTGTTTCTTTTACTTTCAGCGAGCAGTAGCGGATGGTTGGTTTATATTCAGTTACAGTTTATTTATGTTGGTGGCTAGTGTGTTTTCCTACACTCGTTCTCTTATTAGTGCTGCCAGTCAGACCCTTAGTGGTTGAGGTCTCGATTCCTACGTTGTGTTGTTTAGTTTGGTGTTATTTCTGGGAGGTCCCTGCTGAACCGGTGACTTGTTGAGGCTCACTCCATTACAATTTTTTTCAGGTGTTAGCTGTGTGGTTGGCTTGCAGTAGCGTTGTGATAGACTTGTACCACTAACAGTTGAGTTCTAATTGTTGTTGTGTGAGTTTGTGCTCCTTCGGGGTATGCCCCAAGTAGTTGTACTTTTCTCTTGGACATATAATAATGTATTGGGACAGTGTAAGTTGTTATGAGTGAATATGAGAACATGTACTTTCTTGTATCTTATATTCCTGTGGTTGTCTTTTATGTTCTTATTGGACATTTGTGTGAGATATCCCTTGCAAGATTACGGTCTGTTCGCGGGAGGAGGGTCTGGATATGGAGCCTTATTGGGCATAAGTATCCAGGGTCACTTCAGCAAGCCTAGAAGGGGGTTGAATAGGTTGCTATGATAAATTCTACAGCTCAAAAATAAATCTTAAACACGATTGTTAGTGTTAGATAATTGCGGAAATACACACAACAATCAAGCATAGAAGACAGATTTATCCTAGTTCAGCACCGAGTCTCTCCTCAATCCTACGTCTAGTCCCCAAGAACTCTTGGGATTTCACTAACTGGGGTACAGTCCCCCAATGGACAAACAACACCCAACTCCCCACTGGTCTTCCCTTCTACACAAAGGGAACGACACCCAGCTCCCAGCTAGTCTTCCCTTCCACACAAGGGGAACACTGAGTACAGTCCCTCAACTAGACAAACCACCCAGCACATCATTAGTTATCCCTTCTACACAAGGGGAACAATGCTTGCACAACAAGCCTTCTCTTTAACCGAAGAGGCACAACTTGTATCTCAACTAGATATCTAAGGGTCCCTAGACCAAGCTCAATATGAACAAAGAAAAGGCTTGATCTGAGACGATGCTTAAGAGGATCAAAATATACAAGGGATCACTCTCTTAGACGAATGTTGACACCAAAAATTGACAACAAAATAGAAGAAAACCCAAAACTTCCAAAAAAAAAACCCGGCTAGGACACCCCCTGCGGGAGTGTTCCCGCGCACAGAACACCCCAGCGGGGGAGTGCTGCACGCGCAGGCACCCCCGAGAGGGCGTGCTGCGCGCGACCACCCTCAGCGGGGGTGTGCTGCGTGGGCAGGCACACCTCACGAAGGCGCGCTGCGCGCGGCCAACCCCTGCGGGTGGCCCGCGGGCCCTGGCCCGCAACACCTGTCTCGCCTCTACACACCCCCTAGCGGGGGGTTTTTGGCCCCTCAAGCCTATAAATAGAGGGCCAAGGCCATGAAGGAGGAGGACTGGGGCTGGGGACTCTTGCTGGACTTTTCTTGCATGGCTGGGAGATGAAGTCCCCCTCCTTTGCGGGGGGGGGGGACATGTTTGTTCTTCATATGAAGACCCCCATATGGGCCCAAGTTTGTATAAAAATTACACAAAACCCCATGAGGAGATAAAGTTTGTGTATGTGTGTATAAAAGTACACATATGCCCTAGCAGCCCTGGAAAATTACAAAAATACCCCTTCTGTCCGAAAACTTACAGAAATATCCTGATGCCTGGAAAATTGCAGAAATACCCTGTCGTCCTGGAAAATTGCAAAGATACCCTGTCGTCCCGAAAAATTGCAGAGACGTTCTGCTGTCCAAAAAAATTGCGGATACGTCCCTGCGGCGGGGAAAATGGCAAAGATAGCCCGACAGTTCGTGCCTTTTGTCTAACCTAGTAGAGCGGGACCCACGTCACTTCTATGATGTGGCGTGCGCTCTCCTGGGTGTGACTTAAAGCCGAGAACACAGGGAGTTCTCGGAAAACGTCAATAAATGGCGAGGAAGTCCAAGCAAGCCGATAAATGGCAGGGGTATCCGGAAAAGTCAATCAATGACGGAAATACCCGGAACCACTCGGAAAAGTCAAGAAATGACCGAGAGGCTTGGCTCTTGCCGTTTGCACGGCCCAGTGGAGCGGGACCCTTGCCTTTTCTATGAAACGACGTGCGCTCTCCTGGGCCCAGCTTACGGCAGACCGCTCTAAGTCTTGGGATTGTCAAATAACGGCAGGAACCCTTGTACTTATCGAGATATGGCCGAAAGCCCTGGGAGGTCAAGATACGACCGAAAATCTCCGGGAGGTCGAGAAATGACTGTAAAGCCCCGTGAATAGCCTCGAGGTTTACTAACTTCGAACACCTGACATAAACTGGTTCGAAAGAAATAATGAAACAAACACCCCTCAAAACCCCTATAAATATACGGTAGGGGCCACGAGGGAAGGACTTTTTGAGAAGAAAGAAAGCCTTTTTGGAGAGAACTTTTGGGGAGACACCTTGAAGGGGACTTTTGAGAAAGAAAAGTTTGTGCTCAGGGGGAAAATACCTCTCCTTCTCCAGGCTCCTGTCGTCCGTACATGCGAGTTTTGTCTCCGTGCTCCATCCGTACTTCGTGACGTGGGAAGAAGACGACACCGCAGGTCCATATATAAAGACTTGAAATTTTGTAACTAAGTCCTTCCGTGTTTTAAAATAACACGTATGTAAAGACACAGTTATGTAAACGCCCAATGGAGGCATATACACCCCATTGAGGACGCATATGCAAATGTCATAAATATAAAAATATTTGAGGATATTTGTGGAATTTTAATTGCCATCTAAATTCCCTAATTTCGGCAAAGGTCTTCTAATAAATGTATCGTATCAAAGGTATTCGAATTTTCACCCGATGTAAATGAAACACCGACTTCGGTCGGTGGGGAATGTGGACATGGGATTTTTTCTTCTTCCTTCCTCTTCATTTGAAGGAGGTTTGTTCATTTATCTTTTGACTTTGTATTGCGGGGCGTGCCAGCCTGCCTGCCAGGCAGAAGTAAGGGTCTGCGCAATGCAGAGAAAGAAATTTTATATATATATCCGTGAAACGGATGGGTGCGCCGTGTTTTGATCTGAAATTCTTTGATTCCGTGCCTTTTAATCATCAGGCGATTGGGGTGGCGTGTACTGGACCCCTGTCTCCATCGATCGGAACCGATGTTACGTTTACATCGAGTTAAAAGCTTTAGATGTCGTATTAACACCTGTTTCAACCCGAATACCATTTCATAGCGTGGGCGAGAATATATGCATCTGTAAGAAATTTCAAGACAACATTTTTTGCTTTGTTTATTTTGAACAGAGTAAGTCCGAGTTTGGAAAGTAGGGTTGTAGCTCGTCGAGTAAATTTTAGGACGGAATTTCCGTCTTGACGGAGTGTCCTTAAGGAAATATATACATATGATTGTACTTATATGAATATGTTCTCGGGTAGAACCCCTGCATAGGCAGAGTTCAACTCAGGATTCATACCCGTATGAACATAGACTCACAATTATATGAGTATGTATTTGAGGAGAGTTTCTGTTTAGACAGAGTTTCCTCAAGAAAACATATGCATATAAACGTGAGATTATGATTATTCAGATATGCTCTTGAGCAGAATCCCTGCTTGAGCAGAGTCTCCTTGACGGAATATATACATATGAGTACAAGGCATCTAAACGTCCGTATTCAAGGGTATTTAAACCACAGAGACTTGCTCAGTGTGGGGTATAAATATACCGAGAGAGAGAGAACAAAGGATGTTTAAATACCATATGTCCATAGAGACTTGCTCAATATGGACAGTATTTAAACCCCTGAATCCCCCACAGAGACTTGCTCGATGTGGGGTATAAATATACCGAGAGAGAGAGAACAAAGGATGTTTAAATACCATATGTCCATAGAGACTTGCTCGATATGGACAGTATTTAAACCCCTGAATCCCCCACAGAGACTTGCTCGATGTGGGGTATAAATATACCAAGAGAGAGAGAACAAAGGGTGTTTAAATACCATATGTCCATAGAGACTTGCTCGATATGGACAGTATTTAAACCCCTGAATCCCCCACAGAGACTTACTCGATGTGGGGTATAAATATACCGAGAGAGAGAGAACAAAGGATGTTTAAATACCATATGTCCATAGAGACTTGCTCGATATGGACAGTATTTAAACCCCTGAATCCCCCACAGAGACTTGCTCGATGTGGGGTATAAATATACCGAGAGAGAGAGAACAAAGGGTGTTTAAATACCATATGTCCATAGAGACTTGCTCGATATGGACAGTATTTAAACCCCTGAATCCCCCACAGAGACTTGCTCGATGTGGGGTATAAATATACCAAGAGAGAGAGAACAAAGGGTGTTTAAATACCATATGTCCATAGAGACTTGCTCGATATGGACAGTATTTAAACCCCTGAATCCCCCACAGAGACTTGCTCGATGTGGGGTATAAATATACCAAGAGAGAGAGAACAAAGGGTGTTTAAATACCATATGTCCATAGAGACTTGCTCGATATGGACGGTATTTAAACCCCTGGATCCCCACAGAGACTTGCTCGATGTGGGGATGTGGCGCGAGGGAGATGTCGGAGCCGTATACGATGGCTATCTCCCGCTCTTTTCCACGTTATCGGGCACTCCTCACTCCATATTGAACAAGGAATAAACCAATACCTTGCCAAACCAAAGAATTGGATGGAAGGAGATCGGGAGAACAAGAAGATTTGCAATATTTCTGAAAATTTCAGAACCCGGGCCTTACAAGGCTTGGAGGGACTGGTTTACAAGGGTTTTGGGACTGGTTTACAAGGCTTGGGGGATTGCCAACCAGCGGGGATTTTCGGGGGACTGGTTTACAAGGATTTGGGGGACTGGTTTTTCACAGCATGTGGGGGTTTATGGGGCTTGGCCGGCCAGCATATGGGGGTTTCTCCTCTTCCTATGGGGACTGATTTCTTCAGCATAGAGGGGGGGGGTTTCTGGGATTTTTTCCACCCATTTCAGAAGAGGGGGTGCCTCCCCTTTTATAGGGGGCTGGCTTCTCCTCCCCTCCCTGCATAAACAGGAGAAGGAGGGGGGAGAACCCCCATTTCGGTTGGGGGGAAGCACCCCCAACCTGTTTAACATTAAACAGGTTGGGGGCCAACCTGTTTAACATTAAACAGGTTGGGGGTGTGAACACCCCCCAACCTGTTTAATATTAAACAGGTTGGGGGGATGTTGAACGTAATTTTATAAATAAATAAATATATATATATATATATAAATACATATATATATATATATATATAAAAAATAGGGGGAATGAACAGCTCGGTGGGGAGCCCACCAGGGCGCCCGCGCGCGCCCGGTGGGGCGCCCACCGGGACCCCGCGTGCGCCCGGTGGGGCGCCCACCGGGACCCCGTGCGCGTCCGGTGGGATGCCCACCGGTGCGCCCGCGCGCGGCGCCCGGTGGGGCGCCCACCGAGACGCCTGTGCGCGTCCGGTGGGGTGCCCACCGGCGCGCACGCGCGCGCCCGATGGGGCGCCCACCGGCCTGCGCGCGCACGCGCCCGGTGGGGCGCCCACCGGCCTGCGCGCGCACGCGCCCGGTCGGGCGCCCACCGGGGCGCCCGCATGCGCGCCCGGTGGGGCCCCACCAAGGCCGCATGCCCGGTGGGCTGCCCACCGGGGCTGCGCGCCTGTGGGCCCCACCGCGGGTGCCAAACGCACCGGTGGGCCTCCCACCGGCCCTCTCTCTCCCGAAAATTACAAAAAAAAAAAAAACACAGAAAACAGAACTTACCTGGTGGAGGTTCCCCCGGTGTCCTGATGGAATTTCTCCCGGTGGGAGTCCCACCTCCTCTCTCAATCCCCTATAAAAGGAGGGGAGCTCCAAGAAGAAAGGAGAACTTTTTTTCCCCGGAAGTGCTGAAAATGCCAAGTTTGGGAGTTCTGAAACCCAACTGGACACTTGAAGATTTGGAGGCTTTGGAGCCTGCTCTAGTTTGAACAGGAAGAGAGCTCGCATGCCTCTTACCTGTTCGCGATTTTTTTTAGAAAAAAAAGAAAGACCCTCAGGACGGGGTAAATTGCAAACATACCCTCATGTCGGGGTAAATTGCAAACATACCCCTCATGATTGGGAAAATTGCAGAGATACCCTCATGTCTGGGAAAATTGCAGAAATACCCTCATGTCCGAGTAAATTGCAAACATACCCCTCATGATTGGGAAAATTGCAGAAATACCCTCATGATTGGGAAAAAATGCAGAAATACCCTCATGTCTGGGGAAAATGCAAACATACCCCCATGACTGGGAAAATTGCAGAAATACCCTCATGTCCGGGTAAATTGCAAACATACCCCCCATGATTGGGGAAAATTGCAGAAATATCCCCTTGTCAAGGGAAAATTGCAGAAATATCCCTCATGACTGGGAAAATTGCAGAAATACCCCCTTGTCAAGGGAAAATTGCAGAAATATCCCCATGTCAAGGGAAAATTGCAGAAATACCCCCATGACTGGAAAAATTGCAGAAATACCCCCTTGTCAAGGGAAAATTGCAGAAATATCCCCATGTCAAGGGAAAATTGCAGAAATACCCCCATGACTGGAAAAATTACAGAAATACCCCCTTGTCAAGGGAAAATTGCAGAAATATCCCCATGTCAAGGGAAAATTGCAGAAATACCCCTATGACTGGAAAAATTGCAGAAATACCCCTTGTCAAGAGAAAAATTGCAGAAATACCCTCATAACTGGGGAAATTGCAGGAATACCCCCAATGACAGGAAAAATTGCAGAAATACCCGAGTCTGGGAAAATTACATAAATACCCCGGAGATTAGAAATTACAGAAATGTCCCTCAAAAGGTTTCAAACCCAAAAAACCTTGAGAGGGAAAATTGCATAAGTGCTCCCGCTTGTGAGAAAGTCATTCAAGCCACGTTCGAACTTCACGAAAGTCAACTAAATGCCATCGAAGTTCAGAAATTGCACGAAAGTCTTTTCAAAGGAAGAAGCTATACAAGGTCCATGCCGTTCACTTGACTCGGTGGAGCGGGACCCACGTCACTTCTCTGAAGCGGCGTGCGCTCTCCTGAGTCCGGTTTATGGCTGACAAAGTATTGGGATTGTCAAGAAATGACAAATATACCTACGCAAGTCATGAGATGATTGAAAAGCCCCAAGAATGTCAAAAAATGACAGAATGCCAAGAAATGGCAGAAGCATCCGGGGAAGTCAACAAATGACGGAAATACCCGAGACTGCTCGGAAAAAGCCAAGAAATGGCAGAAATGTCTGAGGAAGTCAATAAATGACCGAAGCACTCTGGAATGCCAAGAAATGGCAGAAATGTCCGAGAATGTCAAGAAATGACAGAAAATGCCAGGAAATGGCAGAAGCACTCAGGGGACGTCAACAAATGACGAAAATACCCGAGACTGCTCGAAAAATCCAAGAAATGGCAGAAGCACTCAGGGAATGTCAACAAATGACGGAAACACCCGAGATTGCTCGGAAAAGCCAAGAAATGGCAGAAATGTTCGATAATGTCAAGAAATGACAGAAAATGCCAAGAAATGGCAGAAGCACTCCGGACAAGTCAACAAATGACAGAAATACCCGAGACTGCTCGGAAAAGTCAAAATATGGCAGAAATGTCCGAGAAGGTCAAGAAATGACAGAACAGACATAGAATGCCAAGAAATGGCAGAAGCATCCGGGCAAGTCAACAAATGACAGAAATACCCGAGACTGTTCGAAAAAGCCAAGAAATGGCGGAAATGTCTGAGAATGTCAAGAAATGACGGAAATCGCTCGAAGATATCAACTGATGTTAGAAGGTCTACAAAGGCCAAGAAATGACAGAGGTGCCTGGAAATGTCAGAAAATGGCAAGGAGCCCTTGAACGGTCATAGATACAATGCTGTCCAAATCTCCTCCGGAAAGGGTAAAAGATTGCAGCGAAATCCCAAAAGGGGTACAAACTTGCAGAAACCTGACGTGACCACAAAGCAAACACAATGGGCCGACAGTGATCATCTTGGCGATCCAACGGTCTGATCGTGATGATATCCAGATCCAACGGTCTGATCGTGATGATATTCAGATCCAACGGTCTGATCGTGATGATATTCAAATCCAACGGTCTGATCGTGATGATATTCAAATCCAACGATATGATCGTGATGATATTCAAATCCAACGGTCTGATCGTGATGATATTCAGATCCAACGGTCTGATCGTGATGATATTCACCAGTGGTCCGATCGTGATGAAGATGCAAATCAACGATCAGATCGTGATAGGAGCAAGTCCAAAGGGGTCCGATTGCGACCGAATGAAATTCTGAAGAGCGATTATATAATCGGCACCATTTGTAAAGGTCTTGAAAGCCCAATTGTATTTCAAATTGCATGAGTATAAGCAATGAATACTTCAAATTTCTTTGCAAGAGTATATATCCATGGAGGACGATCATCAAGATCAATATTGTCACAACGAATAGAGACTAAAGGCGTTCTTTGACAGAGAACCAAAGGTATTCGAGGTCACCTCGATGTAAATTAACACCGACTTCGGTCGGTGGGGAAATGTCCAGTACTCGACACCCAAATCGCCTGATAAATGAAATTCGTCTGTTTTAACAGACTGGCACGCCCGCAAAATAGACAAACATCATCAAATTTATCTTTTTCTTCTAAAAGATAAAAGATTTTGAAGGAATATTTCGCGTGTTAAACAAATTGGCACGCCCGGTGGGACATCTCCTACCTTTCATCTCTGTCAAAGAATAGCCTTGTCTCCAAGGTTGTGACTCCTTGATACTCTTGCAAGAAATCCAAAAGGAAAAATCCTCGCTGTTGAAGCTACCCCGACCAAAGTTGTTGTTTGGGGAATCAAAAAAGGAAGGATCTCCTTCGAAGCTGAAATGATGGCATAAAGCCCATTTGAAGTTGTTCCTGCTAAAAGGAGGCCACGCCATTCCAGCCGAAAATGCTGCTGCTAGGGGCATCAAGCCTGTTGCTACAAAGGGAAAGAAGCCCATCAATGGGGACATCAAGCCGGCGGATACAAAGGGCCAAAAGCTCGCACTAGAAGCATCAAATATGCTGCCACAAGCGGGGGCACAAACCCACCCCCACGGGGGCAACAAGCTTCCTAAGGTTGAAGGCAGCGCGCACATCACCACTGCTACAACTGGGAGCATCAAGTCCCATGCTTCTAAGGCCAAGTTTACTTGGCGAATTCAATTTCCTCTGGTGTCACCTTTGCTCAACGAGGACGGCCCAAAAGCCACAAAAGCAGGAAGCCGATGGCGATTACCTTGAAATCTGGTAAGAAAATCACCATCAACAATCTTTATGCCTAGCTTGACAAAGGCCGGGCTTGAAAGCAGAATCCAAGGAGATAAATCTCGACAAAGAAATGTCAGATTGAATCTCGAGCAAAGCCAAAAGTGCAATACTCGAGCACAAAATGTTGAAATAAATTTTGGGCAAAATAAAAAAGAGGTAAAGTTCAGGACAAAGATGCTGAGTATATCTACGAGCAAAGCCACAAAGGCAAAATGAAGATGGGCTCTCTGAAGTCAAGCTCCGGAAGCAAGACAGTAAGAAGACAACAATATGGCGAACAGCTCAAAATCCCAGCAGACAATCAATGTCACATTTTAACTGCAACCAGAGGAGATTAGTTGAGTCACTGTGACCCCGAAGAAAAGCTCTCAACTTAAACCTCCTAAGAAGAAAGCTTCATGCAACGATTCCAACTATGGGGACATTCCCCAATCGCTTGCAAAGGCAGAACTCTCCTCTCTAACCAAGTTGGCCAAGGCTAAGAAGCAGGAGAAGAAAAAAAAAAAAAAATGAAAAGAAGGCTGAAGAAATAGGCTGAACAATTAGCTTCCGCCAAGGACATCATGACAAAGTGCTTCCTTCCGAAGCCTAAATGTCAACATGGCACATGTCCAAAGCCGCTCTTGTTATCAAGGCACAACACCACCCCACCTTTGGTTGTGGTTGCTTGAAATAGCAAAGTGAAGGCACCTTCATGAAACTAAGTACCAACGAAATCCATGGGGTTGTTCCTGTCAGGTGGAGGAATCGTCGCCAAGGTAGAAAACCTGTTGCGGCTATATCCAAATCTGAAACGGCTCATCCATGTCAGGAAAAGAAAAATAGAAAACACATGTGGCTTGAAGAAAGCCAACCAATCTTGCCACGGGACCGTCATGTCCCCATTGTGCAATTACTACAACATGCTCCGCCAATTACATCAAGTTAAGGTGGAAATAAATGAAAGCCAGTGCACTGGTGGAAACTCATAACATGCAAATTCAAGCAAAGGGGGCAACCCTATCATCGCCTACATGAAGTCAAGGAGAAAAATGAAAAAAAGATGGCATCCAAGTCTCACAATGAAAAGGGGTCATAGTGGCAAGCCAAAGTCCTGAAGCACAAGCAATGGAGATTTCATATGCAATAATTTTGTATGAAACAAATTTGGGGTCATCAAGGGCGAGGCCCGAACAACCCAAGCAATCTAGTGTCGTGAAATCTACCTAGTGGTCTGCCCAACGACAAGCTGAGAGGCCGACTGGGTCAAAGAAATTCTTGAAGAGTGAAAGCCTCCAAGGCAACAACCCAAATGAAATGTCAACTCAGAAAGTCCAAAAGACATATTTGGGGATGAAAACTCAAAGAAAGGCCAGCAGCACAAAATACCAAATAATGGTCAAGACGAAGTCTTGGGTGAAACGTCAAGTAAAATAGCTTTGACAAGCAAGAATCCAAGAAGTCCAAAGTGAAGGGCTGTCCGCCCAGTCCCTGGCAAAGCCAACAAGGCAAGTCCAAGGAAGAAGATTTCAAACAAAGTTCCGGGAAGAGCCACAAAGGCAAACCTGGCAAAGAAAGGATGACGACAGAGCCATAAAGGCAAAAATGCTCGCGACAACTGTCTCCAATTCTGGCGAGATCGTCCAGCTTGGTGGAGGCGAGCCAACCATGCTAAGGGACATATGTGTTCCAATACTTTCAATTTCAACCTCCAACAGTTTCGCACTCCTTTGCCAAGTGCGAGAAAACATTTCAACCTTCAAAAAGAGGTCCATACGATTGGGGGCAATACAACAAAAGAATGCCTTCTGAAGATGAACCAAATGCAAGTCTTCAAGGAGGAAACCTGTGTAATAGAAAAACTTGGGCAGACAAGCCCCCCCCAAGATATCAAACTAGCAACAAGTTGCACTCCAAAACCCCAACCCACTACGTCCACAAGGACGAAAGGGAAAGGTCGTGTATCAGAAGTCCAACTTCACACCTCAAATCTCAGAACCAATCTGAGTGGGAGAGGGCAATCATGCGTGGGTCTCAACAACATGTGTCTCAGTCTTTGACAGACTGGGGGCACCATCCCACGCAGGCTTACAGATACCAAAGAACAGGCAGATCGCCCAAATGTCTGCCAAATCCAAAAGAGTCGTAGACGCTTGCAAGCTAAAGGAGCCCATTGATGCTGGGGCATACTATCGAAGATTGCTATATTTTCAAAGATAAGGCGAAGAAGGCAATTCAAAACTGCCTCATCACAATGCAAAATGGCTCAGTCCGCTACAACCTCATGAGTGGGATCAGCCAAACTGATCGGCCAGCAGGATCTGCCAATCAATTAATGCAATCCACATACTGGCGGAAGTCCAAGAACCCAGTAAAGAGAAAGAATCCTTACAAAGCAGCTAAGAGTATATTGAGCCAAAGCAGCCTTGTGGAAATCCCATGCAATCAAAACCAAGCCACTTATAATGAAGAATGGTCGACACTCCAGGTTAAACCCCTAGCTGAATCCAAGGGATAAACAATCCTTGTCAACAATGCTCATGACAGAATTTCTAGACCAAGCCAAAAAGGCCAATTCCAGCCACCAAATGATCAGTCAAACCTAGGACCAAGCCAAAAAGGCCAGTTCCAGGGGTAAATATCAGATGCCAAGTCAAGTCTGGACTAGGCCAAGAAGGCAAGATCCAAGAACCAAATGCTGAATCGAGCTTTGAGCCAAGCCAAAAATGCTAGCTCTGAAAACCAAATGTCAAGACAGAATTTTGGACCAAGCCGAAAAGGCAAGATCCAAGAACTAAATATGGAATCGAGCTCTGGGTCAAGCCAGGAAGGTCGGCTCCGGCAAGTAAATGTCAAGAGAAGCTCTGGACCAAGTCAGAAAGGCAAGCTCTAGGGACAAACCTCAAATTGGGCTTCGGACCAAGTTAGGAAGGCAAGCTCCAGAAACCAAATGATGCTTCAGTCCCTGGACCAAGCCAAGGCCAGCTCCAGAAGCCAGACGACGAATCAATTTCTGGACCAAGCTAGAAAGGCAAGCTCTAGAAACCAAATGATGAATCAGTCTTTGGATCAAGCCATGAAGGCCAGCTCCAGAAGCAAAATGTTAATCCAAGCATTGGACCAAGCCAGAAGGGCCAGTTCCAGAAAACAAAATATCAATCTAAATTTTGAATCAAGCCATGAAGGCCAACCATCGACAATCAAATGTCGATCCAAGTTCTAAACCAAGTCAGAAAGACCTGCTCCGGAAAATTGAATGTCAAAGTCAAAGCTCTAGACTAAGCCAGAAAGGCCGGTTCTAAGAACAAATGTCAGGTCAAGCCTTACACTAAGCTAGCAAGATCAGCTCCGGAAAACAAAATGTCAATCAAAGTTCTGGACAAAGCCAGAAAGGTCAGCACCAGAACATATGTCAAATAAAATTCCGAGCCAAGCAAAAATGTAGCTTCCAGGGAAGAAACCTCAAATAAAATCCTGGGCAAAGTCAGAGAGGCAGACTTGGAAGGAAGGGTCTCAAGTTGAATGTCGGATAAATCTAGAAAGACAAGTCTCGACAAGAGAATGTCAAATCAAACTTTACAAAAGGTCAAGAAGCCTAGCTCAATCACAAGCATGCCCCAAAGACAAGTTCTGAACAAATCAGGGGATGAGCCAAATAAGAAGTCGATGGCAGAATCAACCTTCCAACATCCTGGCCTCTTTATGGCTGAATTTCAATACTTGCCGCTCGAAACAATCGAGCAAGCAATTGATATTATGTTCCAAATGCACCAGAAGGAAATTGATTGGGTTGATTTGACGTCGAAAGATATCGTCAACCTAAACTCCTTGAAAAGAGAGTCCGACATGGCAACCCTAACTGGGAGGTGCCCCTCAACCCTCCCAACCCAAAAGCGGGAGTCCTTTCACCAACAAAATTAGCATGGTGCCACAAAGGCCGAGGGAAAAACCACCGTGGCAACAAATCAATACGGCAACGTGGGGCAGTAGCGCCCTCACCAACCCTTGAAAGATACATAAATTTTCAATTGGAAGAAAAAGAGAGTGAATGAATGAATGGTCAACGAATGGGGAATCACGATACACCCCATTTTGATGTGCTCATCCTTGTCCCACCGTGGCAACCGTCTCTCCAATTCCTACAAAACCTAAACACTGGCCAACAAACCATCATGGTCGGTCGAGTCAAATCCCTTAGCCAACAAACCAAAATGGTAGGCTAAATCTTTTCCCTTGGCCAACAAACCATGGTGGTAAGCCGAGTCAAAATCCTTAGCCAACAAACCAAAATGGTAGGCTAAACCTCTTGGTCAACAAACCACGATGGTCGACCGAATTAAACCCTTTGGCCAATAAACCACCATGGTAGGCCAAGTCAAATCCCCTTAGCCAGCAAACCAAAATGGTAGGCCAACCCATACCTCGTTTTGCCAACAAACCACAAAGGACGGCCCAAATCATATCCCTCTTGGCCAGCAAACCAATAAAGTCGGCTAAGCCATGCCCCTTTCAGCCAGTAAACCTCCACGGTAGGCTGTACCTCCCTTAGCCAGCAAACTGAAAATGGTAGGCTAACCCAAACCTTAGCCAGCAAACCAAAATGGTAGGCTAAATCCAAATAGCAAATCCTCCAACCCAATGTCCCGTAGCCCCGCTCCGGATTCCAAACGTTCAAAAAATGGGGCTTAAAATAGAGATGCCCCGGCAGACTTGGTCACTTCCCAAAAGCGGCCAAGGGCAAAAGAGCCTGAAATCCGGCTGAGGCGAAAACCCGAAAGGGCGCCTCAGGCAAAAATGGATAACCCCTCAACGTGAAAACCCGCAAGGGCGCGTTGGAAAAAGCTAGAGGGGGCCAGTTTCGGTGAAAACCCGAAAGGGCGCCGGAATTGGTAATGAAAAAAAAAAAGAGAAGAAGAACAACAAAAATTTTATTGAATCTTTGGCCAATAAGCCTTTACGGCCGACCAGGTTCAAATTCAGATCCAAATGGAACCCCTCTCTTAGCCAACAAACCACAAAGGTAGGCTGACCCAAAAAAAAAAAAAAAAAAAAAAAGATCAAAACCCATTTCCTAGCCAGCAAACCACAAAGATAGGCTAGACCCAAATGAAAACTTTCTCTTAGCCAACAAACCGCAAAGGTAGGCTGAGCCCAAAAAAAAAATCAATCAAAACCCCTTTAGCCAGCAAACCACAAAGGTAGGCCAAGTTCGAAACTGAATCATTTCATAGCCAGAAAAATCACAAAGGTAGGCTATGCTCGAAATATGAAGCATTCTTTGGCCAACAAACCAGCGAGGTAGGCCAAGTCAAAATCCAAAAAGTCAAACCCAGAACCCAAAAACTCCAGTTACTTCATTCAAAAAAAAAAAGGAAGAAACAGAAAAAAGGGGGCTTAAAATAGAGATGTCCCCGGCAGACTTGGTCACTCCCCAAAAGAAGTGACCAAGGGCAAAAAGGCCTGGAATCCGGTTGAGGTGAAAACCCGAAAGGGCGCCTCAGGCAAAAGTGGATAACCCCTCGACGTGAAAACCCGTAAGGGCACGTTGGAAAAAGCTAGAGGGGGCCAGCTTCGGTGAAAACCCGAAAGGGCGCCGAAATTGGTAATGTGAAAAAAAAAAAATGAAATGAATACAAAAAAATCTTTCTTGAATCCTCGGCCAACAAGCTTTTACGGCCGGCCAGATCAAAATTCAAATCCAAATCAAACCTGAAAACCAAATCTCTTCCTTAGCCAACAAACCACAAAGGTAGGCTAAGCTTGAAACCAAACCCTCTTAGCCAGCAAACCACAAAGGTAGGTTAACCCGAAAATCAAATTGTTTTCTTAGCCAGCAAACCACAAAGGTAGGCTAACCTGAAAACCAAATATCTTTCTTAGCCAGCAAACCACAAAGGTAGGCTAAGTCAACCCCAAAAACCAAAATCTTTCCTTAGCCAACAAACCACAAAGGTAGGCTAAGTCCAAACCAAACCTCAATTTCTTAGCCAACAAACCACAAAGGTAGGTTAAGTCCAATTAGAACATCAACTTCTTAGCCAGCAAGCCAGCAAATCGCCAAGGTAGGCTAACTCAAAAGTCAAATTCCTTCCTCAGCCAGCAAACCACAAAGGTAGGCTAAATCCAAACCAAATCCCTTTCTTGGCCAACAAACCACCAAGGTAGGCTGAGTCAAAACCCGAAATCTAAATCTAGAATCCAAGATTCTGGTTACCCCATTCAAAAAAAAAAAAAAAAAAAGAAGAAACAAAAAATGGGGGCTTAAAATAGAGGTGCCCCGACAGACTCAAGTATATGACATCTCATGTATTTGGGGGTAAAAATGTCGAAAACCCGGCTGAAGTGAAAACCCAAAAGGGCGCCTCAGGCAAAAATGGGTAACCCCTCAACGTGAAAACCCGCAAGGGCGCGTTGGAAAAAGTTAGAGGGGGCCAGCTCCGGTGAAAACCCGCAAAGGGCGTTGGAGTTGGTAATATATATAAAAAAAAAGGGGGGGAAAAGGAAAAAGGAGAAAAAGAAAGAAAAATTTCTCATTTGTGAGCCTCTTTGTTGCAAACACTCATTCTGCCTTGGCCAGCAAACCATGAAGATAGGCCAAGTCAAAACCGAAATCTCAAATCTTAGCCAGCAAACCATAAAGATAGGCTAGGCCCGAAATCAAATCCCTCTCTTAGCCAGCAAACCACAAAGGTAGACTAATCCCGAAATCTGAATTACCCCTTAGCCAGCAAACCACAAAGGTAGGCTAATCCCGAAATCTGAATCACTCCTCAGCCAGCAAACCACAAAGGTAGGCTAACACCAAATCAAATCTTTTTCCTTAGCCAGCAAACCACAAAGGTAGGCTAAACCCCAAAACCCCTGACCAACAAACCACAAAGATAGGTCAGGGCAATACCCAAATTCCAAAAAAAAAAAAAAAAAACTTCAGCCCCCAAGCCACAAAGGCTGGCCAAGCCGAAACAATTCCCAAACTTCAGGTCCAAAATCCAAACTCGTGGCTACTCCATTAAAAAAAAAAAGGAGAGAAAGAGAAAAGAAAAAAGAAAAAAAAGAAGTAGTGTTGACTTACAGTTTCCTTTTGGACTGTCAACCTACTTGAATCTCGAACTGTGGTTTTGACTCACATGCCCCTTTCGGACTGTCAATTCCATTGAATTACATTTGTAGTGTTGACTTATATGTGCCTTTTGGACTGTCAACCTACTTGAATCTCGAATTTTGGTTTTGACTTACATGTCCCTTTCGGACTGTCAATTCCATTGAATTTCACTTGTAGCGCTGACTTACATATCCCTTTTTGGATTGTCAACTTACTTGAATCTCAGACTGTGGTTTTGACCTCTATGTCCCTTCCGGACTGTCAATTCCATTGAACTCTATTTCTAGTGTTGGCTTGCATGTTCCGTTTGAACGACCAACTCTACTTGGCTTCAACCCGGACTGCCAAAAAAAAAAAAAAAAGGGGAGGAAAGATCTCTGGTGAAATAGATTCTGCCTCACTCAGACAGATATAGTGAGAGCCTGAGACGAATACTTGAGCAGAAGGAAGATGTTTCAGATGGAGTAGAGCCTCAATCTCAAGATATACATCTATGGACGTCGAGTCATTTGAATTTGAAGCTGTGAAAACTGTGAAATCATCCAATACAGGTATTTGCTGTGACGACTCGGGAAGAGTACGCTACTCAAGCAACAACGACATGAAAGAAATTCAAGTTATGTGCCATGCCTAAAAGATGAACCTCAAAGAAGATGTTGAAATCAAGCCATTGAGCAAAGCCAGAAAAGCACGCCTCATCAGCAGAATCTCCCATCGAATCCTGAGTAAAGCCAGAAAAGCAAGATTCAGGATGAAGATGTCAAATCAAATCCCAAGCAAAGCCAAAAAAACAAGTCTCAAGAGGGAATTATCGAATTAGGTCGAAGAGCAAAGCCAGAGAGGCAGGCCTCATCGACCAAACGCCAAATCAGGCCGTCGAGCAAAGCCCGAAAGGCAATTCTCAGCAGTCAATACTCCAATAAAATCCTGAGCAAAGTCAGAAAGACAAGCCTCAGGAGGAAAGTCTTCAGTCAAGCCGTTGAGCGAAGCCAGAAAGACGGGTCTCATAGACAAAATCTCCCATCAAATCCTGAACAAAGTCAGAAAGACAAGATTCAGAAGGAAGATATCAAAATCAAGTCCCCGAGCAAAGCTCCGAAGGCAAGTCTCGAAAGAAAGACGGCAAAATCAAATCCTGAACAAAGTCAGGCTGAACAAAAACTGAAGTCAACTCCAAGCAAAGCCATATCAATAAAACTCAGTCGTAGGGTTGACTCGGTGGAGCGGGTACATGTCACTTCTCTGAAGTGATGTGCGCTCTCCTGAGTCCTCTCCTGAGAACTGCTGAGCCGAAAAACATTCAAGAAATATAGACCAATGGCTCAGCGCAAGATGCATGATAGAGCTGTTCGTCGGCCAAAACTACAACAACAGACTGTTGTTCGAAATCGCTGACGACGCCGCATAAATGTTAAAGCGCAAGAACTATAGCCGTGGTCTTTGACCCAGTTCTCCACCATGTCATTGAAACCAAGGATAAAGTTTGAGGAATGCACGGGACGTCCACCTTCGCCTTCGGCTTCGGCACACATCCCGTGGGGGGCATTTGTTGAACGCAATTTTATAAATAAATAAATATATATATATATATACATATATATATATATAAAATAGGGGGGATGAACAGCTCGGTGGGGAGCCCACCAGGGCGCCCGCGCGCGCCCGGTGGGGCGCCCACCGGGACCCCGCGTGCGCCGGTGGGGCGCCCACCGGGACCCGGCGCGTCCGGTGGGATGCCCACCGGTGCGCCCGCGCGCGGCGCCCGGTGGGGCGCCCACCGAGACGCCTGCGCGCGTCCGGTGGGGTGCCCACCGGCGCGCACGCGCGCGCCCGATGGGGCGCCCACCGGCCTGCGCGCGCACGCGCCCGGTGGGGCGCCCACCGGCCTGCGCGCGCACGCGCCCGGTGGGCGCCCACCGGGGCGCCCGCATGCGCGCCCGGTGGGGCCCCACCAGGCCGCATGCCCGGTGGGCTGCCCACCGGGGCTGCGCGCCTGTGGGCCCCACCGCGGGTGCCAAACGCACCGGTGGGCCTCCCACCGGCCCTCTCTCTCCCGAAAATTACAAAAAAAAAAAAAACACAGAAAACAGAACTTACCTGGTGGAGGTTCCCCCGGTGTCCTGATGGAATTTCTCCCGGTGGGAGTCCCACCTCCTCTCTCAATCCCCTATAAAAGGAGGGGAGCTCCAAGAAGAAAGGAGAACTTTTTTTCCCCGGAAGTGCTGAAAATGCCAAGTTTGGGGAGTTCTGAAACCCAACTGGACACTTGAAGATTTGGAGGCTTTGGAGCCTGCTCTAGTTTGAACAGGAAGAGAGCTCGCATGCCTCTTACCTGTTCATGATTTTTTTTAGAAAAAAAGAAAGACCCTCATGACGGGGTAAATTGCAAACATACCCTCATGTCGGGGTAAATTGCAAACATACCCCTCATGATTGGGAAAATTGCAGAGATACCCTCATGTCTGGGAAAATTGCAGAAATACCCTCATGTCCGGGTAAATTGCAAACATACCCCTCATGATTGGGAAAATTGCAGAAATACCCTCATGATTGGGAAAAATTGCAGAAATACCCTCATGTCTGGGAAAAATGCAAACATACCCCCATGACTGGGAAAATTGCAGAAATACCCTCATGTCCGGGTAAATTGCAAACATACCCCCCATGATTGGGGAAAATTGCAGAAATATCCCCTTGTCAAGGGAAAATTGCAGAAATACCCTCATGACTGGGAAAATTGCAGAAATACCCCCTTGTCAAGGGAAAATTGCAGAAATATCCCCATGTCAAGGGAAAATTGCAGAAATACCCCCATGACTGGAAAAATTGCAGAAATACCCCCTTGTCAAGGGAAAATTGCAGAAATATCCCCATGTCAAGGGAAAATTGCAGAAATACCCCCATGACTGGAAAAATTGCAGAAATACCCCCTTGTCAAGGGAAAATTGCAGAAATATCCCCATGTCAAGGGAAAATTGCAGAAATACCCCCATGACTGGAAAAATTGCAGAAATACCCCTTGTCAAGAGAAAAATTGCAGAAATACCCTCATAACTGGGGAAATTGCAGAAATACCCCCAATGACAGGAAAAATTGCAGAAATACCCGAGTCTGGGAAAATTACATAAATACCCCGGAGATTAGAAATTACAGAAATGTCCCTCAAAAGGTTTCAAACCCAAAAAACCTTGAGAGGGAAAATTGCATAAGTGCTCCCGCTTGTGAGAAAGTCATTCAAGCCACGTTCGAACTTCACGAAAGTCAACTAAATGCCATCGAAGTTCAGAAATTGCACGAAAGTCTTTTCAAAGGAAGAAGCTATACAAGGTCCATGCCGTTCACTTGACTCGGTGGAGCGGGACCCACGTCACTTCTCTGAAGCGGCGTGCGCTCTCCTGAGTCCGGTTTATGGCTGACAAAGTATTGGGATTGTCAAGAAATGACAAATATACCTACGCAAGTCATGAGATGATTGAAAAGCCCCAAGAATGTCAAAAAATGACAGAATGCCAAGAAATGGCAGAAGCATCCGGGGAAGTCAACAAATGACGGAAATACCCGAGACTGCTCGGAAAAAGCCAAGAAATGGCAGAAATGTCTGAGGAAGTCAATAAATGACCGAAGCACTCTGGAATGCCAAGAAATGGCAGAAATGTCCGAGAATGTCAAGAAATGACAGAAAATGCCAGGAAATGGCAGAAGCACTCAGGGGACGTCAACAAATGACGAAAATACCCGAGACTGCTCGAAAAATCCAAGAAATGGCAGAAGCACTCAGGGAATGTCAACAAATGACGGAAACACCCGAGATTGCTCGGAAAAGCCAAGAAATGGCAGAAATGTTCGATAATGTCAAGAAATGACAGAAAATGCCAAGAAATGGCAGAAGCACTCCGGACAAGTCAACAAATGACAGAAATACCCGAGACTGCTCGGAAAAGTCAAAATATGGCAGAAATGTCCGAGAAGGTCAAGAAATGACAGAACAGACATAGAATGCCAAGAAATGGCAGAAGCATCCGGGCAAGTCAACAAATGACAGAAATACCCGAGACTGTTCGAAAAAGCCAAGAAATGGCGGAAATGTCTGAGAATGTCAAGAAATGACGGAAATCGCTCGAAGATATCAACTGATGTTAGAAGGTCTACAAAGGCCAAGAAATGACAGAGGTGCCTGGAAATGTCAGAAAATGGCAAGGAGCCCTTGAACGGTCATAGATACAATGCTGTCCAAATCTCCTCCGGAAAGGGTAAAAGATTGCAGCGAAATCCCAAAAGGGGTACAAACTTGCAGAAACCTGACGTGACCACAAAGCAAACACAATGGGCCGACAGTGATCATCTTGGCGATCCAACGGTCTGATCGTGATGATATCCAGATCCAACGGTCTGATCGTGATGATATTCAGATCCAACGGTCTGATCGTGATGATATTCAAATCCAACGGTCTGATCGTGATGATATTCAAATCCAACGATATGATCGTGATGATATTCAAATCCAACGGTCTGATCGTGATGATATTCAGATCCAACGGTCTGATCGTGATGATATTCACCAGTGGTCCGATCGTGATGAAGATGCAAATCAACGATCAGATCGTGATAGGAGCAAGTCCAAAGGGGTCCGATTGCGACCGAATGAAATTCTGAAGAGCGATTATATAATCGGCACCATTTGTAAAGGTCTTGAAAGCCCAATTGTATTTCAAATTGCATGAGTATAAGCAATGAATACTTCAAATTTCTTTGCAAGAGTATATATCCATGGAGGACGATCATCAAGATCAATATTGTCACAACGAATAGAGACTAAAGGCGTTCTTTGACAGAGAACCAAAGGTATTCGAGGTCACCTCGATGTAAATTAACACCGACTTCGGTCGGTGGGGAAATGTCCAGTACTCGACACCCAAATCGCCTGATAAATGAAATTCGTCTGTTTTAACAGACTGGCACGCCCGCAAAATAGACAAACATCATCAAATTTATCTTTTTCTTCTAAAAGATAAAAGATTTTGAAGGAATATTTCGCGTGTTAAACAGGGGAGTTCCCCTCCAACCTGTTTTATATAAAACAGGTTGGGGGTGTGGGCACCCCCCAACCTGATTTACATAAAACAGGTTGGGGGGGGTTCCCCTCCAACCTGTTTTCATATTAAACAGGTTGGGGGGGGTCTCCCCTCCAACCTGTTTTGTTTTTTTTTTTTATATGAAACCGGTTGGAGGGGGAGCACCCCCCAACCGGTTTTAGTTTAAACAGGTTGGAGGGGGTCCCCTCCAACCTGTTTTTATATAAAACCGGTTGGAGGGGGAGCCCCCCCAACCGGTTTCATGCTTCAGAAGTTGGAGGGGGGGGGGGGGGGGGCTCCCCTCCAACCGCCCTCTCTTCCCCCCATTCCCCTTAGACCTAAGGGTTATTTTGAAATGGGGGGGGGATGGCCTATTCATCCCCTATAGGGGTATTTTTTTTTTTTTGAGATTTCTGGGTTTTGACATTTTTGTGTCAACAGGGAACGGTCCAGTACACGACCACCTTAATCGACTGATAAACGGACGCGCGCGGAAAAATATATATATATAAAATACTCGAGGGCTTAGGGTTTATACCTGATGCACCTCGTAGATATAAAATCTTTTTGTCTGTTTATTTTAAACAGTCTGGCACGCCCATGCATGGATGTACATGCGTTCGCATTACATCGAAATCTAAAAAACCTATTCTCCTTCTCGGAAGGAGTGATTATGAAATTTTCCACATTCCACAACGAACAACAAATCTCTCTCTAGAATGAAATGTTCAGCATGAACGTAATGAGAGAGAAAGATGGTGAAAGCTAGAAGATGTTGGCTTCAACGCTCAGCTTTCTTTTCTTCACACGAGTTGAGGGATGGCTAACTTGCTCTTTGATCTGTCTCTCAAACTTTGGATCATTTCTCGTTATCTTGTTAATGCATCATCTCCTTCTTTTATAGACTCCTTTGGGAAGATACCCATTGCGATGTCCGATAGAGTCTTCTTCTTCAGCTTATGCAAGTTTCCAAGACGTTAGTTGTGTCTAACGATTGTTTCGTGAGAGTACTAGATACCTGCGCTCATTTAATGCATGGAGGAGAAGGGTAGGTAAGAAAAATCACGTATCAGTCCATCCATACCTCTTCCGCAGCCAGTCCGCATTTCCGGCTGACAATCTCCTATTTTGGGAAGTTTTCTTTTTGTCTATCAGGAAAGAAGCGTCTTTCTACAACATGCACAAGGTAATAATGTATCTTATAGAATATAGCCTATATCCAAAAGGCATGGGCTGCTGCATTCAATTTTTTCGAGGCTTTCAAATACGTAAAGATTTTCGACAAATGTTGTAGTTTCGAGGAAGATTCAAATTCACAATTTCACATTACGCGTCTGTTGGCATGGAAAAAGTGTCACACCCCCACCCTATTTCCAGAAATCAAAAATATCCCTATAAGGGGACGAATGAAGCTCCAAGCCTCCAACCCTTTTTATATAAAACGGTTGGGGGAGGATCCCCAACCGGTTTTATATAAAACTGGTTGGGGGGGGGTTTACCCTTTTTTATATAAAACAGGGAGGATCCCCAACCGGTTTAATATAAAACTGGTTGGGGATTCCCCCCCAAACGGTTGGAGGGGAAGCCTCCCCCCAACCGTTTTAATATTAAAACAGGTTGGGGGTGCTCCCCCAACCTGTTTAATATTAAACCGGTTCAGGGGAACTCCCCCCCAACCGAACAGGGGCCTCTCCCCCTCTCATTCTTCTGCTGTCATGCAGCAAGAGGAGAAGAGGCCCTCCCCTATAAAAGGGGAGGCACCCCTCCATCTCAAGAGGAGGCCAGCCAAAGCTCCATAAGCCCCTATATGCTGCCCTCAATCCCTGCTGTTTTGCAGTCCCAAAATCCCTGCTGTTTGCAACCTCAAATCCTTGTAAACCAGTCCCCCAAAGCTTTGTAAAAGCCCCCTGGTTCTGAGAAGTTCAGAAATAGAAAAATTTCTGTCTTTCCAATCTCCTCTCGTCGGTTCTTCCAATTCTTGGTTCGGCGTGAAGGTACTCGCTCATTTCTTGCTCGATATGGAGTGAGGAGTGCTCGATAGCATGCAAAAGAGCAGGAGATCGCCATCGTATATGGCATCAACATCTCCTCGTCCCCTCCATGAAGGGTTTCTCCAAAGTTCTATAGTATATTTCATATCCCCACATCGAGCAAGTCTCTGTGGGGATTCTTCGGGATTTAAATACCGTCCATATCGAGCAAGTCTCTATGGATACATGGTATTTAAATGCCCTTGTATGTCTGTATATTTCATATCCCCACATCGAGCAAGTCTCTGTGGAAATTTTCCAGGATTTAAATACTGTTCATATCGAGCAAGTCTCTATGAGCATATGGTATTTAAATACCCTTGTATGTTTGTGCTCTAAATGTCTCCATATCGAGCAAGTCTCTATGGGCATGTGCATTTAGATGCCGTTGTTCTTGTATGTATATGTTTCTTCGAGGAGACTCTGCCCAAGCAGAAGTTCTGCCCAAGAAGATATTCATAATTCATATGATCCTAATCTCGTGCTTATATGCATATGTTTTCTTGAGAAAACTCTGTATAAATAGAAGTTCTGCTCAAATACATATCCATATAACCATGACCTTATGATCATATGTATATGATTCTTAGGATGAACCCTGCGTGACTCCCCGAGAACATATCCATATAAGCACAATACTCTTGTATGTTTGTATCTCGGTATATTTTGTCCCCCACATCGAGCAAGTCTCTGTGGGGATTTTCCGGGGTTTAAATACTGTTCATATCGAGCAAGTCTCTATGGACATATGGTATTTAAATACCCTTGTATGTTGTGCTCTAAATGCCCCCATATTGAGCAAAACTCTATGGGTACGGACATTTAGATGCCTTGTACTCACATGTATATGTTTCTTCGAGGAGACTCTGCTCAAGCAGGGATTCTGCTCAAGAGCATATTTGTATGATCATAATCTCGTGCTTATATGCATATGTTTTCTTGAGGAAACTCTGTCTAAACTGAAATTCTCCTCGAATACATACTCATATAATCGTGAGTCTATGTTCCTACGGATATGAATCCTGAGTTGAACTCTGCCCACACAGGGGTTCTACCCGAGAACATATCCATGTAAGTACAATCATATGTATATATTTCCTTAAGGACACTCCACCTAAACGGAAATTCCGTCCTAAAATTTACTCGTATGTTCATAACAATGTGTTTATATGCATATCTTTCAAGAAATCCAATTTCGACGGAGATCCCATCGGAGATATATCCATGTGTTCACAAATATATAAAAGGGACTCCCGTGAACGAAAATCTTGTCCCCTAGGAAATGAGTACATACTCAGAAAATAATTCTGCTAATACGGGCATGTTCCTGCCCACTGCAAGCTACATGACAAGTTCCACAAAGGGAACTCATATTCTTTTCAAAAAGACAACCCTATTTTCAAACTTAGACTCATTCTGTTCAAAATAAACAAAGCAAAAATGTTATCTTGGAATTTCTTACAGATGCATATATTCTAGCCCATGCTATGAAATGGTATTCGGGTTGAAACTGGTGTCAATACGACACCTAGGGCTTTTAACTCGATGTAAATGTAACATCGGTTCCGATCGATGGAGACAGGGGTCCAACACACGCCACCCCAATCGCCTGATGATTAAAAGGCACGGAATCAAAGAAGCTCAGATCAAAACACGGCACACTCATCCGTTTCACGGATATACAAAAATTCTTTCTCTGCATCGCGCAAACCCTTACTTCTGCCTGGCAGGCAGGCTGGCACGCCCCGCAACACAAAGTCAAAACATGATAAATGAAACGAACTTCCCTATACATAATGGGGGAGGAGGAAAAAAAAAATCCCGTGTCCACAGCGCCAAAATAGAAATTTGAATAACACATTTCTTTTGTAAAGCCCTAATCAATCAGTGAAATTTAATCCAATGGAGAAAGTTACTTAGGATACAAACCGTAGCCATGGATTCAATTATAAGAGAAATAATGACTAAGTTAATAGATATTTTATTTTTAAAACAGTTGGTCACAAATCGTTATAAAGAAGTCGACTATTCATAAGTCAAAGGCATATGCAATATATATTCACTAATCGATATAGTATTAGCCTCGTTAGTCAGTAATTAAAATGTCTATAATGCTAATCGGAATGAATCAGGCCACTTGTTCACCAATCGGAACAACAATAACGTTAATCGGTATGGTGTTCACCAATCAGAATATGGTGTTCACCAATCGGAACATAAATAACGTTAATTGATATATTGTTCACCAATCGGAACATAAATAACGCTAATCGATATGAGTCACACCACTTGGTCACTTATCGGTATGGTGAGAGACAAATGTTCACCAATCGGAACGGTCTACACCAATCGAAATGCGACTTTCACCAATCGGAACGGTGTTCACTAATCAGAAGACTACTGAACCTTTGTTAAGTAATCAAAATGAACTTTAAAGATGTTCAGCAATCGGTAGAAACTCTTATTCTCTAATCAAAATAATACTTAAACATCAATTGATAGAGATTTCTTATTCATGAATCGATGAACAATTATTTACCAATTGATGCAATGGTTCAGGAATCGATACACAATTTGTTCAAGAATCGATACATAGTTTGTTCAGGAATCGATAGGACATTTTAACATTAATCGGTATGAATCTTGTTTTGTAATCGATATGGACTTAGAAAATATTATAAAGTACTTGAGACTGAGTTTTGAAGTACTTACACTGATGATCCTTAGAGTGATTATTTTACCTTTATTTCCTGTTGACAGACTTAATGAAAAGAATATGTTAATCACATAAAATCAGAGTTTTTGTTATCACCAAAATTCATATAGAAAGGAGACAAAGAAGTCAATAGAACCCGCTCCTCCAGGGAGGCGGCCAACCCGCTGGGGCTCCAGCGAATTTGTTTGGACCCAGCGGGGCCAGAAGGGCCCAACAAAGGGCCCATCAGACCCAAACAGCCCATGTAGGAGTTTATTGGGCCTAGCGGAGCCCCCTTGGGAGGGCGTAGCCCTCTCCTCCTCTATAAAAGGACTCCTTGGGGGCCAGAACAAGGGGTAGGCACCAAGGGGTCTTCCACTTCTACTAAAACTTGATCACGGTGTGCGTTAGTGGTTGTCCAGCGGTCATCGGTGACGAACTTCCGTCGTTGTCCGCATATTATTGTTTTCCCAAGACTGTCGGGGGAATCCGTACTCATCTGAGCCATGTGATACATGTTGTCTTGGCCTTTGCAAGTATGTAATGAATCTTTGTTGCGATCCGTTTAATTGGGATGATAAACTCCAGACATGGATGTACTCCATGGAGCAACGATGTTGACTCCTTGTCCGGTTTCGTACACCTTAACATATGATTTAATCTTGACATAGTCGAGAAACATAGAGCGTAAGAATACGCAACGGAGAGGCGCTAACTTTGAGGTCTAGGGAAATTAATTCTCGATAAAGTCGACAAAAATAAGGGGTGCAACACCGCCCATCGTATGCCTATGCAACCACGCCGCGGCCAGGTTTCAACCCATAGTGCAGATGAGGAGGCCACGAACATGGGCTCCTCCATTGAGTGACATGATGCCACATCCTTGTCATCGTCATTACTGTCCAGTGGCGAGGAGAGAGATAGAGAGAGAGAGAGAGATCGGGGATAAAGGATGCTCACCGGCAGCTGCAAGGGAGAAGATGACCACTGGCAAGGGGGTGCAGGCCAAAGCCCTAGTCAGACTTTAACACCATGATGTTTAGGATGAAAACCAAGAGACTATTTGTCATTAGCTGAAAGAAAGATAGTTATACCTGAGTGCACAATAAATTGTACTCTAGGTACACTATAAGGTATACCATGCCAATAACAGTAACAAATAAGCCACAACTCTAATGTATTCTAACATTTGCTGCATGCTGCTTCTTTATTTGCTCGAGTGTTCTAACACACCATCCTCATGACATTTCCAATTCAGCGTGGCATGCCTACAAGGGCAATCACTTTCTGGCAGAAGCTACAGTCTACACTAACTATGTGAGCAGCTGCGCTTTAGGTGGACCTCATGCCATGCTATTTTTTGGTAAGATGGATGGCACCATAATACCTTTGAAGCCTATCATCAAGTTAGACAACATCACCTGGTTTTACAAGGCTTGAACTGGCTGTCAGGAAAAGAGTGAACCACCCAAAAAAATTAACTGAACCATTGGTTTAATGCTGATCTCAATTGCTTGGATCCAGACTACAATGTCAGAGTATGGTCAACTTAGCTTACTGAAGCCTCATAAAGGGTATCAGACCAATGTGTAAGACTTACTAAGATGCAGCTTCAGCTCATTCCTTTCAATAGGAGGAAATCCATGTGCTCAGAAGTCAGAAGAAGCAAATTAGCTGTTGACACAAGACACAAAACCACGATTGATAGCAATGGTGAAGGTTGTGACAAAAACAGAATCAACAGCAGACTTTGAAGGCAACCAACAATGATTGATGAAGTTGGAGATGGCAAAAGGCATAGTAGTTTCAACATTGGGACTCAATGACAAATCTAACAACATCAACTGTGAAGGAACTGGCAGAAGATGGCAACAGTGCAAGTGGCAGAGAACACAATGATGGCAGCTAGTAATGGCAATGCAGCAACAAGGCACTATATCTATCCTATGGATGCTGCAGCAAAATGCTATGCGAAGTTAGAAATCGTTCAACCATGACAAGCAAAGCCAGCGAGAATAGGGGATACTGATGCAGGTCAACCTCCAAAATGACAAAGGGAAAGTAAGCTGTAAGGTAATCTCAGTGCTAGAGGACAGACTAGCATCGGTTTAGTACCATTCCAAAGAAAGCAGAGAAAAAAGTGAAACTCTCTTTCTTTTCAGGCAATACCCACATTTTTCTCTCCCAGATTTCATCTGATTACCAATGTATCTGCTGACCTTTCAATGATCCTACTGTTCTTGGATAGATACCTGACTACATCAAGGCTGATGTAATGTGAACCCAAACTAACTCTGAAAAGGAATTCTGCATCTGAATTAAAGTACTTTAACAACAGGAATACGACTTGGAAACAAATCTCATTTGTCTGAAAGTAGCAGAGACTCTAACCTGAGAAGACAGGCGACTAGAAAAAGAAACGAAGGAAAGGTTTTCCTGCATCTCATTCAGCATGAGGGTGAATGAGTCCAGAAGAAGATCGCATGAGAGTAATTGATGTGTGAGTTCCAAGATATCCAAGAGCTGTTGCAGCTCCTGTAAAAATTATCAAAACTGATTATTATGTTTTCACAAAAGAGGATGTTTTAGAAGAAAGGAGTAATTCTTACCACAATGGCACAGAGATCTTGGTTCTCAAAGTGTTCAAGCAGAACATCAATGTTCTCCCGAAATAATTTGTTCATACGCTGAATGATTAATCTTCTTAGATCAATGGTCCTCCCTAACAGCTACATAGAATAAACATTAGCCATATTAACATAGCTCCAACGCAGATTTCATATGGACTACTCAGTAAACCATCAAGATGCATGTCTTAAAATGTTAGATATCGAACAACTGAGTAAGAAAATAAATAGCCACCTTTACTCTTCTAAGCTTGTATATTTCAGTGAATCGCATTGGTTGAATTGCATAACTTTCTCCATTATCAGTAGCTGACAGAAAATATTGATCAAGCAGTTTTCTGCATGCATCCAAACCTTAATTGAAAATTTCAAGATAAGAGAGAAAAAGGAAAGACAAAATTCTATGCCAAAAATTTTAGAAAGTGACAAAATGTTCACTTAATCATGACAATGGTAATGTATTGTTTAAACCAGAAATTCAGATATTAGAATAAATGAGAGATCAAAATCTTTAAACTCAAAATCTTAATCATGACAATGGTAATGTATTGTTTAAACCAGAAATCCCGATTGGCTTTCACAAACTAGGTTTTGAGTTTAGGCACCCCCCCCCCCCCCCCCGCCCTTTATTATTCACTTATGGTAATGCCTATGTCATGGATGGCAAACTCAGCCGATTCGGGTCGGAATCGGGCGATTCGAGTCGGAATCGCCCTATGGCAATCCGATTTGGGGGGGTAAATGTCGACCCACCCACGATGTAAGGTGGAATCGTGGTGGATCGAGCAAAATCGGACGGAAGCGGACAGGATCGGGCTGATCCAGTCTAATTCCGCACGATCCACCTCGATTCCATCTGATGTAGGTCAATTCGTAAATGTTATATTTGTAGTTTCATTTACTTAAGATATTACATGTAAATAAGGAAGTACCCCCCATTTGAATCCAATAAAAATATCAGAAAAAATATCTCTTACCAATAAAAAGTCAACTCTCCCATCCAAGAAGAAAATCGCGATTTTGGTGGTTCCATCAAAATAGCGACTTTCTAATCTCTCATAATTTGGCATATCTAAAATTTTTATAATTCAAATAAATCCAATAGAATACTAAAAATCTAAAGTCTGGTAAAAAAAAGTCAAACGTGCATATAACTTCTCCAAGAGAGTCACTCTCCTACTGACAACACTTAATCTGCTTGAGACCTCTCAGGATTTTGTCAAACCTAAGCTATCATCACCCAAACTCATGAGAATTGTTACTTAAACTAAAAAGTGACAATTCTTATGAGTTTGGGTGATGATAACTTTAATTGAAAAGAAACTAAAAAGTGACAATTCTCATGAGTTTGGGTGATGATAGTTTAGATTTGACCAAATCCTGAGAGGTCTCAAACAGACTAAGTGTTGTCAGTAGAAGAGTGGCTCTCTTAGAGAAGTCACATATACGTTTGTTTTTTTTTTACCGAACTTTAGATTTTTAGTATTCTATTAGGTTTATTTGAATTATAAAATTTTTAAATATGTCAAATTATGAGAGATTAGAAAGTCGTTATTTTGATGGAACCACCGAAATCGCGATTTTCTTCTTGGATGAGAGAGTTGACTTTTTATTGATAAGAGATGATTTTTTTGATATTTTTATTAGATTCAAATGTGGGACACTTCCTTATTTACATGTAATATCTTAAGTAAATGTAACATTTACTTAAATGATGTTCAGGTAAATAAGATACCATAATTAACATTGCTCTGTATTGTAATGCGAAAATATATGCAACTAGACTATGGATATACCAAATATATGCAATTATACTATGTGATTTCCCCCCTTATTTTGTCTAGTTTTTCCTATTTTTTCTGATTTTTCCTTGATTTTCACAATTTTCCTTATTTTTTTTAAATTGGTCGATACTAGATCGGCCAAGTTCCTTGAGAATCGGTCGGATCTTCCGATTTGATCCTACTCGGATCGGGATCGGCTGAGTCCCATCCAACAGCCCGATCAGATTCTGCCATCCATGGCCTATATGAAATAGAGCAAATAAGTACTAAATTTTCTCCTAAACTTGTGATTAGGAGTGAACCCACGAATTTTTCCCATAGCCAAAGATGGGTTTTCAAGGATATCAAGGTATGTAATGCAATTTAGGGAAGGTCTTAAGGCAAAAGGTGGACCTTTCGAAAGTGGGAGAGTTGAGTTCTTGAGCAATAGAAAGTGGGAGAGTTGAGTTCTTGAGCAATAGACCTTTTGACAGTTTGAGTGCATTGGGGATGTTTTGAAACCTTGCTATTGTTGACCGTAAAAATTATCTGTCTGTGGAAACATCACGCGGACATTTATTTTTACCATGAAAGCCAATTCTCCATAGACAAACGGTACCAAACTGCGTCCATGTGAGGCAAAGAGAAATGGTCCAAGCTAAGCCAAAAACCCACAAACCCTCAATCTTCAGAAATAGCCCAAAACCCCAAGGCCCAAAGCCCCAGAGATTGCCCAAAACCCACAAACCCCCAATCCAGAAAAAGCCACAAATGGCCAAATCTCATAAATACCCTTGTAATAAATATAGAAATTACCCCACATAAACCCCAAATCCACATAATCCAAAATCCACCCAAATCCCTAAATCCCAACAAAACAATTCCTTACGAAAATACCCCCCTTTTGGTCTTTGAATGGAGGTTGGGCATGAGGGACCCCCCTCCTTTTATAGAGGGAGAAGAGGTCCCATGCCCCCCCCCAACCTCCAGTTGGACTCCAACCAAAGGTGGGGGTACCTCCGATTGGAGCCCCCAATCGGAGGCACCCCAGCCCCCCCCCCGGTCTATCCCAACTAGAGGGGGGGTGCCTCAAGTAGCCCCCCCCCCCCCACTCTCCAACCGGAGGTGGGAGGGGGTAACCTTCCCAAACCGAAGGAGGGTACTTCCGGTACCCCCTTCAGCCCACCGGAGGTACCCCACCTCTAGTTCCCTCCGCACCCCCCCCCATCCAATTTCTATAAAAGGATGGGGAGGGGCTCCTTCCATTGGGCATGATCCACCATTGGGCATCAACCACTTGGCAAAAAAAACCAATTGGCATCAAGGCATTGGCCTCCACCCACTGGGCACTTGGGGAGATTGACTTTTTGAAGGATTGGTGGTACACTTGGGATCCTTTCATTGGCCCTCAAGAAGTTTTTCTTGCAAGGGATTGGCTAAGGGTGGGTCTTTGTGAGACCACTTGTTGAAGACCCCTCCAAGCTCTCCAAGTCTTGAAGTGCGGCGTCTGGAAGACTACACCAGGTGAAGAAGAAAGTGCCATGTTTGGGCTCTAACTCCGGGCACTTTTATAAAAAAGTATGTTCTTCATTTATAAATTGTAAACTTGGGGTAAAAATGTGATATATGAACCCCAAAGGCCCAAAGTGTCATGTAACTTATATCTTAGAAAAAAAATCATGTTTCATGAGGAAATAAATATTCTCATGAAATATTTGTCATGTATTTCTGTAAATTGCAAGTATACCAAAAAATGTTGGGAAATTGCCTTTGTGTCTAGAAAAAAGGGTCCAAGGTATAAATGTCATGTTTGTCCCCCCCTCTCCAAACCAAATTTGGATCGAAGGGGAATATTAAAAACAAATCCCCCATATGGGGTATATGTTGCAAAAATATCTTTTGTTCCTGGGTCAATGTATTGTCATGTCATGTATGAAGGAAGCAAGGCTGAAACGGCATAGTATCAAAAGTGTTTGAGTCATGCTCGATGTAAATAAACGCTGATTGTGGTCAGCGGGGAGCGGTCCAACACACGATACCCCAATCGTCTGATGAAATCGCGCGGAATAAATATTGTCCAATAAATGGACGAGTAAATACCCACATTAAGCAAATTTCAAATTGTCTGTTTTTACAGACTAGCACGCCCGCAATATATATGCACCTGTGTATACACATAGCGGTGGCACGCCGTGTATCTATACCGCGAGGGAAGATGCTAACCACAACGTATTTTGTCGTCGTCCACAAAAAAAAATCAGTGCCCGTCCGTTCATCATTTTTCCCAACGACAAATTATTTCTATTATCATTCCGCATCCAACAATGCTTTTGGCTCATCTTAAGTGTCTGAATGTGCACCTGCTATTTTTGGAAAATACGAAGCTCTGAGGTTTTTAAAGATCTTGTGTATGATTTTTTAATAAACTCAGGTTGAACCTACCTGTAGGCAGTTTGTAGGTCTTAATGCAATTAACATGTATCAGCAGCTTGGACATCCTTGTTTTTTTGCTGCCATTTTAGATTTTTAAATGAGTCAAGAAACTTTCGACTTTTAGAAACTTTGCAGTTTGTCTGCCTTGCATGTTTCAAAAATTTTTACATTCTATTTAGAATTCTTTGGAATTTAAGTCCATGTCGGATCCAAAAAGGGTTTTTTTAACTACTTTCCCATTTTGTCAGTAGTTGACTGGGGGTATTGAGAGACATAGACCCCACTCAAAATCTCTGATTTCAGATCTTTTAAATTTTGCCTGAATTCTCACTAGATTCTTCATTGGAAATTAACCCCCAGTCATCTTTTATTTCCAGAATTTACTTGCCTATCCTTCCTCTCCTTTTCTTCTCTTGCCTTCCCCTTCATACTCGAAAGAGGAAGGGCAGCCTGGCTGGGGTCGGAAGACCCCCCACATCAGCCCACAAGATGGAATCGCGCAGATGGAAATGAGAGAAAGCTGGCAGTTTTTAACTCTGCCATGGCCAGTCCCAAGCCTGGATGAGAAAGCAGGAGGGTTTGCGTTAGGTTGCAGCCAGCAGTAAAATAATGTCAAATCTTTACATGAATTCTGAGTGCTAATGCTAGGGCACATTGGCTTCTTGGGTTTAAATATGAATATAGCATTTGATAGAAATCTTTGACGGGATAGGATTCAAGTAGCCGACCCCAATAATGGGAGAAGGCTCTGATGATGACAATGATGATGATATGCTTCCTATATCACAGATTGTGGCACTCCACATGCCATGGTCGCCCATAGTCTGGTAGTTCTATCATGCTAGACTGCTTATGAGTCATGATCAGTACTCACATGGAGGATCAAGGGAACAACATGTGTGAGAGAGAGGGTGAAACAATCATGGAGACTACCTGTCCACTGATTGTCCTTTTCCTTAGATATGGCTGCAAATTTTTCAAAGATCAAGTGTCATACACAGCCTTCTGATGTAGGATGGAAGTGCAGATTCATGGATGGTTCATGAGTAGCTCCTTAAAGGAAACTTCAAGGTCTAGCATCTGACTTTATGTGAGACCTTTGGGGTCATTTGGCAAAGGAACAGCAGAAATTAAGGGCAGAGAAGGATTCCAAACAGATTCATTTGCCATAGGTTTTCAGAATTGGCTAATCTCATGTAATATAGGGGAACGAAATTCTAAATTTTGAGTTCCTTGATTAGTTAGACGATGCTCGTCACATTAATGTGCTTTAATTTTCCCTTTACTGTATGGGAAATATTTGTGTTCATACAGACATACTTTCCATTTCTTTTATACTTATAAGCACTTTGAAGGGGGAAAGTTCTAGTCAATGACTCAATATAATGAACTTCAGTCTCTTACTTGATCATCATCAAGAAAAAAAAGAGAAAGTTACCTTGCTGCCCAGCTTTTGTAGTATGCAAAAATATTCTCACTTAGCTTAAATGCAAGCTGATCAAAACATAGATCTGCCTGTAAAACAAACAAAATACATGATAAATCAGTATAACAAGACAAAAAAACATCTATTTCCACCATGATACAAACTTGGACCTAGAAAATAAGAAAATCCAAGCAATCAAAGAATATAGCATAAGGAAACAAAAGGTGCAGTTTAGCTATTGAAGAACTCTCGTAGATCTCAATTATGATTAAGTAGCAAATTTGTTTAATAGAACTATATGGTGTTATTAAATGGATGTAGATATGCACGGCATGGTTTGCTGGAGTGGTGAATCGGACCGAATCGGGTTCTCCCTGATTCAGTTCAATTTGCATGGAATCGGACCGAATCAGCCCGATTCGCATAGGATTAATATATATATATATATATATATATATATATATATATATATATATATATATATATATATATATATATATATTTATTTATTTATTTATATATAGATATGTGTATATTACCCATGGGGAACACGGTTTCTTCTTCATACTTATTTACCTGAATATCATTTAATAGTTTCATTTACTTAAGATATTACATGTAAATAAGAAAGTACCCCCCATTTGAATCCAATAAAAATATCAAAAAAATCATATCTCTTACCAATAAAAAGTCAACTCTCCCATCGAAGAAGACAATCGTGATTTTGGTGATTTTAGCGAAATGCTAACTTTCTAATCTCTCATAATTTGACCTATCTAAAATTTTGATAATTCAAATAAACATAGCGGCTCCCTTGGAGAAGTCACATGCACGTTTGACTTTTTTTACCGGACTTTAGATTTTTAGTGTTCCATATAGTTTATTTGAATTATCAAATTTTTAGATAGACCAAATTATAAGAGATTAAAAAATTAGCATTTCGCTAAATTCACCGAAATCGCGATTTTCTTCTTCGATGGGAGAGTTGACTTTCTATTGGTAAGAGATATGATTTTTTTTTACATTTTTATTGGATTCAAATCGGGGGCACTTCCTTATTTACATGTAATATCTTAATTAGCTTCATTTACTTAAATGATATTCAGGTAAATAAGTATGAAGAAGAAAGGGTATGTATGTATGTACCCATGCGAATCGGATCGGATCACCTGAATCACGGATCGGATCTCCCTTGAGCCGATCCGATTCGGCTGAATCGGGCCGATCCGATTCGCCTTGCAAAACCCTGATGCACGGTAAGCCAGTAAGAGACTGAAATCATAATGACATGATGCCACTTTCAGTCAGGGACATCATATAGAGAGCCCTTCCTTTTCGAGAGAGTATAGCGAGTGGAGAGAGTGAGGAAAAAGAAGAGAGGAGAGAGTGAAGAAATCATAGAGCTTGGGAAGTTTGGGAAGATTTGGGAATGTCATAGATGTGGGAGGATGAGTAGGAAGAAGGGCTCCGAGTCCAGAGTGGGGCAGGTGGCCCATGGGCCTGTTGTAGAGGTTGGCGAGAAGCGAGATTCTCCCCCTAGCAAGCAGGTGAATGAAACCCAAGTGGTAGTCATAGAGAATCCAATGGTGGAGTGTCACAGTCCGATCCAACCCTTGTAAGCTATTGTCCGCTTTAAGCCAAGCCTGCAGAATTTTTGTAGTGACCCAGTCGCAAGCCATGCAAGAGAAGAAGCTACCCATTTATTCGGAAAGGGCTACCTAACAAGAAGGCCAGCATGGAGGTACCACTACGTACGGGGGTTGGGGCAAGAATGACCTTATCCCATATCGAAAATCGGGATAATGTTACTGGGCTATACATGTAGGGTTGTGGTCCATAACTTGTGAGTTTTGAGGACAACTATGCAGAATTAGGCCAAGGCGAATAATACCTCACAAGGGTTGAATCGGGCTATGACATTATGGTATCAAAGCATGACTTGTCCAGTATGATCTAAGCTAGCTCAGAGACGAACCAAGTAAAAGTTGGTGGGCCTATACTGACACAAGCCATACAGGAGGAGAGGGCTGCGCATTTATTCGGAAAGGGCTACCTGGCAAATCTGGAATGCAATTCAAGTTTAGGGTGGCAATGAAAGGATACAGGCCATCGATGTTGCTTTTTTGGTACCAAATACACGAGAGGAAGTTCAGGTTCACAACAGACTCACTGAAATGTCAGGCTTGCAGATCTGAAAGAACATCTTTCCGGATGATTTTGGATGATTAAGGCTTTAAATCCAGAAGGTGCTCTATAGTCGTTTCTTTTTTTTTTTAACTGTTTTTGGGACTACCTCCTGGTATCTTCCTTCAACCCCCCCCCCCCCAAAAAAAAAGGTTAATGAGAAAATTATGCTACCCAAGGTCCCAAGGAGTGAGGGAGATGAACCCAGCGTTGCTTCTTATTTCGCATTTTAAGAGGTCATGTTTCCCCAGCAAGATGTTGTTTGGTAATACCATATATGTTATGAATTAGGTTTCCCAATCTTTTCTAAATAAGGTTATGTCTAAATATTGTAAGTTAAAACAGTGGCAAAGGTGATAATGAATTTGTAAAGAAGATGGTGAGTGGCTCCCCAAAAATGAAGCTAGAGCATCAGTACAAAATCTATAAAACGAAGAAATGAAGGTAAAACATGGGAAGCTACATGAATATGAACGTAGTGGAACAGACTAGTACAAGTACAGTACTGGAAGGAATGCAGCCATCACATACACCATAGAATGGTAGAGATGTGTTGCTGAATATGAGATGCCTTAGAAAGGAGAAAGAAGGAAAGGATTTATTCATAAATGTAAAGCACTAGGGAAAACAGATGAACACCAGGTCATCTATTCAATGATACCAAGGAAAATGCATTCGGAGAGAGAAACACATAGAAACATGGCTCTAACTGCACTTTGCATACATACCTCCCCACACCAGGGTTTGGCAAGGCGGGGCGAATCGGCCCGATTCGCCCGAAGCGAATCGAATCATGGCCGGCCCGACTTGTGATCCGCATAGATCCGCCGGCCGGCCGCGAATCGAACGGATCCGCTTCCATCTGATCCGATTCGCGGATCCGCCACGATCCGCTTCGCCCCGGCCCTTAAGATTCGCCCGACGCCATGCGAATCGAGACTGTGCAGTCCCGATTCGTAGGAGTCTTGCCGCCAGCCCCTGTCTCCCCCATTTTTCCCCCTTCTCCCTCAAGGAAACCCCAAATCTACACTCTAGGAGACCCAAAGAGGCTTCCTACGTGGATTTGAAGGTGCTTGGAGGCATTATTGGGCTTCTCTCATCCCTCTCTTCATCCATTTCACTGTTTTGAAGGTAACCCTCCATGTATCTTCCATTTTTTGCTGTTTTTTGTTGATGTATGGGAAGTATAGTCTTGGGAAATGATATTGCAAGTGATTAGTGTTCACTTGCAACTATTTCCCCCTTGAATCTTCCATTTTTTCACATAGATTAGCCCATTTTCTTCCAATTTTGAATTTCTGAAATTATTTAAAAACAAAAAACAAAAAATTCAAACATGATGTTGCAAGTGTTTAGTGTTCACTTGCAACCATTTCTCCCTTGAATCTTCAAATTTTTCACACAGATTTGCCAATTTTCTTCTAATTTCGAATTTCTAAAAATATTTAAAAAAACACACAAAATTCAAACATGATGTTGCAAGTGTTTAGTGTTCACTTGCTACCATTTCTCCCTTGAATCCATATTTTTTACACACAGATTTGGCCATGTTCTTCCATTTTTAATTTTCTGAAATTATTTAAAAAAAACAAAAATTTCATGAATATTTATTTTACGTAGATGGCACCGAAGAAAGCCACTAGTGAGGACATTGGGTGGCAGCATGGAACTGCATTGGGCAGTAGGCACAATTACAAGTGCAACTATTGCGGCCATACGGGACAAGGAGGTGGCGTCTCTCGCCTAAAGAAGCACCTTGCAGGTGGGCGGCTTGCAGGGTACCATGATGTGCAAGGTTGCAAATCGGTGCCTGCTGAAGTGAAGCGGCTCATGATTGAACACTTGAAGGGTGTTCGGGCCGAGACGCAGAGAAAGAGGGCGGACAGGGACATGCAGGAGAGGATCATCTCAAGAAGGCGGCGAGATGAAGACGACGATGATGAGCCAGAAATTCATGCAGAGTATGTGCCTGATGTTCCCGAGTAGAGAGGGAGTTTTGAGGTTGGCAGTGGTAGTGGAGGCAGTGGGTCCAGAGTTGAGGGCGAGGCGCAGTCCCGTCAGTTTTCCAATGTGGGTAATTACTTCACTCATATGGCAGGTGACATCCCAATCCCAGAACAACATGAAAGGCAAAGGAAGAGATCCACAGATGTAACCTTAGAAGAGGTGGATCCTAACATATATTCTCGGGAGCATGGAAAGCAAACGAGAATTGATGATGCATTCAACCAACAAGGACCTAGATATAAAGTGGGCCGTGCAGTGGCTAAATGGTGGCATCATTCGGGCATTTCATTTAATGCAGCTAATGGCCCATATTACAAAACCATGATCCAGGAGGTACAACGACATGGGCTTCATGTGCAACCACCATCATCAAGAGATTTGGCAGGGAGATATCTAGATGAAGAAGTGCATGAGATCAAGTCATATATTCAAAGCTTCAAAAAAAAGTGAGAGAAATATGGTTGCACATTGATGTGTGATGGTTGGTCATGTACAACCAAGAGTAGCCTTATCAACTTTCTTGTGTATTGTGATAGACAGGTGTTCTACCACAAATCTGTTGATGCATCTGATAGAGTGCACAATGCTGAATATATTTTGAGTTTGATGCGGGAGGTTGTGAATGAGATAGGAGAGCAATATATTGTGCAGGTGGTGACCGATAATGGCTCTGCATACAAGAAGGCAGGGGAGGAGTTGATGCTTCTTTATCCCCATCTTTACTGGACTTCTTGTGCAGCACACTGTGTAGACTTGATGTTGAAAGAGATTGGCACATTGCAACCAGTTAGGACAGTGGTGGAGGCTGGGCATAAAATCACAAGGTACATTTATAATCATCATGTTGTGTTGGCGTGGATGAGAGAGTCCACAGGTGGAGAGTTGTTGAGGCCGGCTATCACCCGCTTTACAACTAATTTTATTGCCTTACAAAGTCTCCTAAAGCACAAAGATGGTCTAAAACGCATGTTTAGGACAGACAGATGGATGCAGAGCACTTTTGCAGGGACTGCTGATGGTAATGAGGTTGAAGGGATCGTTTGCAGCGCTAATTTCTGGGACCGAGTATTCAAGCTGGTGCAAATCATTGAACCTCTTTATGAGGTTTTGAGGGTGGTTGATGGGGATAGGAGACCAACCATAGGGTTGGTTCATGCAAAAATTGAAGCTACAAAGAAGAAGATCCGTGACGTGTCCCCTCGTTATGCACACTTGGTCTTGGACGTTGTTGAGGATCGGTGGGACCGACAAATAAGTCGAGATCTACATATGGCGGGTGAGAAAATTTTACTTCAAGTTGGTTTTCATTTTAGTACAATCATGATAATTTATTTTATACCCTCATTGCAGCTTACTATCTCCATCCTGCTTACCATTATGCGTTCGAGCTATCGTACGAGGATGACTTGACGGCCGCCTTTACGCGGGTTATTGAAAGACTGTCAAGGAGTCCATTGGATGTAGCAGATGCTATTAATCAGGCGAGCATTAATCTCCCTACGTTATGTTTATGTCAATTATTCACTTAAATATTTTTCTAATGGACTTCATTGCGGCAGATGAAGAGCTTTCGAGAAGGGGTTGGGAGTTTTGCGGAGCCATCCGCCATTGCTGGTCGGGACCGTATTGACGGCGATAATGTGCTTTCCCTTTTATAATTAGATATTAGTAAACTCAACGATTGACTAATCGAGGAAAACTAATTTTTTTTACTGATGATTGGTAGTTCAACTTTGGGCACTCGACACCCATATTAAGGAAAATTGCAGTGAAGATCCTATCACAGACCTCCTCCTCCAGTGGGTGTGAGAGAAACTGGAGCACCTTTGCATTGATCACACCAAAGTCCGGAACAGGTTGTCACATAGGCGGTTGGACAATTTGGTGTATGTGCATTACAATATGAGGTTGAGGGTGAAGTATTTAACAGATGATCCAAAGAGGGGGGAGGTGGAGTATGATCCAGTTGACATTGGGTTCTTACGAGATGATGAAGACCCAATGGTTGCATGGGTTGCACAAGCGACCACAGAGCGGGGAGCATGGAAGGCAGGATCGGAATCGGGATCGGGATCGACTAGGCTCGATCCGATCTTGGATCGGATCGGATCGCAAGATCCCATGGATCCAAGGGAAGTCTGGCCAATCCTGGATCGGCCAGTTTATAAAATGGTTTTTTTGGGGAAAAAATTCAGGAAAAAAACAGAAAAAAACAGCAAAAATGAGGGAAAATCTGATAAATAGAAAGAACTAATATTTGCATAAAAAACCAATCATGCATGCATTCATAATATATGAAACATAAGATTTTGTGTATTATTACTACTATAATAATACAAGAAAAGTATAAAATATTAAAGACTTAGTGTATTATTGACCTGAATACCATTTAAGTAAATGTTAAAATTTGTAGTTTCATATATTTAAGATATTACATGTAAATAAGGAAATATCTCCCATTTGAATCCAATAAAAATATCAAAAAAATCACATCTCTTACTAATAAAAAGTCAACTCTCCCATCCAAGAAGAAAATCGCAATTTTTGTGATTTTATCAAAGTAGCAACTTTCTAATCTCTCATAATTTGACATATTTAAAATTTTATAATTTAAATAAGTCTAATAAAATACTAAAAATCTAAAGTCCAACAAAAAAAAAATCAAACGTGCATATGACTTCTCCAAGAAGCCGCTCTCCTACTGACAGCACTAAGTCTACTTGAGACCTCTTAGGATTTGGTCAAACTAAGCTATCATCACCCAAACTCATGAGTGTCATGAGTTGGGTGATGGTAGCTCAATTTGACCAAATTCTGAGAGGTTTGGATGATGATAACTTAAGTTTGACCAAATTCTGAGAGGTCTCAAGCAGACTAAGTGATATCAGTAGGAGAGTGGCTCCATTGGAGAAGTCACATGCACGTTTGACTTTTTTTACCGGACTTTGAATTTTTAGTGTTCCATGTGGTTTATTTGAATTATCAAATTTTTAGATAAGCTAAATTACGAGAGATTAGAAAGTTAACATTTCGTTAAAATCACCAAAATCGTGATTTTCTTCTTCGATGGGAGAGTTGACTTTTTATTGGTAAGAGATATGATTTTTTTGATATTTTTATTAGATTCAAATGGGGGGTACTTCCTTATTTACATGTAATATCTTAAGTAAATGACTTAAATGATATTCAGGTAAATAAGGGGATCCTGACAACCCTGCCTGAAATGATATTCAGGTAAATAAGGGGATTCTGACAACCCTGCCTGAAATGATATTCAGATAAATAAGGGGATCCTGACAACCCTGCCTGAAGAGGATCCTGAAGGTAGCCCGAGGGAATCGACCTGGATCGGCCTGGATCAGTCTGGAATCGGTCGATCCTTGCTTGATCCAGTCGATCCAACTCGATTCTGGCCGATCCAGCTGGAAGTTTGCCGATTCAGGGACTTCCCCCCCATAATCGGATCCATAGCCCTCGATCCGATCCAGGATCGACCGATTCTAGGTCGATCCTGGCGATTTTGCCTTCCATGGCGGGGAGAATACGAGTTAGATGAGGAGGCAGATGATCCTGAAGATCCACCTCGTCCAAACACATTTTTAGCTAGGGCTATAGAAGCTGCAGAAGAGGAGGAGGGAGGTGATGGAGACGTGGGAGGAGGGAGACAACCACATTCTTCTCAATTTCGGGCCGAAGAAGAAGATGAGGTGGATCTTCTTGGCAACTTATCCATACGTGCAGAAGGTGAGACAGTAGTTATCATTTGTTAAAGATGTTCATTCATTATTTTGTGATTCTCTATACCATAATTTTTGATGTTGGGGACTATTGCAGGTGGTGCAAACGTTGATGATGATGTGCAGTTTGAAAGATTGAGGCTAGGCTCTACAGTCCGCTCACAGTCTATAAGAGAAGCACCTGCAATTGCTTCCTCACAACGAAGAAGGAAGGGGTCACATACGCAATATGCTGCTCCATCCCAAGCTGCAAAAGGAAAGGCGGTGGCGACATCCCAACCGACGAAAGGAGTGGCCTAGCCAAAGGCATTGTCATTAGAGAGCCAACCGCCCCAGCACAAAAAATGAAGAGTTGGTTCTCCTGGGGATCCAAGAAAGGGAAAAAAATGGCTGCCCCTGTTTTGGATCCACTTGATATTGCAGATTTAGAAACATTAGATCCAAATGCAGAAGAAACACCTTCCGAGGATTCGCCATGATTACCCAGCAGCCGCTCCCATGATTCCATGACAACTGGTTCACCGGGTGGGTCTGTAGGGGGAGGTGATGGAGATGGGGAGGGGTCGGTGGTAATGATGGAGATGGGGGAGGGGGAGAGGGTGGTGGGATAGATTTCACAGCGTAGCAGCATTTTGGTGGCCATTGCACCCAAGATACCGATCATGGCGGCCCAGTGCAGTACAATAGAAGGCGGAAGTTTAGGGAAGGTGGTCATGCAGAAGGTTCAGTAGTGGATAGTGATAGCTATAACACTATGATATCGGATTTTGAAAGAATGAGCACACATGAGTCTGTGGGATCCTATGGCTATGGGGGACATAGTTATCAGCCAGAGTCCGACACAGGCTACTTCAGTGGCTACGCCACCACAGGCTACCCTACACCATATTTTCATCCACCTCCGTCTATTCATGTTCATGTTCCTGTTCAGCAGATTTATGCTCCTGCAGAGGATGTACAAATGGCGAGTTTGAGGATAGTTCGTCCTGGATGCGAGGTGTGGGACCACTTTGTGAGGGAGTTTCGGAGCAGATATTATACCATGATGACTTGGGATGAGTTTCGTACATTTGTGTCTCAAACCAAAAGTTATCATCTTATTGGGGAGCTGCCCTCAGAGTCAGATGAGTCTTTCCAGCCCCAGTGGGGTACATATGATCCATATCAGCAGGGCCAGGGACATTGGGGTTACTAGACTCATTATACTTTCTATTTGGATCTGAGTTTCAAGTTTGAACTTTTTAGTTGATACAAGTCTCATTGTATTTTTCAATTGGAATTGAGTTTCATGTTTCATGTTTGTACTTTGTAGTTTGTACTCAATTTTTAATAAAATTGAATGAAAATGGACGTTTGTGTAGTATTACATGGCATAAATATCATCAGTTATACATGAAATTCTTCACAGGAGGTTTTAAACATAGAATCAGCCAAAGAAACATCAAATCCATGCGAATATGGCCAAACCTGGGGTAGAACCAACACCGCCTGGCAGGTTCCAGGCGAATCGACCCGATTCGCCTCGATTCTGGGCGAATCGGATCACATCAGGGCGAATCCGATTCGCCCCGAATCGGCGCACCAGCAAACCATGCCCCACACCAACAAACCCAAATAGGAGAGTGTTGGCACATAAAAATTTTCAAATCCCAAAACCTCAATTTCCCAAAACCCAACCTCCATAAAAAACCAAAATCCCATAAATTCCCCAAAAAACCACCCAAAATACCAAACATTCCCAAACCCAAAAAAAAACATCAAAAATTCCCGAGCTCCCAGGAAATCCCCAATTTCAAAAGAACCCAAAAATCCCAGAAATACCAAACCCACAAATCTGAAAATCCAGAAATATCCTCAAAATCCCAGAAAACACCCAAAATTCCCAGAAATCTCCCAAAAAAACCCCAAATTTCCTGAAATTCCAAAAATCCCCTTAAAACCCCCAGAAATCCCGAAATTCCCAAAAATCCCAGAAATACCCAAAGGGGGGAGGCCCTTAACCGATGGGACTGCCCCATCGATTATGTCTCTCTCTTCAATGTAAAGGGGGCAAAACCCCTATGAATACCCCATGTAGCCCGATGGCAAGGGGGGACTCTTTTCTGAAATTTGGAAAGGTCGGATTTCTGAAAGAAAGAAGAAATTTGTGAGGGAAGACTCTGCTTGTGCTCAGCGTGAAGGTACTCGCCCCGGCAAGTCAAGGTCATCCCCCTCCGACCATGAAATTCTTGTAAACCCCCTCCATGTCGAGTTAGTCTCCATGGGGGGATTTTAAAATTCAAATATATGTTCATATCTCCACATCGAGTTAGTCTCTGTGGAGATAAAATTAAAATGATCGTGCTCATGTGCTCCGTTGTTTAAATATTTTCCATGTCGAGTTAGTCTCCATGGATACAAAATATTTAAACATGTTCATATGCTTCGATGTTTAAATACCTTCCATGTTGAGTTAGTCTCCATGGGCATAAGGTATTTAACATCATTATGTTCTCGTGTTCTAAATGTTTCTATGTCGAGTTAGTCTCCATGGATATAAACATTTAAACACATCTATGTTATTTCCCTCATGTTGAGCGAGACTCCATGAAGGGCAAATTGTTTGTGTTCATATGTGTATGTCTTTTTAAATGAGACTTTGCCCAAGTAGGGACTCCGTTCAAAAGCATACTCATATGTTCATATCATCATATGTACGTATTTTATGGGGAAACTTTGTCCATACGGAGACCCTGCCCAAAAAATACGACCATTGTTTATCAAATGTTCATGTGTGTACTTGAGCGGAAACTCTGCCCATACGGAATCTCTGCCCAAAATACCACTCATTCAATTGATAAAATTCTTGAGATCATACCCACTTGTTCAAAATGCATGTCAAACTCACAAATGGAGTCCATGCTTTTTTTCAAAAAGTCTATTCTCGTCCGTTAAAACTAAAACACTGTATTATTGTTTTCTAGAAAAAATGTAAACCTCGATTCTGCTATCAAGGGTGTTCGGGTTAAAACTGATGTAAATCAATATCAAAGATTTTAATCCGATATAAATTAACATCGATTCTGGTCGATGGAGAAGGGGTCAGCACACGCAACACTAATTGCATGATAAAATAAAATACACGGAACAAATAAGTTCAAAATTAAATCGGCGCACTTGTCCATTCTTTGGACATAAAACTTATGTCTGTATCGCGCGGATTTCAAATTCTGTCTATCCGACGGGCTAGCACGCCCCACAAAAGAAATAAAAAGTTAATCAATCAAAATCAAATGAAATATTTCCACTCCCCACATATTACTTTTTTCCACGTCCGACAGAGAGTAATTTTTTTTTCATTTATAATTAGAGTGACAGTAAGATAAAGAGCAGGTAAGGGAGTTTAAAATTTAAATACAATCTGTAGACTGAAACAGGGGTACTTAAGAGAAGCGAAGAAATAGAGGGTGATGAAAGCTCCAGCACATTAACAACAGGTGAACTAAGTGCAGGAGACGGTATTGATTACTGCCAAGATCAAAAGCACCTGCCTTCATCTGCGAATTCTAAAATGAACGTGATTCTCCTCAAAGGAACAAAGGCCAGAAAACTACAACAAAAAGAAGGCAGCTGCCACAGCCACTCATGACAAAACCCTATGCTGAGGAACCTCAAAACAGGGGACCAGATGAGGCAAAAGAAGGGGCTGTGAGGGGCGTGGAAGAGCTACAAGAAACACAAGAGGCAGGCACACTTTCCCTGCTCTGATACCATGTGATAAAAAGAAGAAAAAGAGAGAGAAAGAGATAGGGAGAGAAGGAGGGAGTTGACAGAAGTACACCAACTAATGGGTATGACAGAGCTACATTCTATCACACAAACATAATAAAATAGTGCAAAATGACTGAAGCACCCCAATTTCGATCTACACAATCAAACACAAAGTTGCATGTTGGACACGGATTTTTTTAATATAGATGAAAAATATAAATTTCTCTTTATTGTGGTTTGTTTGGGGATGGACTGGGCCATATGAAGAAAGAAATTTATATTTCCAGGCACATGGACTATCTAGGTAGCCAGTGCAGGATTCCGTGAGCATGTAAGTATATCAGATGAATAGGGTTCGAGTTCTGGACCTTTCCCCCAGGCAGTGTTAATTTACATCGGCGTAAAGTCCAAACACCCTTGATTGACTGTCAACGAAATTTAGGTCCCTTCCTCAGTAGGTCATGATGCAAGAGGCACACTAGGTTGTAGCTGCTCACTCAGGGGCTAGCGATCATCATCAAGAATTTATTTTTAGGGGCTTTGGAAGGTTTCAAGGCTTCAGGGTTATTTTGGTAATTTTTGGGTCCCAGGGGTATTCTGGTGATTTTGGCCAAGTCAAGGGTTTGATACAAACTTCGGACTGGTAGAGGGGTTTTGCTGCAATTCATGACTTCCGGAGATTCTAGGGTCATTTTTGGAAGGCTAGAAGGTCATTTGAAGACTCTGGATTGCAGGGGTATTTCGGTAATTTGGCCAAATTTGAGGGTTTGGTACAAGTTGAAGGTTGGCAGAAGGGTTTCAATGTGTTTCTCAACTTTTGAGAGCACTGGGGATATTTTGGGAAAGTTTGAGGGTAGTTTGGCAATTTTCCGACGTGCGGGGATTTATGTATAATTTGCCACGGCTGCAAAGTGAGCATACAAAAATGATAAGGTCACTTTCTTCGTCATGGATACAAGTAGAATGTGTGGTCGGCACATTGTTGCCGGTACAACATGGAACTCCACACCAACACGGGTTATAAGAGCATAGCCACAATTTTAAGAATTGCAGGATATAACTGCAATCTACAGGACTAAACATGTTTGATCTATGAGGGCCATTTTTGTAACTTCTGAGAGTTACACATATGGCCACCATCCATCAGACACACGCATAGTATATAATGAGCATAGTCCAACCCATAGGGGTATAAACACAAAGTCAAGGGGTATTTTTACAATTTCATATCCTTGATGGACTTGCATAAATGGACCCATGAACAGACTGACAATCTCCACCAACCGCTTGCTGCAAACTTGATTTGTGCTTGATACTTGATGCTTCACCGCAATGACGTGGGTTATAGAGGGGCAGAGCCACCATGGTCGACGTATTGTCGACTATACAATATTGTATTCCGCACTAACACGGGTTACAAGGGCATAGCCACCATGGTCAACATATTGTCGACTATACAATATTGCATTCCGCACTGACGTAGATTATAAGGGCATAGCCACTGCAACATGTAGGATTTGGGTCTTCTCGGCCTACAAGGAAGGGTATTTTGGTAACTTCTGAGAGTTACACATTTTACCCTCCAAGCAGCATGCAGATGTTACATAACGATCATCATTTGCGCCACAGAGGGCATAAGGGCATAAGTGTAAAAACCCAAGGGTATTTATGTAATTTTGCACACCCTTGAGGTATTCACACAAAGCCCTAAACAAATGAACCACGAACAAGTGCACGAACTTGACTCCAACTGGTTCAGCTTTAGACTCCTCCCTATGAACAACCTTCCCACTCCTCACTGACGCAGATTATAGGGGCATTGCCACAATTTGGAAAAGTGCAGGGAATGCCTGCAATTTACAGAACTTAGGTCTTCCTGGCCAACGAGAAAGGGTATTTTTGTAACTTCTGAGAGTTGCAAATTTTTACCCTCCAAGTGGCACGAAGACGTTATATGGCAATCATATATGAGCCTATAAGCAAGGTTTGCTGGAGCGCCGATTCGAGGCGAATCAGATTCGCCCTGATGTGATCCGATTCAGTCCGGGCGATCCGATTCGGACCGAATCGGGACGACTCCGGTGGATCCGGCCAGGCAGGGTTGGTTCTGCCCCAAGTGTGGCCAGATTCGCATGGATTTGATGTTTCTTTGGCTAATTCTCTGTTTAAAACCTCCTGTAAAGAATTTCATAAATAACTGATGATATTTATGCCATGTAATACTACACAAACATCCATTTTCAATCAATTTTATTAGAAATTGAGTACAAAGTACAAACATGAAACTCAATTCTAAATGAAAAATACAATGAGACTCGTACAAAGTACAAACATCAAAATCAAATCCAAATACAAAATACAATGAGTCTAGTACCCCCAATATCCCTGCTGATATGGATCATATGTACCCCACTGGGGCTGGACAAACTCATCTGACTCTGAGGGCAGCTCCCCAATAAGATGATAACTTTTGGTTTGAGACACAAAGGTACGAAACTCATCCCAAGTTATCATGGTGTTGTATCTGGTCCAAAACTCCCTCACAAAGTGGTCCCACACCTCGCATCCAAGACGGACTACCCTCAAACTCGCCATTCGTACATCCTCTACAGGAGCATAAATCCGAACAGGAATATGAACAGGAATAGACGGAGGTGGATAAAAATATGGTGCAGGATAGCCTGTGGTGGCGTAGCCACTATAGCCACTGGAGTAGCCGGTGTCGAATGACTCTGGCTGATAACTATGTCCCCCGTACGATCCCACAAACTCATGTGTGCTCATTCTCTCAAAATCAGATATCATAGTGTTATAGCTATCACTGTCCACTACTGAACTTTCTACACGACCATCTTTCACAAATTTCCGCCTTTTATTGTACTGCACTGGGACGCCATGATCGACATTGTAAGGCCCGGCTTCTTGGCTTTCCGTCCGATGTCTGGGATGACTGGCCACTAACGCGTCCAGCCTAGGTGACGGGTTAGTGTCGCGTCGTCGGTGTCCAATGCGACAGTTATCCTTGTCGCGACGAGCTTGTGCGTCGCGTTCTTGTCACACCTTGCTTCTCCGTCGCGTCTTCATGTCGCGCCCGGTCAACGGGTGGCGACAGTGTTCCGTGCTTTCGGTCGTCTGACGCCTGTCAGGGTGACAGGCGTGTCAGTACGACCTGTCGCATTGTCGCGGCATCCGTGGGGGACGCATTCTTATCGCGGTCCTTAACGCGATGCGCCGCCCCGTCGCGTTAAGGTCCTTAACGCGATGCGTCGCCCCGTCGCGTCTTCGGTGCCGAAGGTATAAGGCCTTAGCCGGCAACCCTTCCCCCTTTCTCTCTTTTCCCTCTCTTCTCCTTCCCCTCTGGCGGTGCTCCGCCTCCCTCTCTCCCCTTTGTGTGTTTCAGTCGAGGAGGAGGGTCGTGCGTGGTGTCCCGGCGTCGTGGAGCTTGCGTGGAGCGAGGAGGAGGTGGCCAATCCGACGTGAATTCTTCGTTTAAGGTAGGGATTGCTTGAACTCTTCTCGATCAGGGTGGATTGGGAGCTTCTCGTGCTATCTAGTTAGTTTAGATAGCTTCTCTATACTCCCCTCCCCCGTGTGGTATGTGTGTGGCTTGTGGGCGGCCCCGGAATGGAGCATCCAGTGGGTCTGCCTCTCTGCTGGTGTCGCGACCGCGGTGCACGTCGCGACACCAGAAAAGGCGTCTGCCCGGTCAGGCGCGACCTTATCGCGACGTGTTTGCTTGTCGCGATAAGGATCGCTGTCGCGACGCGTTTTCCTGTTGCGACAAGGTTGCTGCCGCGACGCTCTGCCCCGTCGCGACAGGGTTGCTGTCGCGATGCCCTTCCCCGCCGCGATGGTATCGCAACGGCCTAGGGGGACGCGACAGTACCTATGTTGCCTCGGGTGTTTCCGTGGTTCCGGTTGGGGTGTCAGCGTGTGCCCCAGGGCTGGCTTGCCCTTAGGACCTTCTGGTGGGGAACGCGGCAGGTTGCCTCGCTGCGTTCAGTTACCGAAGGTGACACCTTCGTGGCCGTGTCCTGGCGGCGGTGCCAGGAGGGTCGCATGATCGCATCTGTCTAATAATTGATTGACCGGCGGTCAATTGATTACTAGCAGAGCGACGGGTTTTCCGTACTGTCTGTTGGTGTTCCGAGGTTCTAGCTTGTTCGTGCGTGCCTTGGTTGGCCGACGACCCTCTTGAGGGTCCGTGCGTGCCTCTTGCTTGCTGGGATTGTCGTGTGGGTTACAAGCCAGCGGCTCGGCATGGTTCTTGTCGTGCTTGCCCCGCCTGTTCGCCCGGTGCTTGGCACTTGAGGGCTTGTCCCGTTTAGAGGTTGTCTCTGTTGCCTGGGACCCCCATCCTCAAGAGCCTGTTGAGGGAGTGCTCTGGGCTATGAGCATGCTCTAGTTGGCAGCCGACTTGGCGGACTCTGGAGCTGAGGGGAAAAACGAGATTTGGACAGCGGCACTGAGTCGTTTGTAGAGCTCTCTTGTCTGGAGCGGGACGCCGAGGTTGTCGAGGTGTTTTCTTCCCGGCGCGGCTGTTGGACCTTAAAATGTTACAGACAACATCCTGGGTACTTTCCTTCAAGGATAAACCAACAACTCTTCAGGCCACGTTAAGTTTCCAAACAAGTCGGAAGAAATTAACGACTTGTACTAAACATTGAAGTACAGATATGGCATGGAAGAAAAATCCAGCAGTATGAGGTCTATAAAGACCAAGTAACAAATACAAGTACAGACACAGCACGGAACAAGTCCGGCAGCACAAGGTCCATAAAGACCAATTGTGAGATACAGATACATGGAAGAAAAATCCAACAATACGAGGTCCATAAAGACCGAGCATGAAGTACAAGAACAAGTACAAGCACAAGGACAAGCCGGCGACAGAAGCTCCGAAGATGCAAATGCAACTCTTCACCGGGCAAAACTCCAAGCAAAGGGGACAGGACTTCAGCAAACCAGTCCCCCTATTTGAGCCCCTTATAGCCTATTTATAGGCCACTCTCCCCCCCCCTCCAATTTCTGAAACATGAAACCAGTTGGGGGGTGCCCTCCCCCAACCGGTTTCATGTAAATCAGGTTGGAGGGGAGGCCCCCTCCAACCTTCTAATATGAAACCGGTTGGGGGACTTCCCCCCTCCAACCGGTTTTATATAAAAACAGGTTGGAGGGACCCCCCTCCAACCAGTTTTATAAAAAAAAAACAGACCTTTATATAAAACAGGTTGGAGGGGACTCCCCCCAACCTGTTTTATATTAAACAGGTTGGGGGGTGTTCAGACCCCCAACCTGTTTAATATTAAAACAGGTTGGGGGTTCTCCCCCCAACCAAAAATGGGGGGTCTCCCCCCCTCCTTCTCCTGTTTATGCAGGGAGGGGAGGAGAGGCCAGCCCCCTATAAAAGGGGAGGCACCCCTTCATCTGAAATGGGCAGAAAAAAACCCATAAGCCCCCATATGCTGTGTGCAGGAAGCCCCCATAAACCTCCCCTCTATGCTGGAAAAACCAGTCCCCATAGGTGCAAAGCCCCCCCAAAAAAATCCCTGCTGGTTGGCAATCCCCCAAGCCTTGTAAAACCAGTCCCAAACCCTTGTAAGGTCCTGGTTCTCAAATTTTCAGAAATAGAAAAACTTCCTTCTTCCAATCCCCTTCAACTTGTTCTTCTAAGTTCTTGGTTTGGAGTGAAGGTATTGGTTCGTTCCTTGTTCAATATGGAGTGAGGAGTGCCCGATAACGTGGGAAAGAGCGGGAGATCGCCATCGTATACGGCTCCGACATCTCCCTCGCGCCACGTCCCCACATCGAGCAAGTCTCTGTGGGGATCCAGGGGTTTAAATACCGTCCATATCGAGCAAGTCTCTATGGACATATGGTATTTAAACACCCTTTATTCTCTCTCTCACCCCACATCGAGCAAGTCTCTGTGGGAGATTCAGGGGTTTAAATACCGTCCATATCGAGCAAGTCTCTATGGACATATGGTATTTAAACACCCTTTATTCTCTCTCTCACCCCACATCGAGCAAGTCTCTGTGGGAGATTCAGGGGTTTAAATACTGTCCATATCGAGCAAGTCTCTATGGACATATGGTATTTAAACACCCTTTGTTCTCTCTCTCTCGGTATATTTATACCCCACATCGAGCAAGTCTCTGTGGGAGATTCAGGGGTTTAAATACCGTCCATATCGAGCAAGTCTCTATGGACATATGGTATTTAAACACCCTTTATTCTCTCTCTCACCCCACATCGAGCAAGTCTCTGTGGGAGGTTCAGGGGTTTAAATACCGTCCATATCGAGCAAATCTCTATGGACACATGGCATTTAAACACCCTTTGTTCTCTCTCTCTCACCCCACATCGAGCAAGTCTCTGTGGGAGATTCAGGGTTTAAATACCGTCCATATCGAGCAAGTTTCTATGGACATATGGCATTTAAACACCCTTTATATCTCTCTCTCTTGGTATATTTTATACCCCACGCCGAGCAAGTCTCTGTGGTTTAAATACCCTTGAATGTTTGTGCTCTAAATGCCTCCATATCGAGCAAGACTCTATGGGTACGGACATTTAGATGCCTTGTACTCATATGTATATGTTCCTGCGAGAAGACTCTGCTCAAGCAGGGATTCTGCTCAAGAGCATATCTGTATAATCATAATCTCATGCTTATATGCATATGTTTTCTTGAGGAAACTCTGTCTAAACAGAAATTCTCCTCAAATACATACTCATATAATTGTGGGTCTATGTTCATACGGATATGAATCCTGAGTTGAACTCTGCGTGTGCAGGGGTTCCACCCGAGAACATATCCATATAAGTACAATCATATGTATATATTTCCTCAAGGACACTCCGTCAAAACGGAAGTTCCGTCCTAAAATTTACTCGTATATTCATAACTATGTGTTTATATGTATACGTTTCAACTAAAGTTTTGTCTCTGAAAATGAGTATATATTCGGAAGATAATTTCGCTGACACGGGCATATTCCTGCCCATAATAAGCTACATACTCTTTTCAAAAGACAATCCTATTCGTTTTTTTAAAACTTGGACTCATTCTGTTCAAAATAAACAAGCAAAAGAATGTTGTCTTGAAATTTCTTACAGATGCATATATTCTCGCCCACGCTATGAAATGGTATTCGGGTTGAAACAGGTGTTAATACGACATCTAAAGCTTTTAACTCGATGTAAATGTAACATCGGTCTCGATCGATGGAGACAGGGGTCCAGCACACGCCACCCCAATCGCCTGATGATTAAAAGGCACGGAATCAAAGAAGTTCAGATCAAAACACGGCGCACCCATCCGTTTCACGGATATATTCAAAAATTCTTTCTCTGCATTGCGCAGACCCTTACTTCTGCCTGGCAGGCAGGCTGGCACGCCCCGCAACTCAAAGTCAAAAGATAAATGAATAAACATCCTTCAAATAAAGAAGGAAGGAAAAGAGAAGAAAAAAATCCCGTGTCCACAGCGGCCCAGATAGTCTTTTGTCTCACTGTCTCTCTTTGTGTTGGTTCCGGAGCCACATAGTGGTGCTAGGCGTGGGGCCGCAGCTTGGCCAGGCTGTGGTTGGTGTTGTGTTGTGGTGCTTTTGTGGCGGCTCTGTCTCGCTCTTCCGGGGAGGCGCAGGCAGGAGCCTGGCTGACGAGCAGAGGGAGTGGCTGGTGTGTCCTCCTCTTGGCTGCCAGTGGCGGTGGCTTGGTTGTTGTTGTTGTGACGATGTTTCCACACGACGTTTCCAAGTACGACTCGTTGCCCGAGCCGGCACAATGGTTGTAGCCAGGCCGTGTCTAGCTTCAGTGGGCGTTGTTGGTTTGGCCTTGTTGGCCCGTGCTTCTGGTGGTTTCCTCTTTGGTATACTCTCGGTTTCGTAGTCCCGTTCTTGGGTGCTAGTCTGTGGTGGCACCGACGTGTGTGGCTTCCCGACCTCGCGGTGTGTCCAGGGTCCGAGGTGGTTCTGCTTGTAGGCCCTCGACCTTGTGGAGGTCTGAGGTGGCCGTGCTTGTGGTGAGACGTCGTTCTCACCTGGTTGTTACGTGGTCTCGGCGGGTGTGCCGAGGGTTGCTTCCACTTGGTGCTCGACTCCGTTGGTTTCTGCAGGAGTCGTGCCTGTGTCACGACCTTAGTTGGTGGTCATGGCATTGCATTGTTCTGTTCCGCTGCTTAGTAGTACCCTGCTATAGGTGTTCCTCGCTTTACAGCTTTCTAGTGTAGTTTCCTGTTTTCGGAGTTCATGTTGCTCTGGCCGGTGAGGGACTGGTAATCCCTACTGGGCCTTGTTCGCGAGGCTTACCCCCCTACTTCCTTCAGCTAGGGGCTCGTCGTTGCGGGAGCTTGGTGTCGGACGGGTTGCGGAGGCGGCTGTGGCGCTGTGTGTTGTCAGCAACAGTGAGAGCGAGTGTTGTGAGCTCTTCTACCTGAGTGAGTTGAGAGTTGTGCTTTCCAAGTTCTCGGGGTATGCCCCTTCAGGACTACACATTTCTTCTTGTACCTGTGCTTTTACTTGGGACACGTTGTACAGTTGTTATATTGTTATAGTTATTTAAATTTAGTACATATCTCACTAGACTATTTTTTCTAACCCTTCCGGGTCTTCGGATCCGTGGGTGGCGACACGAACTTCGGGGTCTCGGGCGGGGATCTGGTAGGCTGGGTCGCCCTGATTCGACAAACCCTGCTGCAAGTTTCCTCAATATGGGTGTCGAGTGCCCAAAGTTGAACCACTAATCAGCTGTAAAAAAGTTAGTGTTACTCAATTAGTCAATCGCTGGGTTTACTAATATCCAAGAATGAAAGGGAAAGCACATTACCGCCATCAATGCAGTCCCGACCAGCAATGGCGGATGGCTCCGCAAAACTCCCAACCCTTTCTCGAAAGCTCTTCATCTACCGCAATGAAATCCATTAGCAAACAATTTAAACTTGTCATTGACATCATGTAGGGAGATTAATGCTCGCCTGATCAATAGCATCTGCTGCATCCAATGCACTCCTTGACAGTCTTTCAACAACCCGCGTAAAGGCGGCCGTCAATTCATCATCGTACGATAGCTCCATCGCATAATGGTAAGCAGGATGGAGATAGTAAGCTGCAATGAGGGTATAAAATAAATTAAATTCATATACTAAAATCAAAACCAAATTGAAGTAAATTTTTCTCACCCGCCATATGTAGATCTCGACACAATTATCGGTCCCACCGATCTTCAACAACGTCCAAGACCAAGTGTGCATAGCGAGGGGACACCTCACGGATCTTCTTCTTCGCAGCTTCAATTTTTGCATAAACCAACCCTATGGTTGGTCTCCTATCCCCATCAACCACCCTCAAAACCTCATAAAGAGGTTCATTGATTTGCACCAGCTTGAAGACTCGGTCCCGGAAATTAGCACTGCAGATGATCCCTTCAACCTCTTTACCATCGGATGTCCCTGCAAAAGTGCTCTACATCCATCTGTCTGTCTAAAACATGTGTTTTAGACCATCTTTGTGCTTCAGGAGGCTTTGTAAGGCAATGAAATTAGTTGCAAAGCGTTGTTGGCATAAAAATTTGTCAAAACCCCCATTTCCGGAAATCCCATAAGCACCCCTCTAATGGGGCATATGGGGGCCTATTTATAGGCAAAACCTCCCAAGTTCAAAACCCCAACCGATGGGACTGTCCATCGGTTGGAGGGGCAATTCCCCCAAACCGATGGAACCTCCATCGATTGGAGGGGTCTCCCCCCCCCCAACCGATGGTCTGTCCATCAGTTGGAGGGGCAATTCCCCCAACCGATGGAACCTCCATCAGTTGGGAGGGGAGCTCCCCCCTAACCGATGGAGGTTCCATCAGTTAGGCCCCCAACCGATGGAATTTCCATCGGTTAAGGGGGCTCCCATCCCCATCCCACGCAATGTAAAGGGGCTAAAACCCCTATAAAAATACATGTAGCCCCATAGGGCAGGGATCTTCCCCCCCCCCTCCAAAAAAAAAAAGGAGAGGATCCTTCTTTTGGAAGGAAATTCTGAAAAAAAAAGGAAAAAAAACAAAAAGCTCTTTCCCCAAAATAAATTGTGCTTATATGTATATATTTCCTAAAAGTAACTCTGCCCAAGCGGAAGTTCTGTCCGGAAACATATTCATACATTCACAAATGTTGTGCTCAACTGCTCATATGTATACGTTTTCTAAAGGAAACTCTGCCCAAGCGGAGGTTCTGCCGAAAATATATCCATATGTCCACAAATATATGTTCATGTGGATATGTCTTTTAAAGGAAACTCTGCCTAAGCGGGGATTCTGCCTAAAAGCATATTCATGTCCATAAATGTATATGTACATATGTGCGTATTTCATGGGGACACCCTGTCCATACAGGGACTCTCCCCTAAAAGTCAATACAATCATATGTCCATCAAGTTCATACTCATATATCCGCGCGATATCTACCTATGCGGGAGCGCTGCCAAATTCACAATATCCTCAAATCCCAAATAAATTCACAGGTATACACCCCGTTCATTTTCCAAATCATATATTAAATCCTCAAAAGGGAACTCATACTCCGTTTCAAAATAAAAATCTAAAGCAAACAATACATCCAAACACCAAATAAACTCACGGGTATACGCCCGCATATTTCCCAAATTATATTTCAAAACCCAAAAGAAATCCATACTCCTTTTCAAAATAAAATCATTTTCTCAAAACAAATATCTTCCTTTTCAAAAATGAAATACCTGTTTCAAAGGAACAAATCATTTCTCCCAAATCAAAATCCATTTTGTCCGATAAAGAAAAAAGGATAAACATCATATTACAATTTTCTAGAAAATGCATAATTTCTCGACTTTGCTATCAATGGTATTCGGGTTAAAACTGATGTAAAAATAACATCAAAGACTTTTAACCCGATGTAAACTAAACATCGATTCTGATCGATGGAGACAGGGGTCCAACACACGCTACCCTAATCGCTTGATGAATGAAAATCGCGGAACCAATAAAGTTCAAAGATAAAAGTGGCGCACTTGTCCATTCCATGGACATCAAAATTTCTCTCCGCCCTGTGCGGATTTTAACTTCTATCTGTTAGACAGGCTAGCACGCCCCGCAAGGCAAAAGAAATAAATAAAAATTAAATCAAACTCAAACAAAATATAAAATACAAAAGAACAAAAAATTTCTGTATACCACAAGCGTGTGATGGCCGGTCTCAACAACTCTCCACCAGTAGACTCCCTCATCCATGCTAGAACAACATGATGATTATAGATGTACCTTGTGATCTTTTGCCCAGCCTCCACCATCATCCTCACGGGTTGCAATGTGTCAATCTCTTTCAACATCAAATCTACACAGTGTGCTACACAAGGAGTCTAGTAAAGATGGAGATAAATATGTATCAACTCCTCCCCTGCCTTCTTGTATGCAGAGCCATTATCGATCACCACCTACACAATGTATTGCTCTCTTATCTCATCCACAACCTCCCGCATCAAACTCAAAATGTATTCAGCATTGTGCACTCTATCTGATGCATCAATAGATTTATGGTAGAAAACATGTCTATCACAATACACAAGGAAGTTAATAAGGCTGCTTTTGGTGGTACCCGACCAACCATCATACATCAATGTGCAACCATATTTCTCCCACTTTTTCCTGAAGCTTTGGATATATGACTTGATCTCATATACTTCTTCATCTAGATATCTCCCTGCCAAGTCTCTTGATGAGGGAGGTTGCACATGAAGCCCATATCGTTGTACCTCCTGGATCATCGTTTTGTAATATGGGATATTAGCTGCATTGAATGAAATGCCCGAATGATGCCACCATTTTGCCACTGCACGACCCACTTTATATCTAGGCCCTTGCTGGTTGTATGCATCATCAATTCTGGTTTGCTTCCCATGCTCCCGAGAATATATATTAGGATCTACCTCTTCTAAGGTTACACCTGTGGATCTCTTCCTCTGCCTTTGTTGTTGGTCAGGGACTGGGACTTCGACTGGAATATGAGTGAAGTAATCTCCCACATTGGAAAATCGACGGGATTACGCCTCACCCCCAACCCTGGACCCACTGCCTCCACTACCACTGCCAACCTCAAAACTCCCTCTCTGCTCAGCTTCCCATGACTCAACCCTAGTTTGTTCTCTGGTCCGCCTAAGAGGTTGATCAAGGCCATCAGGCACATACTCTGCATAAATTTCTAGCTCATCATCGTCGTCTTCATCACGCTGCCTTCCTAAGATGATCCTCTCCTGCATCTCCCTGTCCGCCTTCTTTCTTATAGTTTCGGCCCGAACACCCTTCAAGTGTTCAATCATGAGCCGCTTCACTTCAGCAAGCACCGATTTGCAACCTTGCACAACATGGTACCCTGCAAGCCGCCCACCTATAAGATGCTTCTTTAGGCGAGAAACGCCACCTCCTTATCCCATATGGCCGTAATAGTTGCACTTGTAATTGTGCCTACTGTCCAATGTGGCCCCATGCTGCCACCCAATGTTCTCACTATTGCCTTTCTTCGGTGCCATCTACGTAAAATAAATAATCATTAAATTTCAGGAAAAAAAAGTTTATGTTGGTTTCACATACAAATAATTTCTAACACATTAGACGTTGTAAGTTGCTTTGCTATGAAATGTACATAGCTTGCAATTTTTGTTTTTGTTTTTATTTTTTAAATAATTTCATAAATTCAAAATGTGAAGAAAATGACCAAATCTATGTGAAAATTTTGTAGATTCAAGGGAGAAATGGTTGCAAGTGAACACTAAACACTTGCAACATCATGGTTGCAATTTTTGTTTTTTTTTAATAATCTCATAAATTCAATACTTGAAGAAAATGGCCAAATCTATGTGAAAAAATTGTAGATTCAAGGGAGAAATGGTTGCAAGTGAACACTAATCACTTACAACATCATTTCCCATGAATATATTTCCTATACATCAACAAACAAAATCAAAACATGAAAGATATATGGTAGGTTACCTTGAAAACAGTGAAATGGGTGAAGAGAGGGATGAAAACAGCCCAAGAACGCCTCCAAGCACCTTCAAATCCACGTAGGAAGCCTCCTTAAGTCTCCTAGAGTGTAGATCTAGGGTTTCCTTGAGGGAAAAGGGGGGGAAATGGGGGAAAGAAGGGCTTCCGGTAAGACACCCTACGAATCGGGACTGCACGCAGTCCCGATTCGCAGAGTGTCGGTCGACACTAAAGGGGTGTCGACGTTTCGGATCGTGACGGATCGGGTCGGATCGTGTAAGGCCCGCGAAATTTTGTCCTTTTATTTTGTCGTGTGTGGATTCATGCTTGTGTATAGTATCATGTATAAACATGTAGATATTTATGTACATATTATCTTGGTGTACCTATGTATGTATGTGTATGTTTAGTTCGTAAATGTTGTTCATTGGCATTATGTAGATAGTAGTTACATTATACTTCATAAATTGCATGTATATACATAGAGTAAATATGGTTTTCTGCATAATTTCATGACCTGGCCGAAGGGCAATTGCCGGCAACATGAATGGACGTTCATGTGTAGTCGACGTCCATATCGATGGACGCCAAAAACTTGTAGACGGCCATGTATGTGAACGTCTATTTCTCTAAAATTATGTGCGCAGCAGACCCAGAGATCCCGCGATTGCCTTGCTCTCTGATTGGGGAGCTGTCCCCAACGGCTCTCCCATCCCATCTACGCATACCCCAAAGCCACAGCTTATAAAAAGACCCTCTTGTGAATAACCTGAGTAAACGGCCAGACCCTTGTCGTTTAGTTCTTCAGAAAAGAACAGTGAACTGTTCTTCCTTATATGATCAATTTTTCGGATTTCCACGCATGAGGATATACTGTATTTTTTATAAGCTATGTAATATGGATAGTGGATCATGTTGAGTAATTACTGTGAATTTTCGTTAACTGCACTAATTATTGAATTTATCTAAAATGTATGATAAATAGGTTTTGAACATGGTAAATCACTGTTTATGTAATCCATGTGGAATGTAAGTGCCATAAAATTTTCAGGCGATGTGGATGAGTGTCAGTTCATGTCATGAAAATTTAGGAATTTTCCAATGTCTATGTAATTAGTTATAATTTCTGGACTGAAAAACAGGGAGCATGAAAGGGGTTGTTTTAAATTTCTGGTAAATCATATGATGCTTGTTAAATTCCGGGAAAAATTCTGTAATGTTATGACTGTTAGACACAGGGTTGTAAACTGTTAATTACGACCATAACATTGTGAATCCATGATGAACTGATTTATGAGAAAACATGCAAATGATTATTCCATTTTCTGTAAATTTCGTATAACTCAGAAAAATATGAAAATTTGTATGTATGATCTATAACCTGTAAACAGCCTGTGGTTAAAATTTCATGTGGATTGGGCAACAGTAAGTGATATTTATGCAATTCACGAAGAAATGATTAACTAAAATATGTTTACTGTGATTATAGATTTGTTAAATGGTTTCAACATGACTAGTGTCAATCCCTGAATGTTTAAGTCTTGTTAACAATAGTACCATGTTAGGGAAACTGAACCATGTACATGAATGTGAAAATGGAATTAATGTGTTAATTAGTGTGAAATCGTGTGTGTGTTAAATTGGAAAATGTGTAAATTGTGCCGTGTGTGACACTGCTTCCATAGAGGGCTGTGGAACCGTACCGTGGTTAAGTCCCCACGGGAAGGTTCAATGTGTTTGATATCCTATGGGCATTAGGATGAAATCTTGGAGGTGGACAAATACCACTGGTTAGGGTGGAGAGGACTTCTCCCAGTCTGCGCAGTACCAAGATTCGTCACTGTGTTGCCTATGTGGCGTCTATGTGTTATGTGAATGTGTTACGTGTGTCCTTCTAGTGGTGATTCGGACTATGTGTCACGGCATTTAAATGAGAATAATGTGATTGTGTATAAGTAAATTGTGAAATGTGCAAGTGAATATGTGAAGGTGTGAATATACGAATATGTGAACCCAATGTGAGAGCATGTAAGATGGTGAAATATGATATGATGGTGTTAGATCCATGTCAAAACAGCAAGCTCATTATGTTTACAATTGTGATATGCATGTGGAAAAGTACGTAGAATCCATGTTAAGAACATTCTTCCTTTATGTGTAAACTTCATGCCTAAATTGCTATCATGTAACAACACATTATAATTTAGCTACCATGTGAGTAAATATATAGGAAGCATGCAGTAGGTATATTATTATGGAATAACATAAACCATGTACCATGTGTTATGAAATTGGTAGAAGTATCATGATAAGCTTTCTTTAAAGATTGTTCCACTATGCCGTATGTATTGATTAATGTAATTGAAGGTAAAATGTGCATGTGATGTGTGTATATATAATGTGTATGGATTACTTGCTGAGTCTTTTAGGCTCACTCTTGCTTCGGCGTACAGGTATAGCAGGTGACCCTACTTCCTTGGAGGAGATCGTTGAGAGCGATTCCGAGCGAGGAGAGTAGATTGTTGTGGAGTCACCGACATTGTACTTTCACTTTCATAGTACGTAATTTGAGACTTGTGTAATTGTGGATGAACAATGTAATTTGGATCTAGAATTTCATTATGTGGACTTTGATTCTTTTAAAGTGCCCTATGGACTATGTATGTCTAATGTGGATGATGAAATAAAATTGACAGTTAGTTCTTTTACTTCCGTTGTTCTATGACTGTATTTGTGTACATCTCAATCTAGTGGTAGTGTTGGGTAAATGTCCCACTGTAACGACGTTCATTATATCGACGTGGATTGGTATAATCGTACCAGTATAAGGAGGGTCATCACAGATCGAATCCGGTCGACTCGCCCAGTCTGCAGCCGGCTCGGCGTATCATGCGAATCACGAATCGGGAAGGCGCTGATTCGATCCGATTTGGCCGAATCCAGCCGATTCGCTCCGCCGTGCAAAACCTTGCCTATAAGGGCATGGAGGCATAAGTGTAAGAACCCGAGGGTGTTTATGCAATTTTGCATACCCTTGAGGGCTTACACTAACGAGTAACGAGCCAACGACCGCACGAGCCAATGGACCAGTGAACCACAAACTGCGAACAAACACTTGGCTCCAAGTGAGGCAGAGTTAGCCTTCCACCTTTCTCCTTCACCTCTCCAAACAAGTCCCCCCAAGGGGAAGGGGGGTGGTATTTACAGAAGCTAGAGGCCCAAATGGTCCCGGTAGGGTCTTCCGGGTTCAACAGGCCTCAAAAAGAGGGTTTTGGCCCCGATGGGGATCCAAAAAGAGGGTTTTGGACCCGGTGGGGCCCTGCTGGGTCCAGAATGAACCTGCTGGACACCCAGCGGGTTGAACAGGCCTCAAGGACTGGTCAACCCCACTGGGATCCCAGGGGGTTTGACTGGCCCCTGCTGGGACCGGTCAAAACCCACTGGGGGTTGGCTGACCCTGCGGGGCCAGTTTGAACCCACTAGGCTCCAGCAGGTGCTGCTGGGCCTGCCAGGGGCAAAGTGGACCCAGTAAGAGCCTACCGGGCCTAATCGAACCCCGCGGGTGCCTGCTTGACCCTTTTTTCATGCCATATGTGCATCGAAAATGGGTGCAACAATGTATTATCAATGAATTTACTACTCCTGTAGAGAATATATAACAGTGATGACATTCTGACTTTATCGCAACCAATTCAAACAGCTGATTTCTCGTCTGTAGAAATGAATTGACAGTTATATTGCCCAAAACATTTGATCAAAGATAGTAAATTTTGCCCAAAGAAATGAATTGACAGTTATAGACACCATCAATAAAAAATTTGGCAAGATATTGTTTAGGCACATGAATAAGGTAGAAATGACACACCTCAGCCTCAATTTCATCATAAAGGAAACGTTGCTTCAGCACAGTTAATGCATGTTGAGCAGAATCATTATAAATGTCAAAAGGCATCAAGATACTCTCGAGAAGCCCCGCATCTTGTGATTCAATCACATGATCCACCAGCATCCACGGAAGAGAGCATTCTATTGGAAACTGGACATGGAGATTTACAAGTTAAATTTAACTTACCTTTTAAAACTGTACAAGAATTCATGATTTCTGATGAAATGAAACAAATTGTAAATGAAACTACATATTCAAAGACTATGCAATATAAACAGAAGTGACAAGGAAGCGAAATGTCTGTGCAACTATGAACATTGTAATAATGTGAATGAATCTATCTACAAAGAGGCTTTCTGTATGAGACGCAACCTTACATGATCATGAGATGTGGTGGAGGATATTTTTCCCATTTCATATACACTCTTTCTATTCTGTTCACTGTGATTTACTGCAGTACTGATCTGTATTCTTTTCCACAAAGATATATTTATCTATAATTATTAATGGAATTGAAAGCTTGTATTGTTACTGCCAGTTGAGAGAAATTTGGTCAGCTATCATTTCAAATGGATGCGTGGCTCTAACAAGCAGCCAGCTTGCATGGCCCTCTATTTGTCTTGGTTTTATGACAGTGGACTATCTATAAAACATCGGGACAATAAAAGGGAGAAACAATCTACTCTTTTTGTCACACTTATCTGAATCCAAATTGAGTGAAGCTGGATTAGAAGATCATTATTTCCATCCTCTGAGAGAGAGAGAGAGACAGAGGAGAAAGATTGTTTTGCAGAAGAAAAGAGATTTAATTGTGGTTTGCATGATGCCAATCAGTCAAAAAGCTTCAAAATTCAAATTATATAAACTAAAATGATGTTAAGGAACTAATGTGCAATTATGCAAAAAACAGGATAACACTTTTCAGGTACTGCTAAACAGCAGACTTGAAAGAAACTAAGCAATTGGAAACAAGAAAATATAGGATTTCTGATGAAACAAAATACCTGGATAACACGAGAAGATTCCAGGTAAAATTCTCGGAACCAAAGAAATCCAAGATCGGTCAAGGCACTGATTGTTGCTGCAATTATCATGGAATCAACAACATTAGCCTAGGGAATTTGCAAAAATCATATTTTTGTTACACTTTTTCATGGTATGTTAGATCATTCGTAACATCAACTTGCTGAATTATATCTCCAAGTGGTTGATTATTTGCGGTGGTCAACTCTGCAGACACCAAACAGAGCACTAGTATACTTGCATACAATGGATTGTCAAAGACTATCAGGAGAACTTAGAGTTTGACTCCAATTCTCCAACACAAGATATGAGCATGCCTACTTAAAAGGCAGATGTTTATCAGTCATTTGTCATAGTCTTTCTAAATGCCAAAAAAAAAAAAAACATTGTAAAAATTATACAGAGAACATGATGTGAACTTTATGTAGAGAAAATACCATGAAAATCCAAGTTCGTGATCTGGTGGACTGGTCCACTGGTCCAATCAGAAGTCAGAACCCCCCCCCCAATGCCCCATTTAAGAAAACTACAATTGTAAAGCATATTAGATTGTCAGAATAACTAATGGGAAAATGTCACTTTCTTTTTCTGTTTCTGACTCCGATTATTTATCAGAAAGTTATGTATCAACAACAAGGTACAGGAAATAAGATGGATTGAATGGACACTCCTAGATTTGACCCCAAAATGACAGAATTGGGTCAGAAATTGAGTCATTGAAGGAACACTTTGCAGCTCCAGTCCTGCACCACTTAAAGAAATGGAATATTTTCTCAGTCACAATATACATAAACCTAAAAATGAACTACATTTTGAGTATTTTTTTCCTACTAGGGCTACCCCGCAGGCAATGTGATATTCCAGTAAAATGTTCTCAGTAACAGTGCAATGAATAGAAACAATATACCCTTGGATAAAAAATATCCCAAGGACAATTAAAATAACATCTCCCCACTCTATAGTCCCTAGAATGTAACATTCATATGGAAAGACCAACCCAACCATGTGAGATATTGTTGGCTGTAAAAATTATTTGTCCATCGAAATATAAAGCGGACATTTTTTTTTACTATGAAAGTCAATTCTCCATGGACAAACGGTACCAAATCGCGTCCATGTGAGGCAAAGGGAAATGGCCCAAACTTAGCCAAAACCCACAAAGCCTCCAACCCCACAAATAGCCCAAAACCTCAAAAGCCCAAAAGCCCCACAAATGGCCCAAATTAAGCCAAAATCCACAAACCTCAAACCCCACAAATAGCCCAAAACTCCAAGGCCCAAAAGCCCCATAAATGGCCCAAGAACCCATAATCCCCCAATCTAGAAAAAGCCACAAATGGCTAAATTCCAGAAATACTCCTGGAACAAATCCAGAAAATACCCCAAATAAACCCCAAAATCCAAAATCCACCCAAGTCTTCAAAACCCAACCAAATGGCTTCCCAAAATCCACCAAATCCAGAAATTACACAAAAAAACCCTTGAAAACCCACCTTTTACAAAAATACCACAGAAAATTTCCTTTGCAAAAATGCCCCTGGGAAGTCAAAAAAATTACAAAAATAACCCCCTCTTGTGCTTGGATGGAGGTGGGGCATGAGGACCCCCCCCCCTCCTTTTATAGAAGGAGGGGGCCCATGCCCACCCCCACCTCCGGGGAAACTCCAACCGGAGGTGGGGGTACCTCCGGTTGGCAGCCCAACCGGAGGCACCCCCAGGCCTCCCCCCCCCCCCCCCCCGTGTCTTCCGGAGGGGGGGGGGGGGGGGGGCTACCTCCAGTTGGGCTTCCAACCAGAGGTACCCCCACCTCCGGTCCCCATCCTACCCCCTTACCCAAACTCTATAAAAGGGGAGGGAGAGGCCAAGTGGAGGAGATCTAATTGGCTCATTCCCTCATTGAAGGATCCTATTGGCTATTGGCTAATACTCTCATTGGAAGGAGGATTTGGCCAAGGGTTGCACATCTCATTGGCCCATTTGCTGAAATTGCCAAGGGTGGGTGATGCATTGGCCATTGGTGGGCCCCACCAAGTGAAAGGAGACTCCTTCAAGGTGCCCAAACTGTGAAGACTTGCTGCCAGCACACTGCTTCAGGTGAAGAAGACAGTGCCATTATAGGGCTCTAACCCTTGGCATATTTTTAAGAAAATCCTCCCTTTATTTATAAATTGTAAACTTGGGGGTAGAAATGTGATATATAAACTTCAAGGTGTCATGTGTCTGATGTTTTGGAAAAAATCATGTACCATGAGAAGGAAAATACTCTCATGAGATATTTCTCCCATGTACCTTTTTTTTGCAATTATACCCAGAATGTTGGGAAATTGCCTGTGTCCAAAAAGGGTCCAAGGTATAAATGTCATGTGTCTCATGCTTTAGAAAAATCATGTACCATGAGAAAGAAAAATACTCTCATGAGATATTTCTGTCATTTACCCTTTTTTTAATTGCAATTATACCCAAAAATGTTGGGAAATTACCTTTGTGTCTAGAAAAAGAGTCCAAGGTATAAATGTCAAGTTTGTCTCTCCTTTTCCCAAACCAAATTTGGGTTAAAGGGGAATATTAAAAACAAATCATCTATATGGGGTGTATGTCGCTAAGAAGAAAATTACATTTTATTCCTGGGTCGATGTATTGTCATGTTATGTGTGAAGAAAGCGAGGTTGAAACTTGAAACGGCATGGTATCAAAGGTATTCGAGTTATGATCGATGTAAATAAACATTGACTGCGGTCAACGGGGAGCAGTCCAACACACGATACCCCAATCGTATGGTGAAATCGCGCGGAATAAACATTGTCCAATAAATGGATGAGTAAATGCCCGCAATAAGCGAATTTCAAATTATCTGTTTTTACAGACTGGCACGCCCGCGATATATATGTACGTGTCTACACACAGCGACGTTGTGCCGTTCAAGGTTTGCCGGATCGCCGATTCGGATCGAATCGGGTTTGTCCTGATTCAATCTGATTAGGGCGAATCGGTCCGATTCGCATGTATATATATATATATATTTATTTATTTATTTATTTATTATATGTATATAATGGATATATATTACATATACGCATGCATATATGTAACATATGTATGTCAGATTTGAGAATGGGCTTAGAGATTCACATGGGATGACATGGAACTCATACCTTATTTACATTCCATATCATTTAAATAAATGTTATAATTTATTGTTCCATTTACTTAAGATATTACATGTAAATAAGAAAGTACCCCCCATTTGAATCCAATAAAAATATCATGGTTTGGCGGATCGAATCAGATCAGCCCGATTCTCCCGAATCGGGGCGAATCATGGAAAATCTGATTCTCGATTCCATCGATTCGGTCCGATTCGCCTCATATATATAATATTATTATATCATATTAGTAATATATATTATACATTATAAATATCATATATATGATATATTATATATGTAATATATATTATACCCATGAGAATCGACCTGATTCGGATCGATTCGGGTCGATTCAGGGGGAATCGAATCGGATCAAGAAAAATCCGATTCGCCTCCCAAGAAAAAAAAATTGTGATTTTAGTGATTCTATCAAAATAGCGACATTTCAATTGCTCATAATTTGACTTATCTATAAATTCCATAATTCAAATAAACTTAGCTCCCTTGGAGAAGTCATATGCACGTTTGACTTTTTCCACCGGACTTTAGATTTTTAATGTTCTATTAGGTTTATTTGAATTATGAAATTTATAGATAAGTCAAATTATGAGGGATTGGAAAGTCGTTATTTTGATAGAATCACCAAGATCACAATTTTCTTCTTGGATGGGAAAGTTGACTTTTTATTGGTAAGAGATATGATTTTTTTGATATTTTTATTTGATTCAAATAGGGGGTACTTCCTTATTTACATGTAATATCTTAAGTAAATGAAACAACAAACAAACCATGGTGTCGTTTACTTCCTCTCTTCCTTCCAAACAAGGGAAAGAGAGAAAGAAAACAATACAACAGTGTTTTAAAAAGAAGAGAAAATTTCTTTCTTTTTCTACGTCCGACAAATATTGTCCACTTTGGGTGTAGACCATATAGTTGTCCCCTGAAGATGCTTCACAAAGTATAAACCCAAATATCTATGTAAGGCCATTTCCACATTAGATCGAAGAGAAGGAAGAAAAAAAGAAGAGAAAAATACATACATACCCCTATAATATATAGTATTTGTATGTATACCCCCGAATTTGCAATATTATTCTCCATACCCCTATAATCGGAAAAATTAATCAGTTGTGTCCTTGTTAGTTAGCCATTAGAATTTAAGGAATGTTCTGCTATCATCCAACAGAACTATTAAAAAAAGGCATTTTACTAAAATACAGCAGCACAAGTACAAATACAGCACGGAAAAAATCCGGCAGCACAGGATCCATAAAGACCAAGTGTAAAGTACAAGTACACGGAAGAAATCCAGCAATACGAGGTCCATAAAGACCGAGAATGAAGCACAAGTACAAGTACAAGCACAAGAACAAGTCCGCAATGGAAGCTCCAAGGATTCAAATCCAATTCTTCGCCAAGCAAAGCTCCAAGCAAGGAAGCAAGACTTCAACAACTCGGGTACCCCTAGAATGGGGCATGTAATGCCTATTTATAGGCATTTCTCACCTCCCCTTGTGGCCATCCAATGGTTTAAGGGGGGGAGAGGAGCCCCTCCAACCGTTTTATGAAGAAAACGGTTGGAGGGGTCTCCTCCCCTCCAACCGGTTTCATATGAAACCGGTTGGAGGGGATTCCCCTCCAACCGGTTTTATATAAAACCGATTGGGAGAAATTCCCCCCCCCCCAACCGTTTTAATGTAAAAACTGTTGGGGGGGGATTCCCCCTCCAACCGGTTTTACATAAAACCGGTTGGAGGGGTCTCCCCTCCAACCGGTGAGGGGGTTTCCCCCCTCTCCCTCTCCTGTTTATGCAGCAAAGGGGAGGGGGAAGCCGTCCCCTATAAAAGGGGAGGCACCCCCTCCATTCAAGGGGCGGCCTGCATGCTCCAAGCCCCCATATTCTCCCCTTAAACCCTGCTGGTTGGCAGTCCCTATAGCCCTGTAAACCAGTCCCCCAAATCCCTGGAAAAACCAGTCCCCAAGCTTTGTAAAGCCCCCTTGTTCTGAAAGAGAAATTTCAGAAATAGCATATCTCCCTCCTTCCAATCTCCTTCAGTTCTCCTTCCAAATCCTTGGTTTGGCGTGAAGGTATTGGCCCATTTTCTTGCTCGATATGGAGTGAGGAGCGTTCAATAGCGCGAAAGAAAAGGGGAGATCACCATCTCATACGGCATCAACATCTCCTTCATCCCCTCTATGGAGGGTTTCTCCAAAGTTCCATAGTATATTTCATATCCCCACATCGAGCAAGACTAGGGCTGCCAATGGACCTCCGATTTCCGCTTAGCCGACCCGTTTCCGCATTTTTTATAGGATGCGGAACTCCGAAAAGAACTTTCCGATAGCTTAGCGGAAGCGGAAATGGATATCCGAATTCTTATAGGATGCGGAAGCGGAAACACCCAATTCCGCATCCGCTTTTCCGTTTCCGTTTCCGATAACTTTTAATATATATTATAGAACATTGTTATAATAAAATCTCCTCAAACTCGAAGCCTTGGCTCTTAAATTTTTAACTCATTGTCTCTCACCTCCCATCTATATGTAAATGTCATCTATTCTTATCCCAATTATTGGTTAGTGGTCACTCTCTCGTATCATCATATATGGTAGCTTTTTTCTCTAATAATATTTATATGGGAAAATTAATTGGGGGTCCTTGTCAGAGGGTGTTACTTTTTTCCTCGTCCCTGTCAGAATACTGGAAGACGTAGAGTCCTTACTTTTTCACCTGGTTTAATTTAGAGTCCCTACTTTTGAGACGCCACCATTTACGACCCTCGATTCACGAGTTCTGTCTCTTTTGCATCTGTCTCTTTTTTCCACTCCCGTCTTACCCTTCCATTCTTTCAAATGCGTATATTTGTTCAAGGTGCAAACAAATAGGTCACAACAAAAGAACTTGTAACAACCCGCCCCACAATCCTAAATGAATTACAATGTGTAAGTGATGTCAATGATTGTTGTAAGTGCGAAACACACGTTATGTAAGTCCAACTTCCATGGATGGCGGAGGCAGATAGAAATGCGGACATGTCACTGCATTGCATTCGAAAGGACGGAAAGATAAGACGGGAATGGAAAAAAGATATGGATGCAAAAGAGATGGAACTTGTGAATCGAGGGTCGTAAATGATGACGTCTCAAAAGTAGGGACTCCAAATTAAACCATGCAAAAAATTAAGGACTCTACGTCTTCTAGTATTCTGATAGGGACGAGGAAAAAAGTAACACCCTCCGACAAGTACCCCCAATTAGTTTTTTCTATTTATATCTACATATATTGATTATCTATTACTCAACCATTATATATAACTATATGATTTTATCATACTAATTTGATCTTGTTATACTTCATTTAGTAAGGGTCATTATAATGTACATGATGGAGAAGATATGGTAGAAAAGATTATTAAATTTACATTTCAAATTATTCATAATTTTAATAATTAATGTACTTGTAAATTTATAAATAAATTCTAATTGTATAGATGTTGTTACATCCGAAGTTTCCGTTTTGTTTTTGTTTCCGTTTCCGATTTTCCGATAGAAAGCGGAAATGGATGCGGAAGCGGAAACAGCCTTTTCCGTTTCCGATTCCGACTTCGAAATTTCTTATAGGAAGCGGAAGCGGAAACACCCATTTCCGATTCCGACTCCGACCCGTTGGCAGCCCTAAGCAAGACTCTATGGGGATTTTTCGGGGTTTAAATACCGTCCGTATCGAGCAAGACTCTACGGACATGTGGTATTTAAATACCCTTGTATGTTGTGCTCTAAATGCCTCCATATTGAGCAAGACTCTATGGGTATGGGCATTTAGATGCCGTTGTTCTTGTATGTATATGTTTCTTCGAGGAGACTCTGCCCAAGCAGAGATTCTACCCAAGAACATATTCATATGATCGTAATCTCTTGCTCATATGCATATGTTTTCTTGAGAGGCCTCTGTTCAAACAGAGGTTCTGCTCAAATACATACTCATATAATCACGATTTTATGTTCATATGTATATGATTCTTGAGTTGAACTCTGCCCATGTGGAGGTTCTATCCGAGAACATATCCATGCAAGCATAATCTTATGTATATATGTCCTTAAGGATACTCCGTCTAAACGGAGATTCTGCCCGAGGATTTGCTCGTATGTTCATAACTTCATGCCTATATGCATATATTCCCAAAAAGAAAAATCCGTCCAAATGGGAGTTCCATCCCGGAGGATATTCGTATACTCACAAAAGTTGTGTTCATATGCATATATTCGTCGGGAGAAACTTGATTTCGATGGAGATTCCGTCAGAAGTATATTCGTATGTCCAAAAAAGGGACTCCTTTAAATGGAGATTTTGTCCCTGAAAAAATATGTATACTCGCAAAACCACAGGATAACTCTATCTACGCGGGCACATTCCCGTTTATTTTCATATGTCAAATCTTTCAAAGAAAACTCATACTCTTCCTCAAAAGGTCTGAATCTTAAATGTTCCTTTTAAAAGGATAAACCCATTTTCAAAATTCATTCTGTCCAGAGATGGATTGAAGGAGAAAATATTGTATTGGAATTTTCTATAGATGCATATATTCTCGCCCATGCTATGAAATGGTATTCGAGTTGAAACTGGTGCTAATATGGCATCTAAGGCTTTTAACTCGATGTAAATATAACATCGATTCCGATCGATAGAGACAGGGGTCCAGCACACGCCACCCTATTCGCCTGATGATTAAAGGCACGGAATCAAAGAAGTTCAGATCAAAACACGGCGCGCTCATCCGTTTCACGGATATATAAACTCTTTCTCCGCACTACGCAGACCTTTTTCTTCTGTCTGGTAGACAGTCTGGCACGCCCCGCAATACAAAGTCAAAACATGATAAATGAAACGAACCTCCACATACGTAATGGGAGGGAAAAAATCCCGTGTCCACAGGGGCCTGGGCGTGTCAGAGTGTGGTGCAGCGGGGCCTTCAAGCACCGTAGGGGGGTCTCCCCCTTCGGTTCAGGTGTGTGGGCGTGGGTGTGTTACAAGGATGGGAGTTTCGATTTCGGGATCGCCCAGGCCCAAAACCGAAACTGTTTCGGCTGGTTTCGGCTTGTTTCGGTTCCTTGTTATCACTATAAAGCCACATGGGAGGATAGGTCAACACCTTTCAAGAGATGTTTTGGCCATAACATTTCAGCAATATTGTGGGCCATTGCCCTATATCTAGCCTCAGAACTTGATTGAACACAACAGTCTGCTTTTTACTCCTCCAAACCACCAGATTCCCACGAAGTGGTGGATTTCCTATCATCCTATGAGCCAGCCCAATTTACATCTGAAAAACTTCCAACATAAGGGTGCTTGGTTTTGGAAAATAGGATGGCTTTACCAGGACAAGACTTGATATACCTCAAGATCTAGTCAACAGCCTTCATATGTGCCATGTGGTACCTAGGGCACATGCATGAATTGGCTAACAACAATCATTAAATAAGTTTGATCATACCTAAGCCAAAGAAGATCTTCTCTATTCTTCCTTCTACGATTTGCAGCAAGAGAATCCATGAGTGTAAGGATGTTGTTCTGGCCTTTTGGGGAAGTAGATGCTATATTGAAAACATTTGTTCTAGGGATTTGTTTTCTTTATTCATTTGGTGTAGGCACTTATTTGTTAAGAAGATGACTGGAATAAGGGGCAGCAGGCCTAATTTCTTTTTATCTAGAGGAACCTCCCCTCTAACCTGACTGTATCATCTCTGTTTATTTATAAAATTGATGATACAATCCATCTTCTTTCCAAGAAAAAATGAGATCAGGCCAAGTAAAATGAAGATAAAGCAATCTCCCAACTTAGTACTAGTACTTGCCCTTGTCAGTTTCTGATAGAGCATCTCCTTCCTCAGGCTTCAGAGTCACACACCTTAGTAGATGTCTCTGCTATATCCCAACTTTCAGTTTCCTTTAACAAGTCAAGAAAATACATCCTCTGACAGATGTCAATCCATTTGTAGGATTTCACCCTCAATTCCCAGAAAACAATGTGACTCTCCCAGTTCTTTAATCTTGCGTGAGGCAAGTAATGCTTCTGTTCGAGCAGTTGTGTCATGATGTTCTTGCAGCTGGTTTCTTTGAGAATGTTGAAGATTATGCTCTTTTCTGTGACTCTCCTCTGGTCATATCATCCTCTTCTATGTTGATGAGACAATCATTATCAAGGATGATTCTACTATTATTACTTCTCTCAAGTATCACCATTATCAATGGTTCGAGATGAGAGATGCAATACTTTCATATCCTTGAATGCCTACTCTCATGGTTACTTGCTGTTTAAGCAGAAGTGAGTGATATTCTTTAACATGTCACTCTTCTTGATTCACACATGACTGACACACCAATGGAGCTTCATCTCGAACTTCAGCCTTCTTATGAGTGAAAGCAATATCAGCAGCTATTTGGCACTCAGGCACATTTGACCATCTCTTGTCTGGACATTGCTTATGTTGTGCATGATTTTAGTCACTTGTCCTGTTCAGTTTGTTGAACTCCTACATGTGCTTCAGTGTCTTGATGGCACCATTTGCTACACCTTGTTTATGTCCCCTACTACTACGTTAGAGCTTTGTGCCCATTTCAATGCTAATTAGGCTGATAATCTTACTGATCGTCACTCCACCATTGGCTCCTGCATGGCTGCATCTTCTTTCACTTGTATCTTATCTCCTAGCGAAGCAAGAAGCATGCTAGTATCTCCTCACTCCAACATTAAGGTTGAATATCGTGGCTCGTGGTTCTTTGAGCTCGTCTGACTACATAATCTTCTCCAGGATATTGGCATTGCCTCTACAACTCCTACTCTCATGATCTCATCTACTACGACCACCAGATTGCTCTTCATATGGCGAACAATCCAGCCTTCCATGAGCAGAACAAGCATTCTCCCAGGCACTATAGTTCTTCCTCATATTTCTTCTCAAGCAGCTTGCTTATTTATTCATCTCTTCCCTAACTACTTCTCCATGCTTCAAAGAGCTCATCACTATGCTCTTAGCCCACAGTCCCTGTGAGGCAGAAGCTGGCAAGCAGAGAAAGATTTTGTTCCTGTTGACACCAAAAGGCCCCAAAAATTGGCCAAGGAGGACCCTTGCGGGGCCGGCTGCCGAAGCACCCCCCCCCTCAGGGGGTTTCCAGTCGCAGCACCCCCCAAGGGAAGGGGTTTCTCCCACGGCGCAGCCCCCCCCCCTTCCTCGGGGGGGGGGGGGGGGGGGGGGGTTCTATTCGCCGCGCCACAAGCCCCCCCCCACCACGGGGGGTTTCCAGCTACGGAGCACCCATCCGAGGGTGCTCTCAGTCTCACCGCCGCAAGCCACTTCTATTGCCCCTTTAAAAAAGAAAAAGGGGGCAAGGGGGTGAAGACTCACCCAGAGGCGCAAGAAACCACCTGATGGACCCCTCCTTGGCCCCTCAAGCTCTATAAATAGGAGCCAAGGGTCCAAGGGCAAAGGGGGTTGAAGAGAGCTTCCTGAGACATATAAGGAGTTCTAAAAATGTCAACAAATGGCGGAGAAGTCCAAGCAGGCCAAAGAAATGGCGAGAGCACTCGGCAAAGTCAAGAAATGACTGAGAATCCCGACACATGTTGTTTGCACAGCTCGGTGGAGTGGGACCTACATCGCTTCTATGAAGCGAAGTGCGCTCTCCTGAGTTCGGCTTATGGTTGGCCACTCCAAGTCCTAGGATTATCAAGAAATGAAAAAAATTCCTGGACATTCCAAGAAATGGCTGAAAATCCCTGAGAGGTCAAGAAATGACCAAAAATGTACCCCGAGAAATCAACAAATGATTGGAAAGACCTCAGGGATGCTGGAAAATCACGGAAGTGTCCAGAAAGGATACAAACCCGGCAAGACCACTTAAAGGTCCCATCACAGTCAAAGGGTGATGGTGACCACCAGGCAAATACAATGGGCCAACAGTGATCATCTTGGCGATCCAACAGCCCGATCGTGATCAAATTCAAATCCAACAGTCCGATCGTGATGAAGATCTAAATCAACGATCTGATCATAACAGAAGCAAATTCAAAAGAGTCCGATTGTGACTGAATGTAATTCTGAAGACTCGATCATATAATCGGGACCCCTTGTACAAGGCTTAAAAGACCAATTGTAATTCAAATTATATGTGTACAAGCAATGAAACATTAAAATTTCCTTTTCAAGAGTGTGTTTCCGTAAGGGGTGACCATCAAGGTTATTGTTGTCATAATAAATAGAGACGAAAGACTTTCTTTAACAGAGAATCAAAGGTGTTCGAGTTCAACTCGATGTAAATTAACATCGACTTCGGTCAGTGGGGAATAGGTCTAGCACATGAAACCCTAATCGTCTGACAAAACAAACGCATGGAACAAATACACAAAAATATAGGTGCAATCGTCCAATGAATGGACATGCAAATTCCCGCATCAAGCGAATTTCAAATGTCAATTAAACAGAGTGGCACGCCCGCACAAAATGTAAATCAAATCAAAAATGACATGTTATTTTGTTATTCTTTCTGCGTCCATAGTTCCCTACAATTTGGATACTATAATAGCACACTTTCCTCATTGTATTTAGGCATTCAGCCTACCAGTCATGCCTTATTCAGGGCTATTGTACCCAAGGGAAAAAGAATCGGATAGGCCCAGGGATCGCTTGGGCCAATCCCGATCCGCAACGAATCAGCTAGATCTCTGAAGTCTGGACAATCCTAGATCAGCCAAATTTTAAAAATATATATTTTTTTTTGGGAAAATTCAGGAAAAATCAGAAAAAATATGTGTTCACTATATAAAATCATGCGTTGAAATCTACACACACACACACACAAAATATATATGTAAGCATATATTATACATATCTATTAATGACCAGACATAATTAATATTATATCTTTATAGTATACATATCATATTAATGAACACTTTATACATACATGTGTGTTAATGTACATACAATCAAATATTAATGTAAATATAACGATAATATGTACATAGACAATGAATGTATTCATGTACGAAATACATATATACACACTACAGCAGCGGTGTTAGAGAGGCAGTTTAGTCCCTTATTTGTGTGTTTTCTTTCAGCTAGTTATTAGGGTAGTCAAGTTATTTATCCCTATTTTAAGGGGTACTTTGTAATGTTTTAAAGTCTTAGTTGTAACTACCCTAATAATATAAATAGTAGGGATTAGAAGGGCCGGATCTCTTATGAGAATTCTCATGAGAGGCTGCATAGGGTTGTAAACGAACCCATATGCTCAACGAGTAGCTCAGAGCTTGGCTCGATAAAAGTTGGCTCAACTCGTTTATTAGATTAAATAAACAAGCTTGAACAAAAAAAGGCTCAGTTCATAAACGAGCTGAGCTTGAACAGACTTCTTCTTCCATACTCGACCTACTCTCTCTTCGAAATATGATATATAATACATATATGAATATGTAATCATATATATATATATATATATATATATATATATGCATGTCAAATATGATATATAATACATATATTATGTCATATATGTCTATATGTGTTTATGTACACTTAATACATAAATATGTAAATTAATGTAGACAATCATATTAAACATATTAATTTGTAATATATATGTATTATTTATATATGTAAATAATAGTTTATTGCATGTATTAAGTAATGTATATAAGAAAAAAATTTCTTTGGCAGAATCAGCCAATCGGCTTAGGATCGGCCGATCCAGACCAATTCAATCCAATTCCAGCCAATTCACCAGAATTTCTATGATACAAGGGGGATCGCCCTACAATCAGATTGGGTGATTCCGCAATCCATAAATTGTACCTAGGCCCTTTAGTTCTTCTCCTTCTACTCTGCTCATGACAAGTCATAATAGTCACCACGATTCATGTATATAAATTTATGAGGTATCGTCAGGAGGACATCCCCATCCTCAAAAAGAAAGAAAGGTCCTCGAGATCGGGTTCCTCCCGAGAAAGTGGGTCCGACCCTGAGAAGACAATGCCGATCAAAATCAGAAAATGTCCAAGCCTTCTCAAACCAAGACTTTTTGCAGCCCAGGACTCCTATTGGTTGACATCAGCTTCCTTGGTCAATTATAAGGACCCTTCCATCAACCTCATAAGGTACACCTGATCTGTTCCCTGTACCCTTAACTTACCGCTTCCACCACCAGGTCTCTGACTTAAGTATCGGAGGGGGATCCCCCAAAACACCTCTAGGGTCTCCCCATAATGGTGTTCTTTCTTACAGGTCCCCCCGCCTCTCAACCATCAGATTCAGGCATAGTTCTGAAGATCGTTATGAGACGAGATTCTGCTCCAAAACACGCTTCAATTTCTTTTTTCTCACACCATGATCACCATTGCACTAGCCTGACATTCCAAGCACAGGATCACCAGGCAAATTGCATCAAGATGTCAGTACCATTTTCTCACTCCCAATGTGGGATTATTCATTTTATTACTCCCCTAGATCCTAATCCTGGTGGTGGATCTGCATCAAGGCATTATGCTAACTGAATGTAGCCTTTTCCTGCTATCCAGACTACAGAAAAAGCCATTATGAATCATGAATATGATGGCATTAACAATGAACACTTTCATATTTGTTGATTCTGAATGCAAGAGAGACACTCTTGATATAGATTAATGATAAGTGACAGGTTCACTATATGAGAAATCCAAAGGGATTAGGTTGGGTTTTTGAAAATGACCTGTAAAATCCAGAATATGCAGAAAAAAACTGAGCTTGTAAAAGAATGTCTCCAGTTGCTTAAGATCTTCAACAGAAATGCCCGAACCACTATTTCCAAATAGTCCTCCAGGTTTTCTCAAATTGCCGCCAGAAACAAGCTCACAAATTAGAAATTGAAGGCAATGAACCTGGAGAAACAGTGTCATAGCTATAAGGAAGCACCCTCAGGCAGAGATATGAAATTTTATTTTACCAATATCAATTACATGATGTACTATCTAAGAAATTAAATTGGCAAATAAAATAAGTTAGTTTACAACAAAGGAAATTGTGGCAGGAGAACCAAAGCAGTTGCAGCAGAGGTTACATTTTGCAGCATCAACATTAATCAGGGGGAGCTAGATTTTGGAAAATGAAATCTAAGAGCTACATAAGAATTTCTCCATCACTGGAGCCCTCACCCTAACTCCCATTGCCATGAAAAATACTAAACAAAATGTCTTAGTTTCCCCTTGAACAAAAGCTCCTGGTTTCCCCTAAACTCTCCATTCCGCCAGGACTGCTTTTTTGCCTATGAACTACTTTGTGCCTTTTTGCCTATGCACACACACAGGTGGCAGGAGTTCGCCTCGATGCAGAGCACACTTGGAAGCAAAGCTCTCTCCCTCTCCCACTCTCCTGAAAAGAGAGGAAGTGGGGAGGGGACTCGCTCCTAGAAATTACACCTGATACTTAATATGTGTGTGTTGAAAGAGAGAGTCCACAGGCGAAAATGCAATTCTTGCTGAATTTGTGGTGCTTAAATTTTGTGGATTTAAAGAAGAGAACAATGCATTCATTTCAAACTTCAGGTTATCTTAAAGGGAATGTATATCAGAGTACTTTATGAAGGTTTTCTTTTCTGATGTCCAGTGACCACAGGAGTTAATTTTAAATGTTTGATAGACTTATGGGAGTTTTTATAAATAGTTGGATTAGAAGAGCTAATATATAAATACACAAGACTGTAGGATCAAAAACTAAAAATTCTTTCTTTAAATGGGATGCGCCGGTTAAAAGATGTGACCAAATTTTAGTGGATGCTAGTAAAAGAGCTAGGGGAAGGCCTAAAATGAGATGGTGCGATGTTATTAAGAAGGATTTGGACTTTTTGAGTTTAAACACGACTATAGCACTTGATAGAAATCTTTGGCGGAAAAGGATTCATGTAGCCGACCCCAAATAATGGGATAAGGCTCTGATGATGATGATGATGATGAAATGGGATCAGGTCCACATCAGCCTAGATTGGAACCTAACCAACCCCATCCAAATTCTGAATTACTAAGCATTGCTGCTGTCCAATATTGAATCCTTTTTTCCTTGTTACTTCTTGGCATGCATATCCCACAGAGTCAGATTGGAGGGGGTGGCAGGTGAGTTTCATTTAGATCAGTCAATCCTTGGAACCATGTCACTGACTTAAGTAAATTGTACAGCCACCCACATCATCATCACTGTGGATTAAACCTTGCACTCCTGTTGATCTAAATTTTTGTGTTATGTAAACAGCCGCTCATTTGAGTAGTTTCTACAACATTCATTGTCGTTACACTCCCAAAGAATACGTTAGTACCATGTTACATATTAACAATATAAGACCGCCATATTTGAAATGGCAGATCTTATTATCAATCCGATGGAAGACAAATCCTGCATAGTCACCATATCTGCTTCAGAAAAACAGAAAGCAGACTGTACAAACCTGAGAGGCAGTGGGAGCAACTGGCCTCGGATAGAAGGAGTTTCCTTTTTTTCTTCAGTTTCATGAGGTAATGAAAGTAATTCAGATTCAGGTTTACTGGTATTTGCCATCCAGTCAGCCGACAATGTGCGCATATCAGAAAGAATCCTGTTGTTACCAGTGTTAAAATAACAAACTGAAAAGGTTAAGCAGAATGGTTTAAGAATGAATAGAACCAGTTTTTTTCCATGAACTATGCTCCACAATACTTATTTAAATTACATGAAAGGATATGAGATTTCCTGTTGCAGGCCAGTTAAATTCTCTGAAGAAAAATTATGTACATGCACAACTTCAACGAGCAGTCTCTAGAAACTGTGCATTTGAAATGACATCAGTTACCAGTCCTATACAAAAAGGAGAAAATAGACAACAGTGGGGAGAAAAAGGTCCCAACCAGTGTCACTGCTTTGACAGGGCTAAGGTTAACTTTTAGCATTGCATCACAAAAGGAAAAGGGTAATTCAGTGGATGAAAGGCTCTACTATCTCTATAAATTACTGGTGGCAATAGGCAATATCAGCCTATTGGGTCTAGTCAGTATTGGCCTAATAACTTGACACAAGCAAGTCACATCCAACCTTCAGCCACAAGCTTCTGACCCATACATGGTCAGTTTCAAATGCAAATGATTAGCAGAAGTTTGGGTTCTGAGCATAGCATGGACAAAAAATTGGCTCAAAGACAACCTATATTTACACGACCATCTTCAATTGCTTCCTATCGGGTCAAAATAAAATTGTCAGGACAACTAGAAGCTGTTGAATATGTGTTAAGAATATACAGCATACATCAGTGCTGTCCTCCTAGTCCTACGTTCGTTGAAAGACTCTTCTCAAAGATATCTAGTATTTTCGACTCCCAAAGACTAAATATTACTTCAGATAACTAAGTTAACACATCTGAAGCTGCTCAAATTCACCTGGAAAGATCTTTCTTTTTACGAAATGATGTCCTCAGCATGGTGTCCAATTTATCCTGAACAAAATCTTGGACCTCTGCATGAATCGTTTCTAACAAAGCATCTGCTATTAATGTATCACATCGTTGCATCATTGAGCCAATGCTCTTAATATAACTAATAACTTCCAGTAAAGCCTTCCTTTCCTCTGTAGTGTAATTCCAGCGAACCACCTGCAAGGAGATTTGCACCGAAAGCTTTTCAGGGAGCATGAATCATAATTGCCACATTTCAAATGGGATAAGCAGTTTGCTCTACTGCAACTGCCTTTGAGTGAGAGTGAACCTCTGTAAACATGATGACAATGGAAAAGCCTTAATTCAAAGAACAGGAAATGTGTTTGTTTCTATAGTATAGTCACCTATGTACTGGAGAGTAAAGATGACTTCCTGTTTCGTCAAACAATACTTCAGGTTCACTGAAGAACAGAAGCTATTAACAAAGTCAATGGAAGAGGATTAACTCAAAACTTCTGCTTTCAATTCGGTAGTGATACAACACGAGGACCAGATGGTTTTCCATTTTTTTTTACAAGTCCTTGAATGTGGTAACATGATCTGATTTCTTCTGTCAAGGAGGTTGTCTCAACAGGAGGGAGTTGCAAGGCTATCAATCAAACCTTTACATGTGGTACTACCCACTTTCAAAAAAAAAAAAAAAACCCTTTCTAGTATTACTACCTAAGAGAGGACGAGGCTACAAAGCTAAACGATTAGAGACTTTCCAGCTAACTAATGGTTCCCATAAGATAATTTCAAAGGTTATTGCAACTAAATTGGGAATGGTGTTGCCTCACATCATAGAAGAGAATCAATCTGCTTTGATCGATGTTCACGGCCTAAAAGATAATTTTCTCCTAACTCATGAGTTTATTTTGCAGCTTGCAGATGCAGGATCAAACAGAGGGAGAGGAAGAAGACAAAGAACACCGGAAGCTGAGAAAAAACAGCTCTACACAGGCCGCTGCCCTTTCCCCTGCTTTTATATTAGATTAACTGTAAAATTGCAAATCAGACAAAAGTAACCTTAGGTATACTACCATGGCGCACAGCCAGTTACACAAATAATTGGGAAAAGACAAACCTACCCCTCAATTTATGTACACTCATCAACACCAGCTAAGCATGAAGTAACAAACTCCGGTTTGCAAATTAGATTATAACAAAGTTGTCATAGAGTAGAACAAGTTAGCCTGTGAAACATCATGACTGTTTATGGTTTCCCCCAAAAATGTATCAGTCATCCAGCAGTGAGTTACGTCGATCAGTTTTTCCACTATTCTAAATGGGAGCATCTGATTTTTTTTTCATAGCCCTCAGGGTATTAGACAAGGGTGATCTTCTTTCCCCCTCATTGTATGTATTGGTTGCCAGCATCCTCAGCAGAATGATGATCAAAGCTGAAAAGCAAGTTTGCATGGAAGGCACATAAGGTTTCTGTTTGCAATACCACACTTACAGTATGCAGATTATACCTTGCCTTTTCATATGCACAGACTGAGTACATGAGAAACCTATTATTGATTTGAAAAGGATTGAAGCTTGTATCAGTCTAAAAATCAATTTGATAAAATCTCTCTGGTTTGAGTCAATATGGACCACAGAAACCAACACTGGTATACCACACTTGGGTTGTAGGACTGAAACTCTTTTGGTGACTTATTTAGGCCTCAAATTACATTACAAACAACTGCACCTAAGCGAATGGCAACCTTTTATCCTAAAATTGCAGAAAATGCTAGCTGTACCTGGATAGTGTTGAGCAGACCACTAAGGGTAGTTAGATCAATTTCACATGTCATATGTGTTTGCTCAGTTATTTTTCATTGTGTGCCTGGGTATCTCCACTTAAGGCATATCTTAGTCATTTCTTGATGTCAGACGCTTCTTACAAGGTTTACTGCATAAGGAATAGAAACCTGCAGACTGGGTGAGATAGTTCTCTCATAACCACAGCCTTCCCTCTTGATGTCCTTCCTGGGTTTTTCTTCTCCATCCTCCTCTCTCTTGTGCAGCCTGGTCTGTTCAGAAAGCAAGGCATTTGCCTTTAGGAGGGAGGATTAGTTTGATCAATGCACTCCAGCCATAGTTATTCAACAAATTGATGGCATCCAGAGAAGGTTTTTGTGTGTGTGTGTGAGTGCTGAGGATGGGGGCAAGCTCTGTGGGTAGCCTGCTAATCAAATGGGAAGTTGTTTGCAGACCCAAGAAGTTGGGTCATGGGTGGCCTCGGTGTGAAGAATATAGGTCTGATGAATCTTGCCTTGCTTGGGAAAAGGCTGCAGAAGCTCATGGCATCTAATAGATCTTGGTGGAAGAAAGTGATGGTGCAAGAAGATTATAGACAAAATCAAAGTTTTTTCTTACAAATGAAAAACTCAACCTTCTTATCTCTGATTTGGAAAGGTATGAGGAGCTGATAGGTTGGAAGGACAAATTAGAATGAAAGTTGGAAATGAGCAGTCAAATATTTCTGGAGAAAAAGATGGTGAGGAAATGAGTATTTTAAAGATTGGTTCCAAAAGTATTAAAACATTGCTCCGAACTCTTGGACTAAGGTGAATGATTGTTTTCAGCAGTCCATCAAACTGTGAAGGAATCTGAAAGAGGATGAGGAATAGGATTTTTTTACGCTGGTAGCACTCTTCAGGAGATCTATATGAACTATAATCAGGTTCATCAGTTATTTAATATTTGGAGATCATCTTCTGGCCAATTTTCTGTTAAAGCATTGAACAACAAGTTCGACAGTCACCAGGAGCCATACTGCAAGTATGCTCTGAAGTTTGGAAAGTAAAATCACTGCTCAAGGTGAAGGCATTTTATTATTTGAGAGAAGAATTATACCAAAGTGTATAGGACTAAGTGAAGAAATGATTGACATAGTGTGTGTACTGTGCCAATCGACTGACGAAGGTGTGGATCACCTTGTGTTATTGCCCTGTTACTAAGAAGATTTGGATCTTCGAAACCATATTTTCTCTTACATTACAGTTCGAAATGACTGATGAATTAAGGGGGCAGTTCAAAACCTTCAGATCAAAAGCGATCACTATAGCAAGAGCTCATATCCTCAGTATACTTCCACATGCAGTTTCTTGGAGTATCTAGCAGGAACTCAATGTTAGAGTCTTTCAGGGAAGTAAAAGTATATCTAAGAATATTGTTTGCATGGCTATCACTTTTATTTCCAATTGGAGTAGATTTATTTTACAACTACCTGCTGATGTCTGAAGGGAACTGACACTCCTGCCATAAAGCTGTACTTCAACTTTTAATTTCATTCCCTGCTTTTTTTTCGAGGATGAAGAACCTCTCCTTGCCTCCTTTGACTGTATTACCTCTTTTTGGTAAACAAACAAAGAAATGGAAATGCAGCATAATTACTTAGTGCCAACTGCCAAGTACTTCAAGTAAAAGAAAGAAGCTAGTGCCAAGGGCATCAAAAGGATTTTTGTCTTCATGTGAAATAACATCAAAATATAGACCACATGACTTAAGAATGTATGTATCCAAGTATATGCTTTCAGGTCCAAAAAAATTTCACAACCACCAAAAATAATGTTTTATTCCATGGATATTGCGTCAAATAGATCAACATGAAGGATCCAATGACTAAGCAAAGTTTTTCAACAAGCTGCCCTGCCTGATGTCAGCTCTCTCCAAAATTGTGGCGTGTCCTGCCAATTGACAAACAGAAAGGCATGACAGAATTCCCACAAGAACAATTGGCATATGGGAAAATAATTTCAACTCATGCTAACAGGAACAGACCCTTGAAATTTCCCTTAAACATCATATATTCAATACACAATAACTAATTTTGCCAATTAAAGTCATCACATATGGAAAAAATCAACCAAATGAAACATATGGCTAGAAAGCACCCAACTGAATTAAAATGAAACCAATAAGATCAATGTGCACAGATACAAGATAAAAGTGAAAAACCTTTTCATAGTCAAAGAATGTTGTAGCATTCTCTTGTGATTCTAAAGAAGGAACATCTTTGCAGGGTCTAGAAAACTTCCAGGCACATTGCTCCCAAATGCGTCCAGTCCATCTACTAAGCAATTGAAACCCTTCAACAACCATGTCATACATAGTTCCTTTAACTTCTCTTGACCATTCAAGATCTGCACCATCTGCTGACCTCAATAGTACAATCTGTAGAACAAGAGATCAAGGTAAGCTATCTCAGCAATGAACTGATAAGTTGGTAACTTATCTTTTGAAGTGTGGCTAGTATCTGAAAGTTAATTCTCAGATTTAAAAACTCAATTTTAGTTCCATTCATGACTACCACTGGGAAAACAGCAAAAGCACCCTATACCATATGATATCCAAAGTGCAAAAAGTTCTAAATATAGAAACACAAATCTAAGAATATAAAAAATTGAAAACGTTTGTAATTATATTCCTAATCATATTGTTATATCTTCATATTTCTGTGCATGAGAGAAGGAAAGTAAAAGAAGCGAGAGAATTTTAGGAAGAGAGGAAGCCACATTCACAGACATTGTCACTCTCCCGTTAATCGTTATGCCTCTAGCACTTCTACCCTCAACTCCCCATTCTTCCAGTCAAAGATGACCCTTTTTACCCTGATTTCTCATTATGAAAAAAAAAGTAGAGATCTAGATCATGTTCGTTGCATTAAGGATGAAGATCAAAAGGTTTTAGTTAAGGATCTAGAGGTTAAAGAGAGATGGTGTAGCTATTTTCAGAAATTCCTTAATGGAGATTGCTTTAAGGATGTCTCTTTAGAAGAGAATCACGAGTCAACAAAATGTTATAAATATCAATGATTCCGACCCTAGTCGGCCGATTCTAACCCAAATCGGCCGACTTTGCCATCCATGAGCGGGGAACACTGACTTTGCATCTGGAGCCGACATAGTTTTCACCACTTCGCAAGGCGGCATTCTTCATAGCTCATGCGCACTCATGAAGCCGCTCACAAATTATGAAGCGGAGTATGAAGCCCTCATCATTGGTCTTTAGGTAGCCTTAGAAATGGAGGTCAAATGCCTCAAAGTTTATGGAGATTCTCAACTCGTAGTCTGGCAAGTCCTTGGAGACTATGAAGTCCGAAAAAAGGAGTTAATTCTATATCATACAATCGTCATGAGGCTAAAAGAAATTTTCTACATGCCTGAAATTGGGCATATCCCCAGAAGTGCCAACCCTCAAGCGGATGCTTTAGCCAAATTGGCGTCTGCTATAAAAGTCTCGTCAGAAAGAAAACTAAATATTATTGTCAGGCATTGAAGGCTTATGCCAAGCGTGTTGTTGGACAAGGAAATTGGCCTCACTATCTATGAAGTCAATACTGCTCAGGAAGAAAATTCCACATAGAGCGAAGGCTGGTGGGAGCCAATCATAGATATAAAAGAGGGTCTACTACCTCCCGATCATGCTCAAAGAGTGCAGTTGTTGCATAGGGCGGCTTTCGATCAACTAATTGACGGTCCCCTCTTCAAGCTCGTGCACGAGAAAGACCTATTTGTTCACCTACAGTGCCTATCGGCAAAAGAAGCCAAAGTTGTGATGCACGAAGTCCACTCTGGATTGTGCGCACCAGGCAGGGAACAAGATGAAAAACAATATCAAATTGAAGGGATTCTATTGGTAGACCATGTATGAAAACTGTAACCAATACGCTCGTACCTATCACCAGTGCCAGACATTTGGGCCAATGCCTAGGAAGCCACCCAATCCGCTTCATCCAACCACTCCAACTGGTCATTTGTCGAGTGGGGGATGAATATTGTGGGACCGTTCCCACCATCATCTCAAGGCCATAGGTTCATCCTGGCCGCCACCGATTACTTCTCCAGATGGGGAGAAGCTATTCCCCTCCGAGAAGTCACTGGCGAAATTGTCGCTTGATTCGTGACGCATCATATCATCTATAGATTCGGTAGCCCTAGCCGAATAATTACGGATAATGGTACGCCATTTAGATATAAATTCGTGTATGTCTTGGCATCCAAATTCCATATTGATTGGAGGACATCGCCGGTCTACAATCCGCAAACAAATGGGTTGGCCGAAGCCTTTAAGAAAACCCTTTGCAAACTACTTGCCAAAATAATTGTTGGTCGAAAAGGGGATTGGGGTGAGAAAGTCCATGAAGCTCTCTGAGCATACAGAACCATCTACAAGACCCTCACCGGTTGTTCCCCTTTCTCCTTAGTCTATGGAGCTGAGGCGGTAGTGCCAATAGAGATAGAGTCGACATCCTACTATATAGATGTACATGCTGGACCATGGAAGGCAGAATCGACCGATCCGGATCGAGATCGGCCATGGTTGATTCCTCCGATTCTGGCCGATTCTAATCGGGCATCAGCCGGATCAGATCGAGATCGGCCCTAGCCGATTCAGGGGTCCAATCCAATCCTGCCTTCCATGTGTCGAACTCCTAGGTCAGGATCAAACTGAAATAGAAAGAAGGCTCAAGGAGTTATCCGACCTCAAGAGAAGAAGACTCCAGGCATACAAACACCTGCAAGTGTATCAAGCTCATATGACTCGTGCTTATATAAGCTAGCTAAGGAAAGAGCTTTCAAAAAAGGCGATCTCGTCATGATCAAGGAAAACGAAGTCATGGCTGAGTGTTCCAATGGCACACTCCAACCCAATAGCGGGGAACCTATTTCATCCAATGGCAAGCACATGACATGAAGCTCTATTATGCACCACAGCACGAGCTTATGCAATTATCTTCCCAGGCTATGCCTCTCTCCAATGAAGTTTCCCACTGAATAAAAAAATTGTGGCCAAAAATACTAATGCCCCGATAGACTTTGTCATTCCCTTATAGGGGCTGGATAAGGGCAAAAAGGTCAATAAGTCTGGCTGAGATGAAAACCCGAAAGAGCGCCTTAAGCAAAAATGGGCAACCCCTCGGTGTGAAAACCCGAAAGGGCAGTAAGGTTGGTAAGGTGAATAATAAAAAGAAAAACATCTCCCTGCAATATGCCCCTATGGGCCAATCCGAGTCAATGACTCCATCTCATAATACCACAATCCCAAATTGGTTCATAATATCATGTCCCATCGTGGCATACTCTTTCAGGTTTCGATCAGCATCCATATCCTTTCGGACTATCAACATATTTTTCCTTTGGCCTTAGAATGCCCTACGTGTAACGTCGCGTGCCTTTCGGATCCATGCGGATCATGTGTGAGTTGGTTGTGTGGCCGTTGTGAGGCCAATGTGAGTTAATTGTGTAGAATGTGTGTTGTGAATGTGTGGCTTGAGCAAGTAAAGAGCAGGGTTGGTCCTGAAATGAAACAGGACCTGCTGCTGTTCAGTTGAAGTTGGCGGCCAGGGGTGGTCGTTAACTGGTTGACGTTCAGGTTAGTGGACGTTTACTGCATGAACTTGGCGGCAGTAGATGTGGACGCAGAGGGTGGCGGTTGCTGTTGGCGGCATGGGGGTTGACGCCAACCTGAGAATTCTGTAGGTTATAGGCTCACCCGAGGGCAGTTCTCTCAGCTCACTCTCATTCCCTCTTGCCCCAGCTTCGTGTCCTAGTGTCTCTGAAGTTTCTAACAGGTTCCGAAGAGTGGTTGGACGATCGTAGAACGCGTGGCGTTGCCGAATTGCGCGAGGAAACGTCGCGGCGTGGTGCAATTCTCGTGGGAGCTCGCGGAGGGCTCGGCGTGAACCGGGGGATTGCGGGAGGTTCTAGCGTGTTCTGAGGTAGGGGACGAACCCTGGTAGTCCCGTAGAAACATTAAAACATGACAAACCCACTCGAATCAGCATGATAATGCGTTTTCGGATCACGTTGCACCATACGGGGATAATGGGTGGTTTGAGTAGTTTGATGTTCGAAGCATGTTTTAATGGGTTGTATTGGGTTCTAGCATGCTAAAGGAATTGCATTTGCATGTTTTTCAGTAGTCAGAATGGTTGGAAAGCCCGCAGAGCCGGATTAGGGTTTCTGCAGGGTATAATGCCGGAGAACTTGGCGTCAAGATCGCTTGTCGCCAAGATCCTCAGCCAGGATGTTAACGGCCAGGACCCTTGCCGTTGACATGCTATAAGCGGCAATCGATATTGCCGCCAGCATGTGTGTGAACAGAAATAGTTAATTACGGCTTTTATCGATAATGCATGTGTGTTGACACATGAGGTGCACTGAGTGCACTTGGTTCTCGTGTTTAGCATACAAGGTATGCGATTAGTTGCTTACTTCAGTGACTACGCGTTGTTTACGCGAGTCAGTTGGGTTCACGTGTAGTGGACCGTGGTTACTTGTGGTTTACGTGAGGTTTCACGTGGTTTGTGTGTGACGTGCACGTGGTTTTGTGTACGTGGCTAGTAGTACGACGCCTACCGTGGTTACCTCTCCAGTTGGATGCCCCAAGTTCTTTGTGAGCCAGGCTGTTAGCTCGGGGCTTTGTCCGGTACTTGTGCTGTACCGTTGAGGTCTGTGTCGTCTGACTGGACACCTCACTCCTGTGTTGAGTTGTACGTCGGCTGAGGGAAAAAGACGACAGTGGGACAGTGACACTTGAGTTGTTTTTAGTCACTTGTAGCGCGCTGTAGTTGGGGGTACGGACACCAGTAGTCGACACTGGTCCCCAGCTAGTCCTTTCCAGTGCCTCACTCTAGAGAGCCAAGACAGGGTCTCCTGAGGTGCCAGGCATGGGCCTGTGACCGTGTGGTCTGCAGGTGGTGGTGTTAGTTGGTCTCCACAGTTGCTTGACCTTTTCACGTGGAGCGGCAGCTGGACCTTTCGTCCATGGCTGCGAGACTGAGAGGTAGACCTGTGTTAGTTTGTCCGAGTCAGTTTCTGGTGTCGCGAACCAGTTCACGTGGCTCGTGTTGGCTGTCTCTACTTAGCTTGTACACCTGTTTGGGTTTGCCGTTTAATTATTACTGTTGTTTCTCGTAATCGGCAGACGGTGAGTACTTTCACAGCTTTACTTACCTGCTTAGTTGTTCTATAAATTGTTGGTGTTGTTTATTATTCGTACTTGTGTGTTGGTTTGCTCGGTTTTGGGGGAGTTCCCTACTGAGCCAGTGACTAGAGAGGCTCACCCCTACCCCCACAGGTGAGAGCGAGGAGGACGTCTCACGACCGTCGTCCAGCTCAGAGCCGCGCCGTAGCGGTGCAGGGTCAGTACCTCCAGCGGTGTAGCTCCAGCAGTGTAGTTTAGATAATTGTTTACTTTCTTCAGTTGTACCTCGGGGTATGCCCCAGGCTCTTGTACTTCTTTTCAGTTTTTGTGAAAATTTGGCTATGTAACTTGTGCATTATATATATATATATAAAATGGTGTGTTCCTTTGTGTTTACGCGGACTGTAGTTTGGTATCCCTTGCGAGGCTTCGGCCCGTTCGCGGGAGGCGGACTCGGATCAAGTATGTTATCGGTTTAACGGACTTGGCCGAGGCGTTCCGTCACAGTTGGTATCAGAGCAAGGTCCGTGGTAATATAAGGGAACTATAAAAATGCATAGCCTTATTTCGGTCTTTGTACACTGCTGGTAGGGACCCTGGTTTTTGATAATTGGTTGTTTTGATTTTGTTTGGTATATTGTTTATGTAGAAATTTCTGGAATGGCTGATAGAAGAGATTGGGGTGGTGGAGGAGATGATCCGGAGGAAAGCACCCAGCATATGATAGAAAGGATCTGGGAAAGCCTCACGGATATTCGGGCAAGGATGGATCAGCAGGCGCCGGTACCACCAATTGCAGTGCCACCTGGGGATGGAGAGGCTGTACATGTTGCTCCAGTTCTGCCGAGAGTGGAGGTACCTTTTGCAGCACCTGTGCTACCACCACCACCAGTGTTATTAGCAGAAGAACCAGTGCTGCAGGTGGAGAAATTTCTGAGATTGCAGCCACCTACTTATTCAGGAGGGCCGAATCCAGATACAGCTGAGCATTGGGTTCATGAAATTGAGAGGGTCTTTGGGACTATGAGATGTCCGGCAGCAGATAGAGTGGTATTAGCTGCTTATCAGTTGAGGGGCTTTGCCTTGGAATGGTGGCGACTGAAGATGCAGACCACCTTGCAGGTAAGACAGAAGAGGCATCACTTGGTCGGAATTTCTTGATGTATTAACGATACATTTTTCCGATTCAAGTGCAGCAAGTGAAAAGAGAGCAGTTTCGGACTCTCAGCAAGGTAATTCCTCAGTCTTGCAATATCAGATGAGATTTATGGCACTCAGCCGTTATGCACCTTATGTTGTTTGATAATAATATGATGGTTGAGTACTTTATTAGAGGCTTAAGAGTGGAATTGCAGGATGCGATAGTACCTCTCATGTGTAAGACAGTGGAAGAGGCAGCTCAGAGAGCAGCTACTTTAGAGAGATCTATTCGGACTCGTAGGTGGGCGAGTCAGGTTCAGGTAGTTTCCGACTACCCAGCAGACAGTAGGTGCAAGCAAGCGTAAGGCACCAGCAGGACCTTCTTCATCAGGCTTTGGTAAATGGGGCCAGAAATTGAAGCAGCATTTAAGGGAAAGGAAGAGGATGGGGAGGTCGTCAGCAGTTTCAGCAGGGCCGAGGTAGGCCTGAAGTGGAGGAGTCGCAGCAAAGTACTGCCAGACAGCCTATTGTTCCTCCAGGGTATAGATGTTATAATTGTAATCAGCCAGGACATTTGATCCGCAATTGTCCCTATGCAAGAGAATATGGGTATGGCAGAGGTGGCAGCAGCAGCACCTCAGCAGTTTCAGCAGCCACAGGCAGGTCGTGGCAGAGGAGCACCGCAGCAGCGAGGGAGAGGCCGGGTTATGGCTATCACCGAGCCCAGGCAGAGGCGTCAAATATGATAGAAGGTACTTACCTCTTTATGAATATTCAGCAAGAGTCTTATTTGATTCGGGTGCCTCTCATTCTTTTATTTCCGAAGAATTTTTGGATTGTATGGCTCGTCCTTTAGAAGAGAAACCTTGCGAGTTAGTAGTGGAAGTTCCTTCAGGTGAGTTTTTACTCACTTCAAGCTATATAGATGAAGCTCCTGTTGTGATTGAAGGGAACCAGATGCCGGGTCGGTTGTATGCCCTGCAATTGTCAGATTATGAATATTTTGGGTATGGATTGGCTTGAAATGTATGGAGCAATGTTAGATTGCAGAAAGAAAATGATCAGATTTTGTCATCCTAATGGTGTAGTGTTGAATACCAGGTATGCCTTTTTATACCTCCAAGTTTCTAATTTCTGCAATTAAAGCTAGAAGTTGATAAATGATGGGTGTGTGGCCTATTTAGCCTCAGTAAGTTTGGTAGAAGCCAGTCAGCCAATGGAAGCAGTTCCCATGGTTAGGAAATTTGCTGATGTTTTTCCTGAGGATTTGTCTGGTTTAGCTCCACATAGAGAGATGGACTTTACTATTGAGTTGCTGCCAGGTACCATGCCGATTTCTAAAGCTCCATATCGGATGGCACCAGCAGAACTTAAAGAATTGAAAAAGCAGTTAAAAGAGTTGTTGCAAAAAGGTTTTATTAGACCGAGTCATTCCCCGTGGGGAGCGCCGGTTTTATTTGTGAAAAAGAAAGATGGAAGTTTTCGGATGTGTATTGATTATAGAAAGTTGAATGATGTGACCATTAAGAATAAGTACCCATTGCCGAGGATAGATGATCTATTTGATCAGTTGCAATCAGCAAAGGTATTTTCTAAAATTGATTTAAGGTCCGGGTACCATCAGTTGAGAATTAAAGAGGAAGATATAGACAAGACAGCTTTTAGAACTAGATATGGTCACTATGAGTTTGTGGTAATGCCTTTTGGGTTGACTAATGCTCCTGCAGGTTTTATGGATCTGATGAATAGAATTTTTCATCCATATTTAGATCAATTCATTGTGATCTTTATAGATGATATTCTGATTTACTCAGCATCTGAAGAGGAGCATGCAGCTCATTTGAGATTTATTTTGCAATTGTTAAGGGATAACCAGTTGTTTGCCAAATTCAGTAAGTGTGAATTTTGGTTGAAAGAAATTCAGTTTTTGGGTCATGTCATCTCATCTAAAAGAGTGGCAGTGGACCCAAGTAAAGTGGAAACAGTGATGAGATGGGAAGTGCCTAGGACAATAACTGAGATTAGAAGTTTCTTGGGGTTGGCAGGTTATTATAGGCGCTTCATTCAAGATTTTTCTAAGATTGCGGCACCTATGACTAAGTTAACCAGGAAAGGGATGCCTTTTGTGTGGTCGGTGAATGTCAGAAAAGTTTTATGGAATAAAGAAGAGACTTACTTCAGCACCTATATTGACACTACGCAGGAAGTGGTGGTGGTTTTGTGTTGTATACTGATGCTTCAAGGAGAGGACTTGGCGCAGTGCTTATGCAGCATGGCAAAGTAATAGCTTATGCGTCCAGGCAATTGAAGCCAGCAGAGGAGAATTACCCCACTCATGATTTGGAATTGGCAGCAGTTGTATTTGCCTTAAAAATGTGGAGGCATTATCTGTATGGCGAGAGATTTGAGATCTTTACAGATCATAAAAGTTTGAAGTATATCTTCTCGCAGAAAGATTTGAATCTTTGCCAGCGCAGATGGATTGAGTATCTGAAGGATTATGATTTCAGTTTGACTTACCATCCGGGTAAGGCCAATGTTGTAGCAGATGCCTTAAGCAGAAAGGCATATATGAATTTGATGATTAAAGATGGAAGTTATGAAGAAGTGGTGGAGAACTCCTTGTATGTGCCCAGCAGTCAACGACGAGCAATTTTAGCTGCTAGTGCTGTAGAGCCGTCTTGTTATAACTCCTTGCGGGGCGTGCCAGCCTGCCTGACTGAGCAGAAGTAAGGGTCTGCGCAATGCAGAGAAAGAATTTTATATATCCGTGGAACGGATGGGTGCGCCGGTTTTGATCTGAATTCTTTTGATTCCGTGCCTTTAATCATCAGGCGATTGGGGTGGCGTGTGTGGACCCCTTTCTCATCGATCGGAACCGATGTTACTTTACATCGAGTTAAAAGCCTTAGGTGTCGTATTAACACCTATTTCAACCCGAATACCATTTCTAGCGTGGGCGAGAATTATGCATCTGTAAGAATTTCAAGCAACATTTTTGAATTTGTTTATTTTGAACGGAATGAGTCCAAGTTTGAAAAATAGGGTTGTCTTTTTTGAAAAGAGTATAAGCTTATCATGAGCAGGAACATGCCCATGTTAACGAAATTATCTTCCGAGCATATATCGTTTCCAGAGACAAAATCTTAGTTGAAACGTATACATATACACATTAGTATGAACATACGAGTAAATTTTGACGGAACTTCCGTTTTGACGGAGTGGCCTTGAGGAAATATATACATATGATTGTACTTATAGGGATATGTTCTCGGGTAGAACCCTACACAGGCAGAGTTCAACTCAGGATTCATATCGTATGAACATAGACTCACAATTATATGAGCATGTATTGAGAAGAATTCTGTTAGACAGAGTTCCTCAAGAAAACATATGCATATAAGCATGAGATTATGATTATACAGATATGCTCTTGAGCAGAATCCCTGCTGAGCAGATCTCCTCGAAGGAACATATACATATGAGTACAAGGCGTCTAAATGTCAGTACCATAGAGTCTTGCTCGATATGGAGGCATTTAGAGCACAAACATTCAAGGGTATTTAAACCACAGAGACTTGCTCGGCGTGGGGTATAAAAATACAAGAGAGAGAGATATAAGGGTGTTTAAATGCCATATGCCATAGAAACTTGCTCGATATGGACGGTATTTAAACCCCTGAATCTCCACAGAGACTTGCTCGATGTGGGGTGAGAGAGAGAGAACAAGGGTGTTTAAAGCCATGGTCCATAGAGACTTGCTCGATATGGACGGTATTTAACCCCTGACCTCCCAGAGACTTGCTCGATGTGGGGTGAGAGAGAGAAAACAAAGGGTGTTTAAATACCAATGTCCATAGAGACTTGGCGATATGGACAGTATTTTAAACCCAGAATCTCCCACAGAGACTTGCTCGATGTGGGGTGAGAGAGAGAATAAAGGATGTTTAAATACCATATGTCCATAGAGACTTGCTCGATATGGACGGTATTAAACCCCTGAATCTCCACAGAGACTTGCCGATGTGGGGTGAGAGAGAGAATAAAGGGTGTTTAACTACATATGTCCATAGAGACTTGCTCGATAGGGCGGTATTTAAACCCCGGATCCCCACAGAGACTTGCTCGATGTGGGGACGTGGCGCGAGGAGATGTCGGAGCGTATACGATGGCGATCTCCGCTCTTTCCCACGTTATCGGGCACTCCTCACTCCATATTGAACAAGAACGAAAATACCTTCACTCCAAAACCAAGAACTTAGAAGAACAAGTTGAAGGGGCGGAAGAAGGAAGTTTTCTATTTTGGAAAAATTGGAGAAACAGGACCTTACAAGGGTTTTGGACTGGTTTACAAGGGTTGGGACTGGTTTTACAAGCTTGGGGATTGCCAACCAGCAGGGATTTTTTTGGGGGGGCTTTGCACCTATGGGGACTGGTTTTTCCGCATAGAGGGGAGTTTATGGGGGCTTCCTGCACTATTTCAGAAGAGGGGGTGCCTCCCTTTTATAGGGGGCTGGCCTCTCCTCCCCTCCTGCATAAACAGGAGAAGGAGGGGGGGAGAACCCCCATTTCGGTTGGGGGGAAGCACCCCAACCTGTTTAATATTAAACAGGTTGGGGGTCTGAAACACCCCCAACCTGTTTAATATAAAACAGGTTGGGGGAGGTCCCCTCCAACCTGTTTTATATAAAGCAGGTTGGGGTGTGGGCACCCCCCAAACTGATTTACATAAAAAGGTTGGGGGGGCTCCTCCAAACCTGATTTTATGTAAAACCGGTTGGAGGGGGTCCCTCCAACCTGTTTACTTTTTTTTTTTTTTATGTATAAAACGGTTGGAGGGGGTTCCCCTCAACCTTTTTCATATAAAACCGTTGGAGGGGGGAGTCCCCAACCGTTTTATATTAGAAGGTTGGAGGGGGCCTCCCCTCCAACCTGATTTACATGAACCGTTGGGGGGGGGGGGGGGCCCCCCCAACCGGTTTTATGTTTCAGAAATTGGAGGGGGCCTCCCCCCAACGCCCTCTTTCCCCCCATTCCCCTTAAGGGTGTTTTGAAATGGGGGAAGGTGGCCTATAAATAGGCTATAAGGGGCTCATTTAGGGGGGACTGGTTGCTGAAGTCCCGCTCCCTTGCTTGGAGTTTTGCCCGGGGACGAGTTGCATTTGCATCCTCGGAGCTTCTGTCGCGGCTTCTTCTTGGCTTGTACTTGTACTTGTGCTCATGCTCGTCTTTATGGACCTCGTATTGTTGGATTTTCTCCATGTATCTGTATCTCACAATTGGTCTTTATGGACCTGGTGCTGCCGGACTTGTTCGTGCTGTATTTGTATTTGTATTTTCACAGTGGTCTTCATGGACCTTGTGTTGCCGGATTTGTTCCGTGCTGTATTTGTATTTGTATTTGTCACTTGTCTTTATAGACTCATGTTACTGGATTTTCTTCCATGCCAGGTTTGTACTTCAATGTTTAGTACAAGGGTTAATCTCTTCCGATTTGTTCGGAGGACTTAACGCGGCCTGAAGAGTTGTTGGTTTATCTTGAAGGGAAGTAACCCAGGATGTTGTCTGTAACTGTTTGGGGTTCAACAGCCGCCAGCATGGGTGTGAACAGAAATAGTTAATTACGGCTTTTATCGATAATGCATGTGTGTTGACACATGAGGTGCACTGAGTGCACTTGGTTCTCGTGTTTAGCATACAAGGTATGCGATTAGTTGCTTACTTCAGTGACTACGCGTTGTTTACGCGAGTCAATTGGGTTCACGTGTAGTGGACCGTGGTTACTTGTGGTTTACGTGAGGTTTCACGTGGTTTGTGTGTGACGTGCACGTGGTTTTGTGTACGTGGCTAGTAGTACGACGCCTACCGTGGTTACCTCTCCAGTTGGGTTCCCCAGGTTCTTTGTGAGCCAGACTGTTAGCTCGGGGCTTTGTCCTGGTACTTGTGCTGTACTGTTGAGGTCTGGTCGTCTGACCTGGACACCCTCACTCCTGTGTTTGAGTTGTACGTCCGGCTGAGGGAAAGACGACAGTGGGACAGTGACACTTGAGTTTGTTTTTAGTCCCTGTAGCGCGCTCGTAGTTGGGGTACGGACACCAGTAGTCGACACTGGTCCCCAGCTAGTCTTTTTCCAGTGCCTCACTCTAGAGAGCCCAGGCCAGGGTCTCCTGAGGTGCCAGGCATGGGCCTGTGACCGTGTGGTCTGCAGGTGGTGGGTTTAGATGGTCTCCATAGTTGTGACCTTTTCACGGGAGCGGCAGCTGGACCTTTCGTCCGTGGCTGCGAGACTGAGAGGTAGACCTGTGTTAGTTTGTCCGAGTCAGTTTCTGGTGTCGCGAACCAGTTCACGTGGCTCGTGTTGGCTGTCTCTACTTAGCTTGTACACCTGTTTGGGTTTGCCGTTTAATTATTACTGTTGTTTATCGTAATCGGCAGACGGTGAGTACTTTCACAGCTTTACTTACCTGCTTAGTTGTTCTATAAATTGTTGGTGCTGTTTATTATTCGTACTTGTGTGTTGGTTTGCTCGGTTAGGAGAGTTCCCTACTGAGCCAGTGACTAGAGAGGCTCACCTACCCCCACAGGTGAGAGCGAGGAGGACGTCTCACGACCGTCGTCCAGCTCAGAGCCGCGCCGTAGCGGTTGCAGGGTCAGTACCTCCAGCGGTGTAGCTCCAACAGTGTAGTTTAGATAATTGTTTACTTTCTTCAGTTGTACCTCGGGGTATGCCCCAGGCTCTTGTACTTCTTTTCAGTTTTTGTGAAAATTTGGCCATGTAACTTGTGCATTATATATATATAAAATGGCGTGTTCCTTTGTGTTTACGCGGACTGTAGTTTGGTATCCCTTGCGAGGCTTCGGCCCGTTCGCGGGAGGCGGACTCGGATCAAGTACGTTATCGGTTTAACGGACTTGGCCGAGGCGTTCCGTCACACTACGAGTTGCCAACCCGACATCCATGTCCTTTCGGACTGTCAACATATTTCTCCTTTAGCCTCAACATGCCCTATGGACTGCCAACCTGGCATCCATGACTCCATGTCCTTTCGATTTGTCAATATTTTTCCTTTGACAACATATTTTCCTATTGGTCTGGTATGTCATATAGGCTGTCAACTTGACATACATGTCCTTTCGGACTATCAACATATTTTCCTATTGGCCTGGTATGTCATATAGGCTGCCAACTTGACATTCATCTCCTTTCGGACTGTCAACATATTTTCCCTTGGCCTCAGTATGCCCTATGGGCTGCCAACCCAATGTCTATGTCCCTTCCAGACTATTGACGTCATTCCTTGGCTTCAGCAAGCCCCACAAGCTACCAATTTGACACGCATGTACTCTTGGATTGTCAACCTATTCTTTGGCCAGCATACCATATAGGCTGTCATTCCCATGTTCATGTCCTTTTGGACTGCCAACTTATTTTCCTTGGCCTCAGTACGTCCTACAGGCTAGCCAGCATTATCAGCTATTCGGCTTCCCGGTTTTGGCTTCCATGTCTATATTAGACTAATGCCAATTCCACATCACACCCTTTGAAGGTTTGGCCTATGCATGCCTTAAGAGCTGCCAACCCTATATGCTAATCGGCTTCCAGGATTGACTCGTGTGCCCCTTTCTGATTCGCCAAATTTGCCCTATAACCCTTTGGAGTTTGGCCCTTATGCCTCTCTAGGTTGTCAAACTCATCAATCCCACCTGTGCATTTGACCTACATATATGTACTGGATTGTCAAATCCACTCTACATCCTTTGGGATTTGGCCTTGGTGCCCCTTCCAGAAGGCCAATCTCACATGTTTTCTACCCCATTAGTTTGGCATATATATCCCCTTCAGATTGTCAGACTCGAGGATCCCACGTGAAGTTTTACTTCTTAAAAAAAAAAAGAGAAGAAAAAAGGGGCTAAAAATACTGGTGCCTTAACGGCCTTGGTTGTTCTTGCTAGGAGGACAATCAACAGCAAAAAAAACTCTAATCTGATTGAGAAGAAAATCTGAAAGGGCGCCTCAAGCAAAAATGGGTGTCCTCTCAGTGTGAAAATCCGAAAAGGTGCACTGGAAAAAGTAAGAGGAGGCCAGTCCTGTCGAAAACCCAAAATGGCAGTAAGACTGGTAAAGTGTAAAAAGGAAAAAAAAGGAAAAAATGATTGTGATAATGACACACGAGCACAAGGATGGAAAATGTCAAAATTCTATCCTTTATTGTTTTTCAAATAAGGGCCAGAGACAAGTCCTCAGATCAGTCCAAGTTAAGTCCCTATGGGTTGTACAAACCTCATGTACATCAAAAAGGAGGAGACGTATATAAGGATCATGGCTTGTTCCCCTCCAAATAAGCAATGTGGGATTCACTTTGAAGAATCTCGTTCGTCAAACTGGCTTTAAAGAGCCTCCACTTCAGCCTCAGCCTGTCGGACTTACTGAAGAAGTTCTTGGACACGACTCCTCGCTATGTCAACTTGGATGTGCACCGCAGCTCGGGTTTCTCGTAAGTTATGAAGCGCCTCTCTTTCCTGCTGGAGCATTTCTTGAGTCTTTCGCTTGTGTTCCTCAGCGGCATGACGATGAGCAAACTCCTCCCATATTGCAGCGATCCTAACCATCCATATGTCTCCGGAGACGCCGAGCACGTGGTATCCTTTGGTCCACCACCTAAGTTGGCCCATCATATCCTCAATGGGAAGAAGGGGGTCAGCCTGCAATAACTTGTCAAGACGTCATAGGAACTAGTTGGCAATCTTTTGGTCCTCTGCTGACGCTGGGGGCTAAGGGTTGTGCGGCCATTCCACCCCTACACTCAGGAAGCTCTCACCCCCAAAAGACTCCTTGACAACAGCTGAATGAAAAAAAAAGGACGTAGAAAGATGAGTGTTTAAATAGAACATATAAAATCACCAGAAGGCATGATGATCTCACGGAAGATGTCTCAGCATCCGGTCTCAGACATAAGAGACCGCCTCTCGCAAGAAAGAAGTAAAGTAACGTGATCCTAACGTGTCTCTGTCCCTGTGAGTTGAGGATCTGGTGTCACAGGCCCTGTAAATGCCGTACTGAAGCCTTAGACCTTTTTTCTTAATAATCAGAGGATTAAAGGTTTCAGGAAGTGACAATACCCAACCCCATGGCATTGCCTTCTTCAGATGTTACAAGAGGAACAGGGTCCTCAGTAGCTGCTAGCTCAGAGAGTGATTCCTTTGGGCTTTGGGTGGGACACTCTTCGTTCCCGCCAACTGTCGACAGGCACTCCACTTCACCCTCTTCTGATTGGGAGGCGTCGGAGTGGAGAAGGGTTCCTTCTCCCTCATGACGTGCAGTTAGTCATTCTCAGGAAGCTAAATATAAACAACTCAAGAGATAGGGTGATCAAGTGAAGTAAATCAGGGGACTAAAACCATACCTATGGCCCCAACTGTGCTACTCATGGTCATGCTAACGGTGCAGACAGATAATTCTATAACTGGGGGCGGCCCCAAGGCTGTTGTTCCTGCCACCCCCGTGCCCTTTTCATAATCTGAAAGATTCGCGAATGGGACAGTTGTAACCAATTGGGTGAATGTCTACCGAAGATCTATTAGGCCTGCAATCATACAATTGTGGGTGAGACGTCATGAAAGAAGCCTATAAATTCATGAGGGTTCTGTCAATGTACCTAACAAGTTTTCCAACTCTCCGTACTCAGGGAAGCTGCTAGGGGACGAGTGATTGCCCTCGCCCAGTACAGAACCCAAAACCTTCGCGCCCTGTGCTGTGAGAAGCTCGAAACCTCCTTTTGATAAGGGACAGAAGGCCCAGGCATACGGGGATCCCCTGTGGAATGCAGGCCAATAATTCAAATCAGCAATGTCAATGACCCATTCTTCATATATGAAGGAGATGGAAGTGTTGATTATTACTTGAAGATGGCACGATAGCCCCCCCCCCCCCCTCTGTGTCAAGCAATGGAGAGCCTGTCATCAACAGTGTCTAGTCATCGAATGCTGGACACAGATCCTTAAAGGTGAAGGTTATGTTCGCATCAGCATGGACGGCATCAAGCTGCATCCTTGTGACTTCTCCGATATGTGGTGAGAGGCTTCAGTACAAGTTGTTCATGCTTAACTCCAAGAATCTGAGCCGCCTCTTTCATCACGTCCAAGAGGGTTTGGGGAACCGTTGTCACCTCCAGTAAGGAAATATACTCCAGCAATCCTGCATTGCCCACTATATGGATACAATGTGCCTTCCATTCCATGAATGTGCTTCCCCCGAGTGCCCCCTCAGGCACCGGCCAAGATAATTGGGATTTCTTTTTCAATCCACATGAAATCCTCAAGTCATCCCACCATGAGTAGAGGGAAGAAGTCTTCGAGCTCTCCCTTATGTAGAAAGAAGAGGAGAATGTCCTCACTGAAACAGACTCCTCTAATGGCTTCAAGGCCATTATAATGATTCATGTCGATGGGAATGGGGTTTTTGCCTTCCTTCCAAGAGCATTCTATCCCTCACAATGCCGACTGCCCTAGAAAAATGAGACTAGATAAGATCAGAATTTATAAACAAGGGTGTCAAATCCCTCTACTCCAATCATTGCTCTTCGGCTACACCTATGACATTCTTGTGCTCTCGAATAACCTCACCGGACTTGAACCACCAACGAGCATAATAGATATCCATCCGTCCTCGACAGGTCTAATCCAAGACGGGATGATATTCTTTTTTCTCCCGGAATAAGAAATTGTACCATGTTGACGTTGCCATATACACATCTCTACATTTATATTGCCACATGGCTAGAGGGAACTCTGCATTTGAAGGAACACTCTGATCGTAGCCAAAGTTCCTTGCAAACCAGTGTGGATAATACGGTTCTAGGATGACGATGCTCGAGTGACAATAAACTAGTACGCCAGGACGGGTACATGTAATCCACTCAGCTAGGCTGTCTGGAGAGATCAAACCCATGGTGGACAGTTTGCAAATTACCGAGTCTTCCCCATGCTCCAAATATGGCCGATATGAATGGGAGAAATAATCAAGTTGCAATCCCTCACCCTACTGAGTTGGAACAAAAGATAACTCCCTCCGGGCTCAGCTGTCCAATGAAAGAGAACAGCAAAGGAGTAGCTGGCTTGTTAAGTGCATGCCTTCTAGAAAGCTCCAGAAGAAGTAGCCTTGCCCATGCGCTCAGATAATGAGTGGGCAATAGTATATGCTTATCTCTGGGACAAGAATGTGTTGTTAGGGCATCCAGGGAGTCATATATTCGCTAAAGCCGCCGGAGCAAGAGCGATGCGCTGGCCACATGCCAAAACACATGCCAGATATATTACTTCAGCCCTTAAGAAGCCTTCCTTGCCATGTGGGATAACAAAGGTGACTAGCCAGTAAGCCAGATATGTGAACGGTGGTAAACCTCAGGAGTTCCACCCTAGACAAGGGGTGGGTAGATGTCGTGCAGGCGCGGACGTCTCCTAAATGATCTCTCGGTACTAATCCCAGGTCGCTCCCATATGGGTGAAGCTTTCACGAAAGCAGAAAGGCCCGCTATAAAAATGGCTACCCCATGCATTCAAGGTCACCCGTGATGTATGCAGAGCTTTATCTTTGCTCGCCTGAGCTAAATCTCTCCAAGTCTTTTGAGATAGCGAAGACAGTATGGCACCTAATATGAACCAGCTCCGTCTGTTGTACTGAGATATATGTCGCTGAAGCATAACTCTTCATAAGCCCGTCCACTATACGGAAGGCCAGAGATGCGCTGAAAAGACTAAAGGTCCAGAGAAACCTCCCCACTAGCTGTGGCAAAGATATTCCACCGACGATCAAATTTCTTAACGAAGGCCTGAAGTAGTCCTATGTGACACGGATAAGCATAGAGGGTCACCGTTACAGCATAACGGATCCACCCTGGTCCAACACCGACCCGTACGCGGCAAGAATGCCCCAGAGCCACTCTGTCGCCCCCCTATGGTAACTAACTATGGGAAGGAGTCACCAACCACTTCCCATACCAACTGGGGGTTCTTAATGTAAGGATTCTCTCTAGCATGCAATCGTGCACATGCTCATCTTCTATAAACTGGGCCCTCGATGGAGTTAGGAATAGGCCTTCAGATGCCAAATTTGTAACTCTATACGGTCCATGTCTCCATGAAGCTGCCACGTCGTCAGAGATATTATAGCGATGCAAATTTTAAATTGCTCATGGTGCTGGAAAAATCCCAGACTCTTCCTGTCTGCATATTATGGCTCCCTGAAGAAGGCCATAATGAAGCTGGGGTAGGAGCAGGTGCATACAAGTCGCATGTTGTCTTCACCCACTAATATCGCCCAACGCCCGCTTGAGCGGGTGCCTCTCCTCAGTTAGACGAGGGTCATCCTCCGCCATATCGGTGGGTACAAAGCCTTGTATGAAGGAAAAAGGTACCGATCCATAATATAGTGAGACGGATGCCCTCTAGACCTACCATATGCATATATGCCTCCCTCTCTCAATACTCGGAAGACATCCACAATACACTCCTGCCCTCGGGCATGCACATCAGGTCCCTCGGTGACCCAAGAAAGTTCGCAGTCTGCTCCGTCAATCGCATATGTTGTCATGACACAAGCAAGAAGCGGTGGAAAATGCCAGTCTGTCCTCCGAACACACCACTTTTCGGAATCATTGCAGCCTTTGGCCCTTGGCCGGCGAGAATATGTCATGGTCCCACTATTACCATGTCACGGGCATGGATGGCAAAATCAGCCAAATCGGATTGGAATCGGCCGATGTCGATGGGGGGGAGGGGGGAATGTCCAACCCCCCACGATTTTAAGTGGAATCGGGGTGGATCGTGCGGATCTCTCCTTGTTGTCTGCGTAAATAGTACGTTCTTGTAAATTTGATCCCCATGATCGGCTGATTCGGGCATGCACAAAGGATCTAGAATTTCAAGAAGAACCACATGCACCTGTGTCTCTTCCTCAGAGAGGTCAAAGGCCAAAATTAAGAAGATCTGCCACAGTAGGTCTTTCTTTCTTTTTGGGTCTAAATGAGTGACATATCTTCTTAATTCTGGCTGAGATATAGAAAGTCTAGTAGTCTCTGAGGAAATAAGAACAAAGGAACAAAGAAGAAAATCACAAGAACGTGCAGAAGAGTCTCCCGAGAAGACACATCAGGACACAGTTCCACATGTTGGGAAGCTATTTTCTGAGGCTTAAGAAACGAACACTGGTGGTGGTGGTGGTGGTGGTGGTGGTGGTGCAAGATATGAAGATTATTCAGTACCACTCTATCAACAAGAAGGAAGCCAAGAGAAAGCATAAGAACAACATGGGGGATATGAAGGTCAACGAAGGCAAGCAGGGCATGATTGGGGATATGGGCTTTCTTATCCACCCATTTTTAGTCCCCCTAAATTGTCATATTCAGATATCAGTACCAATATTGGGACAGAATACTTTGGGCATATTCAGACTATTGGGTATGATAGTTTCTTCACTCCAAGACAATCAAGAGAAAGTTCAAGCAAACAAACAACACCACCTTAAGGCACGCAAAGAGGATTTCAAGATCACGCCAATTCCTTGTTTGGCTATGGATATACCCAATATATGCAATTAGACTATGGGCCACATGCTTAGTCTCATATACCCAATATATGCAATTAGACTATGGGCCACATGCTTAGTCTCATGAGCCAGAGGATAAGGGTTCTGAAATGTGAAATTGGCAAGATATTTTTCTTTTTTTCATGTTATAAACTTCTAAATATATCTTTTTTATTCAACGATGAACATAATCATTAGTGTATTAATCATCTTTATTGTTCTTTATGATAGATGTACATGACAAGATTTCAATTACATTATGTTTATATTCAATGAATTTTGTGTGTGTTTTTATGTTTTTCTGATTTTTCATGACTTTTTATTTTTATTTTCCTATTTTTTCTGATTTGTCCTAATTTCCATAATTTTTCTTAATTTGTTTAATCTGTTCGATCTAGATTGGCCAGAATCCCTGAGAATCGACTGGATCCCTCGATCCGATCAGACTCGGATCGGGATTGACAGGGTCCGATTCAGCACCTTGATCCAATCCCGCCATCCATAGTCACGGGCCATCACGTCAAGCCTACAGACAAATTGAAATGCAAATGTGTTTGCCAAAATAAACAAGGACAGCACACAAACATCACAATCAAACTTTAGATTAGCACTCTATGCGGTGAATGTGAAGTGCACGGGTCGTCCGCCGCGCCGAAGGCTTCAAGGAATAGCCCGTGGGGGGCATTTGTTCCACACTTTATTTTTCTCGGATCAATCGAAATATGTATAGACGTCAAATACGTCGCGTCAACTCAAATTTGAAGATGTACAACCACCGACGTATGGCCAAAGTCGTCACTCCATGGTGTTTTATTACACCGTTTTATCTTCGACTATGTCGAGGAATCAAAATTTATCATCTTGAACGAGCGAAACGTGGTGTTAGGGCCAAAATCCTCGTCTCGTGGAAAATTTCCACATTTTGGGCTATCACCTCAAATCAACATGTTTGTCGTTAAAGCCCTCGTCAACTACGTAATCGTCGAAGGGGAACAATGTGTACCACACAATCCAAGCGAGTGCAAGTCTCCTCGACATTTTGCGGATAGCAACGAACAATCTCCAACCACAAGAGAGCTCTCCCCAACCTCCAAGCATGTATTCCGAACAAGCCGCGACAAAAGCACCGGATCTCCCAGGGGTTGCTTACTGTTCTGACCCTCCATAGGGGTTTTTATGGAGGAGGGGGCCGCACCCCTAGGAGGGTCCCTGCCAGGTTCAGCAGCCCCCTGGATGGGCCACATGGGCCCGGTGATCCCTCTCTTGGGCCTGTTGGCCCTGCACGGGTCCAAGAGGGCCCACTGGACCTCCAGCGGGTCCGACCAGCCTCCAAAGAGGCCGGTCAAAGTCGTTGGGTGTCCAGCGGCCTTGACCTACCCTTTTTGGGGCCAGTCAACGCCGCTAGACCTCCAAGGGATTTGACTGCCCCATTTTGGGGCTGGTTGAACCTGCTGGGAAGCCAGCAGGTTCACCCCCCCCCCCCCCTTTGGGCCCTCAGCGGATCCAAAAGCCTCATTTTGAGGCCCCTTAAACCCGTTGGATTTCTATAAATAGGCCCCCAGGGACACCATTGTGGAGAGAGGATCGGAATAGGGTGAACATGGTCTGGTTCGGTCCGTTTCACCCCATTTTTTAGGTGAACCAAAACCGAACCCAAATCATGTTCGAATCGAACCCAAAAAAAAAACCTTTGTGATATTATTATTATTAAATATATTTAATATATATTTGGTTCAGTCGATTTTCCAACAAAGAACCGAACTGAACCGCAGGAGTCTTCAACCCGAACCGAACTGGTCGGTTCGGTTTGATTTTTCGGGTTGAACCGTTTAATGAACACCCCTAGATCGAAATACACTGGGAGTCATTGACATTAAGATCCAGCGCAAGGTTGATTCGTGGCTCGTGGTTCATGGTTTATGCTTGGGTCTGGTCGTGCAAATCGGTTAGGGGTATAAAATTACCAAAATACCCCTAGACTTTGCACTTATACCCTTAGAGATTCAGACTATGTACCGCCCGTGTGTCTGATGGATGGTAGCTAATATGTAACTCTCAAAAGTTACGAAAATGCCCCTCGCCACAAATCGAACACCTCCAGCCCTGTGAATTGTAGTTATACCCTACAATTTCTACAATTGTGGCTATGCCTTTGTACTCTATGTTAGTACGGAACCTATCTTGTACAAATGACAATTTGTCGACCACCACTTGTACATGTATCAATGATGAGTCTAATGGAATATTTTCATTCTCACCCATCATTTTTATGGTCTTGTGACAAATTACATGTAATCCCCAGTTGCTTTAAATATGCTTACAACATGTCTGATTGATTGTCAAACCTTCCAAAAATTGCCTCAATACTTAAGTTTGTACCAAACACTTGACTTGGCTAAAATGAGCCAAATACCCTTGGAATTCAAAAATCCCTAAAATAGTCTTAAGATCCAGGATCCTTTATTATACCTTCCGGAAAGACATGTAGCCTTTATCCATGCCTTTATTCTCCGGATTATGGGATTTTTCCCATGGCCTTCTGAGGAATCCTAATTCCCTTAATCATTTTTTTTTATGATGAGCAACAGTCCATAATGAGCCATGTCAATGAGCCTACACTATTTATCAGAACCCATGAAAAGGATCCAAAAATTTCTCTCTGACAATTAATTAAAAGTGTTTGGACTTTAAGCCGATGTAAATTAACATTGACTCCGGTCAGTGGTGAAAGGTCCAACACACAATCTGTCTGATAAACCATATGCGGAACAGATACCCCAAATATTAGCGCAATCGTCCATTAAATGGACATACAAACTCCCTTCATCATATAGATTCTAAATTTGTTTGTTAGACAGACTGGCACGCCTGCAAACTCTAGAAAGAAAGATACTCCTTCTCTTTCTTCATTTTCATATCATATATATGTTTTTTTCCACATAATGTCCCAACAGGGAAGAAAAAAAGGGGAAAAGAAAACCCAACGGTGCATCAGCCTGGAACAGTAGGAGAAAACAACGGGAAAAAATCTTGACACCGGTGAGGTTTCAAAAGGGAAAGAAATGGCCTAGAAGGGAAGAGCAAAAGGGGGAAAAAAAACCCCACTAGTGCATCTCACCAATGGGGTTCTAAACAAGGCAAGGAAGGACTGCCATGGCCTCCCCCATGTTGCCCCTCTCCCTCTATAAAAAGAGGGTTACACCCTGCAAAGAGATGGATCTAGACCTACAGAGAAGGCCTCATCTAGACCTGCAAAGAGGTGAGTTCACGGAGCTATTCAGAGTCTCAGACTAAGAAAGAAGAACATCCAAAGCTGAGAAGAAACAACTAACAAGTGTGAAAGATCACTCAAAAAGCAGACTGCCCTTTCACTCCCTACCCCAATTTTAATTCCCACATGTGCTTGCCACAGTAGGATTCAAATTAAGGAAAGGAGGGGGTGCCAGTGTACTTAATTACAAAAAAAGAAAAAAAAAACCCTCACTGGTAGTTTTGAAAAGACAAAACAAAGGGCTTAAAAGAGAATAAGACTCCACCAGTGCATCTCACTGGTGGGATTCAAAAAGAAGTAAATGAGACTGCCCAAGGCGACTGCTCCATCTCTATATAAAGAGGGCCGCCTCTCTCTGCATAAGAGACAAATCCAGTGAAGAAGCTACAAGATAAAGGAAAGGAGACATAGTGCAAAGCATATTGTGCCAAGTAAGGGAAGGAAGTGAAGAGAAAGGAGAAGAAGAGGAAGAAGAAAAAAGGCAACCATTTTAGGTCAGCATCAAGAAGAAGAAAAAGTAAGCTCCAAGGGTTCAGCACAGAGGGAAAATCCCAAGACTGTCCCTGAACACTGAGGGCAGGGGGTGAAAATTTGCAGTAAAACCCTACAAATTAACTAATTAATCAACACCCCCTTTTAGTTGCAAATTTGTTTGAATCATGAAGTGATATATTTGGTCCATGAAATATAAAGTATTTTCAAGCTTGTGAACATATGATCAAGGTTGGGCATATCGTCATGCGGTACGCCCATACCATACTGTTGAACCTGAAAAAGCTTTCCCCAAAATATGAAAGGCCCCTGTTGAAGCTTCTTCGTGGTTGACTAGGGCAAGAGGAGTCAAACAATGACCATGCCAGAGAAAAATCACAAAACCCACAAGGAATTCCCTGAACATGTTTGTTCTGGGCACCCCGATAAACGGGTTCTGAAAATATATCATTCTGATTGAATTCGGAATGGATTTTAAATGTTAAATTGTTGCTGGAGCAGCGTTTCAAGGTACAAAACCTTCGCCAAGCAATGTCCAATGCACTTCCGGTCAAGATCGGTCGCAACAAATGCGCCGTGTCAATTTCTGGGTCAACAAAACGGCCCCGGCACAGGAGGAAAGAGACAAACGGACTCCAAACTCCACGCGGATGGGGAAAACCCGAAAAACCCGAGACCCGCCTTTATAGGGGCGGCCAAAAAGAACCCCCCTGTGGCGGTCTTCCCATCGGGGAGGGTGGAACCCCACCGAGGGAGCCCACCCTCAGTGGGTTTCCACCGCGGCACCCCCCTCGAGGGGGTTTTGCCGCTTCCCGGACCCCACCAAGGGGACCCAGCCTACCGGCAGGGCGCGTGGTCGCCGGGGTGCCTCCGCGACCCCCCTTGGAGGGTTTTCCCACCAAAAGGCAGTGAATCCCCACGAGGGGACCCCCTCGGTGGGGTTTAGCGGCCGTGGACCCCCTCCCTCGGCTCTCTGCTCTCTCTTATCAAATGAAAAAGGGGGAGAGGGGGGGTTTACCTGCTGAGGGGCCCCCTTTGGTGTCCTCCAACCCCTATAAATAGGGGGTCAAGAGCACTTGGAAACAGAGATCAGATCTCTGAAATTTCTTCTGAAAAGGCCTTCTTCCGAGAAGAAAGGAAGAAGAGGTGTTGTCAAAACGAAAGGGTGGTGGTCCCCTCTACTTTGCAAGTCTTATAAAAGAGACTGGGTTTTTTAAAATAAAATCTCGGAAATCATTTTTTTGTAAAAGGGAACATATATGGATAAGTTGAAATGTCCATGTAACCCTTTGTAATATCCATGTAACCCATTGTAAGTGATTACAAGGAAATGAAATGTGAATAAAAAAGGGGGATCTACCCAAAAGGTTGTCAAAAAAAAAAACATGATGATGATGCTTGGTTGCAATTTCTTTTAAATGCTTGGTCGACCCAACCACGCTTGCAAGGCGAGTCGAAGTTAAAACAACACCCCAAAGTGAAAGGGAACGTCGCCCACACTCTTATATAGCTCTCTGTCACAATAATCCCATAATCGGCTAAGGTCTCGAGAAACACGTATTATCAAAGGTCTTTGAGGTTCCCTCGATGTAAACAAAACATCGACTTCGGCGATGGGGAAGGGTCTAGTACACGAAACCTGATCGCCTAATAAAATGAACGCGCGAAGCAAATGCTCCAAATAAAAATTTGGTGACCCGATGAATAAAATACATCATGTGCCAACCAGCACCTAAATGTCTGCCGAGCAGACTGGCACGCCCGCAAAACAAGCAAATGACGTAAACAATAGGGGCATGACCAAGGTTTGCCATATCGGATCTCGGCTTCGTCTCGGGAGGGTCAAAGAGAAGAGATCTCAGAGAGATCTCGGAAGATCAGGATAACATAAAAGTGTGGATCACATAGGTTCACATAAATAATTCCTTAAGGAACATAGATAATTGCATACATTCCCAAGTCTCAACCATGGATGATTTAGGTTCACATCATGGTTTGCTGGAGCGGCGATTCGGACCGAATCGGGTTCGCCTTGATTCAATTTGATTCGCATGGAATCGTTCCAATTCGCATAGCATTATTATATATATTTAATATAACACAAGTAAATAAATAAAGAAACTAGAAAGTGAATTCTCATGAGTTTGGGTGATGATAATTTAGGTTTGACCAAGTCTTGAGAGGTCTCAAGCAGACTAAATATTGTCAGTAGGAGAGTGGCTGCCTTGGAGAAGTCACATACACGTTTGACTTTTTTTACCAGACTTTGAATTTTAGTGTTCCATGTGGTTTATTTGAATTATCAAATTTTTAGATAGGCTAAATTATGAGAGATTAGAAAGTTAGCATTTTGCTAAAATCATCGAAATCATGATTTTCTTCTTCGATGGGAGAGTGACTTTTATTGGTAAGAAATATGATTTTTTGATATTTTTTTGGATTCAAATGAGGGGTACTTCCTTATTACATGTAATATCTTAAGGATTCAAATACCAACATTTACTTAAATGATATTCGGGTAAATAAGGGGATCCTGACAACCCTGCTAAAGAGGATATACTCATCTCGGCCTTCTCGTTTCTCGGGAGGGGGCCGAGACCGATATTCTCGCGAGAATCTCGCGAGATTGCTTACTATGGGCATGACCCCAAAACCCCAAACAAGTGACCCCCGAAAAGAGAGGGTCGTTCCGCCGCATGTTCCACACATACCATGCCAAGGACTTTACAGTCCCTGGCATGGTTCGGTACATATACTGTTCATTTGTTATTCATTATTTTTTATAATTATAATTTTAAATTTATTTTAGACAGAACTTGACCGGTATGCTACAGTATGTTTGGTACTATATCGTGCCATGGGATATATGGTATGGATTGTTTTCCAATCGGTCAACCATGCATATGATCACATCAGTACCTTTATTTTGTGGGAAATTGCAATAATACCCTTGTGTGAGAATTATTTTTCAACATTTTAAAATTTTTAATTTTAAGTTTGAAGTTTGATTTTATTTGGGTTCTTTATTTATTAACAAGGACATGGTCTTGCTTAGTTCATTTGACCTCCCCACTAACTGCGGTTAGTGTTAATATATCAGCACAAGGCTGAATACCCTTGATTAACCATCAGACAAACCCTTAGAAACAAGAGAAAAATGACTCAATTTGAATGAAACGAATTACACATGAAAGAGAACATGGTTGCAAACATGGAATCTATTTTTTTAGAATTTTTTGATATTATTCATTTTTATTGATTTTTTAAATGTATTTTCCCATTTTTTTGGTATTTTAGAATTATTAATTTTATTTATTTAAACATTTTCGTTATTTATTTATTTAAATTCGAATTACATGAATTAGTTAATGTTTTCATTTATTTAATTGATGTAAATGTGAATTAACTTAAGGTGGATTAAAATCGATGTGAAACATAACTTGTTTGTTGATTTTATGTTATTGAAAATAAAAGATAATGTTTGGAAAATATTTCGTTAATGTTAGTCGAAAACTTAGTTGATTTTGATAAGAAATTACGTAGTGCTACGTTTTAAATAAATGTGACGTCACGTGAAATAATTCATATAACGCGCCGTTTGATAATTAAAAATAGCCCGACGGGCCCAATAAATCACACAAGTTAATGTTGGTCCAATAACCACAAAATATCTTGATTAATTGTGTGACAGTACAAGTCCGGCCCAATAAGGAGTATTAGGCCCAATAAGAAAATGGCCCAATGAGAAGAAGTCCAATGGACCTTTTATGAAATGAGAGAAAAGAATCGTGCCTTGCACGATGATCTTTAGGGTTGCCTTGCAGACCCTTTTTTCAGACTGCCTTGCAGTCTTTTTCCCGAACCTGCTCGGGTTTTCTGGCTCAGAAGAAGCTCTCCTCCCTGGGGCGCCCCAGGGCTTCTTTTATAGTGGCTGAGCAAAAGACGCCGGCCGGAAGGTTTGCGCACCCTCCCCGGGGGTCTGCGCGTTTGTCCAGGGGGTTTTATGCAGTTTTCCATTGACATATTTGCATTTTAACCCTGCTTCATTATTTTTTCCTAATTTCCCCCTTGCCATTTCTGCCCGACCTCCTTCCTGGATTGGCTCTGCGCGAACAGAGCAGGGGAGGGGGGAGGCTCGCGGCCCTTCTCCTCCTCCTTGCTTCCAGACGGCGACGCGGCCAGGGAAGGGCGGCGGCGCCGGACAGCAGCGGCGGTGAGGGGAGGCCAGCGGCGGCCTTGACGGCGGCGTGAAGGGAGGCCAGCGGCGGCTTTGAGCGGCGAAGGTGCGGGCGCGCAGGGGCGGCAGCGTGAGGCGGCGGCGCCGGCGAAGGAGGGGACAGCGGCGCCGGGCCCAGGCGGCGGCAGCGTGGGCAAGCGCCGTGTGAGCGGCGGCGGGTGGCCCACCCTGCCAGCGGCAGGCTCCCCTGTCAGCAGCAAGGGGAAGTGTTGGGACTTTCCTCCCCCTCCGTGGCTTCTTTTTTTTTCCTCCTGCAGCGGGAAGAACCGACAGGGAATGTCAAGGTGCAGTCCCCTTCTTCTTCTGTGCATACGTATGTTTTCCTCTTGGGTTTATCTAGTTTGTTACCTCTTCTGCTTCGTTCCCCTCCCCTTCGTCGGTAGGAAGCCAAAAAAAAATATGGCACAACCCTTGTCATCTCAAGAATTGCAACAGCACCCCAATATTTGGTTAATTACCTAATTAATCCATGTTGTGCATGCAATTACCTGAATTATTCCCCAAAGGGGTAGTCTGTGCATTTTAAATGGAATGTGTAAACAAGGAAAGCTATAAACAGCAATACAACAAATGAAAAGGTTAAATAAGAGAGGCATATCATTTAAATAGCTTAAAAAAACAGGGGGGCAATCATGCTCACAAACAATAGATGAACAAATAAATTAGTGGACAAGGACAATGCAATCAAGTATGTTTCTTTAGAAACTCATTGTTTCCAAATTCTTTTTTGAATTAGCCAGATTATGGGCGCCATGTGGTGGTTAATCAGGGATAATCGATTATCCAATTGATGTAATTAACATCAACCTATGTTGATGGGAAGAGACAAAGGGCATGAGCCCAAGGTTCGCTGATTCGCCCCGAATCGGCTTTTTCTGATTCACTCCGATTCGGGAGAATTGGGCTGAATCGCATGGGAATCGAGCGAATCGGGAATCTCATGATACGCTCCGATTCGCCCGAATCGGACCGATTAGATCCGATCCGCCAAACCATGATGAGCCTACATCAGTAGGCCTGGTCCAAAAACACAAAAACATAAATAAAGAAAACCAAAATCGCAAGAGAATCCATGGGATTGATTGATTTCCTTTTATACACGGAAAACAGCACCTCTTCCCCACTGGCCCTGCTGGCCCTAGAGAGTAGAGACGCCACCCCTGCGACTCGCTGGGCCACGGGCCCACCCCCCACCCCACCCCGCCGATGCAGTCCCCCCTGCCCTGAAAGGGCTCCTGTATTGAGATCAATCAATGAATAACATGAAGAACCTCTCTCTCTCTCTCTTGCAAAAGAAGCACACCATAGAAGTTGACATCTTCTTTCATGAATTACATAACCAATGGTTGGATGGATGTGTGAAAACGTCACGTGATGCCGATGATGTATTTGCGACTTTTCCAATGTTGGTGCAGTGGTAATATCCCACATCGGTTTCTATAGGTTGTGGTCTTGTCCATATAAGCCTGGGCCTCTTAATCTCAACACCGCAGTTTTGTAGATTACAAGATGGTATCAGAGCAAGGGTTAAGAAGGTTGTTTGCTCTGTCCAGCGAGCAGTGTGCACCATCCAGAAAGGGCTACTTGCCCCCTGTTTGTCCTGTCTGGGAAGGGCTGCCTACAGCATCCAAAGGGCTGTTCACCCTATCCAGGAGGTTGTTCGCCTAGACCAGAGGACTGTTCACCCTATCCAGGAGGGTGTTTGTCCAGCCTTTACGCTATAAGAGAAGGGTTGTTCACTCCGTCTGGGTGCAGTCGCCTATTCCAGGTGAGTTGTTTTGCTTGCCTGTTCGAGTGCGCCTGCCCCTTTCTCTTCAGCGGTTAAGGAGTGCTCCATCCACCTTTTGGGCAACATCTCCTACCCTATCACCTTTTTTTATGGAATCCTCAGCCACTAGCAGCCTGGGTGGATCTGAGGGGGGTGTTTCCCCTATGCAGTCAGCAAGTGTTCAGTCTTTGGATCATATTCGTGCCTTGCAAATGACTACAGTCAGGCTTACTGAATACAACTACCGTCTTTGGTCTATTCTGCTCGTATTTTTCTTGGAGGTCGTGGGAAAATAGGGTATGTCGATGGTAAAAATAAGGAACCTAAGGAGGAGGATTTTACTTACTCCAAATGGGAACTTGAAAATAATTTGGTGATGGGCTGGATTCTTAATTCTGCTAGTCCGGAAATTCAGCAGTTGATTATGCTCAAAAGGACGGCTAAGGACATGTGGGATCTTTTAAATCAAATGTATGGTCAGAAACAAGATGGTATCAAAGTAGGTTTGGGCCCAACCTCGTTTATTTCCACCTCCATTCAATTATCAATTTCCACGGCCTATCTTGGTCGTGAGGGGGAGTGTTGGCACAGTGGTAATATCCCACATCGGTTTCTATAGGTTGTGGTCTTGTCCATATATGCCTAGGCCTCTTAATCTCAACACCGCAGTTTTGTAGATTACAAGATCCAACATACTAGTAGTACTTTTAAGTTTTAACAATGTTTTAGTAACAATGGCACATTAGTCATTTTTCATGTAAGAATGGTTTAAAGGCAAAAAGTCTTTTTATTATCTTCTCAGTTCAGCAGCATTATTCTGACATCTGACAACTCCTAGATATTATGCTTTGACAACAATGCAGATAGCTAGTCTTGACACAAAAATGAGCACAACCACAAGTGATAAATGGTGAGATGAAAAATATATGTTAGCACTTAGCAGTACCTGATTCACAGATGAAGAAAAACGAATAGAAAAGTCATCATGCTCCGCACGAATAGCTTCGATGTGATTAAGAATTAGATAATGCCTCTGATAGGTGATTATATTAAGGCTTTTCAAGGAATGCAGATTACAGTAAACATGAACCTTCAGGGTTTTTTTATCTTGAATGTGAGAGGTCAACAAAAGAAACAGATCAAACAGAAAGAACCATAAATGCATTAAGCATTGAACTTTTGCTACCCAAATAAACAGCCAAGTAGGGAAGAAAATATGCAAACAGAAAACTTCAAATAAAATTTCACTATAAGCATTAAAGGAACATATTATTTTAATTCAAGTAGCTCTATAGTAAAATGGATTCTTCTGTGGACACCACAATGAAAGCATGGGTCATCTTTTTCTACAGTCTGCAACGATGGAACAATATGGATTCAACTTTTGAAGTCCACAGAGGCACAGATGCAATCTATCCCAGAAACAAAGCACCACTGACTTAATGAGAGATTGGAGAAAATACAACACCATAGAAATGGAGAAGGAAATATGGAATATAAGTACGGAATATAAGTTTTCCCAACCAATGAAGTGATCCATCTGGATAGAGGGAGAAAGAATAGAATACTTTGAGGAATTCAAACATTTTTCCACCATTTTAAAAACCTCCATTATTTCTTTCTGAGTCGGCTTGGTTGTACAGGGATCTAAAATACGGTCCAAGTTAGTACACAAGATGAGGGGATAGAAAAGATTAAATTTAATATTATAGAAGGGAGGTTCTCCCCTCTCAGGCAGACGGTTCTGGTTTTGTCCAACTTAGTATATTTACCTTCTAGATATATAAATTAACTATGTTAATCTCTACACTATATAACTTCTACTTTGATGAAGTGTGGCATTAGAGTCATCTCCATCCAAAAAAAACATCATCAAAGAATAAAGGGGAAAAAGGTGCCCTGGTCTCCAATATTCAGGGTGCAGACTTCGGTCAAATACATTCAAAATGTAACTTGAAGCAGACCCCAGAAAAAAAAAAATTATGACACCGCCACACATTCAATGATTAATAAGAAAATGTGTGTTATCAAGCATCAAGTACCAAGAACCCAAAAAGGGAATGCATCCAAGAAAATAACATAGATGGCAATAGCAAGTTATCAGAGAAACTATAAGGTGTCCTTTATAACAATTTCTGAAAAGCATTTCTGCCTAAAGCCAAAGACTTATATTTGGAAATCTTTTGTCCAGAAGGATATTCTTGCATCTCCCGAGGAGGCAGTTCATGTGGTGCAGGGAGAGTAAGCAGGCGAGTCTGACTAGAAAAATTCTGGAAGTACATTGACAGCTCCTTCAGGATTGAAGCAGGAGAAAGATGTAGATCTGGAAATGCAGGAATCACAGGATCATTCTGCAAAGAAAACAGGAAAGACTTTAATGCATATTCAATGACTAGAAGGACAAAACAAAACAGGAAAGACTTTAATGCCCAGTATGACACATGAGCTGTTCATTGTAAAGAATTACGTCACACAAAACAAACTAGAAGGACAAATTGATCATACCTTGAAGATGTTGATTAGACGGTTAATTTTCACTCTCTTGTACAATGATTCACCATCTTTTTCTGATGAAGTTGCTAAAACAACAAGAACAGGCAAAACCCGAAGCAGAGTGTGACGCTCTGGAAATAAAAGTGCAAAGTCCAACTCCAAAGACTCAACACAAAACACCACAAGAACCTGAAGAATGTCTTCAACACTAAAATCAAGTCAAGGACCCAATAATAATTCCAGGCTACAAGTTGTGGGACATTGACATGGCTGTCAAATGTTGAGATATAGGTGTCAGACATGCAAAGTTCAGAAATATATAGAAATACACCTTCATATGCATTTATAAATGTGCTTATGAGATTCTTTTTTTTTCAAGTGGGTAGTACCACAGATATAAAAGAAAAGGAGAATGTACATGTATAGGGGGTCCAAAAAAGAGCCCCAAAGAGAACAACCCTCCCCCCAATACCCTTATACAAGCAAACACACACCAGGACTGTAGCACCCCGAGAATTTCAGTAATTGAAAATTTGAGATAAATAGAAAATATGACCACCTAATAATTTAAAACTAGTTAAATACGTACGCACCATTATCCCAGACGTAAAAACACATCTAAAAATTTTGTAAAAATCATAGTTAGACTTTAAATATTATTCTCTAGTGACCCATAAAGAAATTTGGGCCAATAAAAATCTTTTGGATAGAGTTTAAGAATTATTAAGACTTATTATATTAATTAAGGAATAAGTCAAAAAACCATTATCACATATACATAAAGGGGTCATAAATTAAAATAAAAATTATGGATGGACTTCAAACATCGAGTATTGACAACCCAATGAAAGAATCGGGCCATAATATATATTTTGGACTACAAATAAATTCAAGTAGAAAAATAACCCCGAAATTTGGAAATCTTAACTAATCAAGATTAAAGGTTAAATACTCATCCAATACATACTTATTGGACTTCAAATTGAGCCCAATTCGTGGTTAAAACCTAAAATAAGTTTCTATATCAATTCCATCATGAATTGGGGAGAGAAATCTCCAATTTGAGAAAGGATACACCCAAATTCGTCCCCAAAAGTTTCCTAATCTAATTAGGCAACTAAATGTCTCTCTCTATAAATAAAGTCCTCTCTCCCATGGGACGACCCCTAGGGTTATTGGAGCGTGCTTGGAGGCTATGGTGGCTGGAGATCTTGAGGAGAAGGCTGGAGCAAGGAGAACCTCGTGCTCTTCCCAACTCGGATCTATAGCGACCTGCACACAAGAGTCAGATTGATCATCACCAAGGTTAGTAAAATCTTGATCAAATAAAGCAAATAATATACCCATGGAAAGCTCTTCAAGTCTACTTTCATTTGCCCCTATGTTGCCCAATTTTTATCCAGTAGGTCGTGAGTATTACGCATTTTCCCCCAGGCGGTCAGAACTAGGGCTTTTTGGAAAGCGAATCTTATTCAACTCCAAAGGTAGGTCATCTCCATGCCAAACTCTAATTAAACTTGTCCATACTTGCATCCATATGTATAGATCATGTTCTTACTATTTTCCCCAATTTTTATGTTGAGAGTTTCACGAATTAAATCTTGCATAATCTTGACGCTGTACTGTCGTGATTTAACCTTGACCTGTCTTCGAGTTTCATACCTCCCTGTGGAGTCGTTTTTGGACTGAGTGTTCAACATAGAACTTGTTACCCTACGAGTCTACTTTCATTTGGCACTGGTTTCTCCAATTTTCGTTGACCGTACTAAGTGTATTAGCCCGAACATGAGCACTGTGTCAGATTCACGTAAACAGTCACAATACATCTTATTACATAGTCAAACGACCTTTGTTTCTCGATTATTCGCTACTGTACAAAGTATTAGAAGTACTCTAACTAACAGAGGTGGCTTCATCTGATTTGGATCACCCTAGTATTTTTTTTTATTTTTCAAACTCACAGGTTCAAACCCAATCCAAGTCAGAGTTGGAAATAGGTAAAAAAAGTAACCCAAACGTCATATTCAGGTGGCAACAGGTCGACACGTCGCTACCAGAACGTGACAACATCATGGTCGCGACCCATACCAAAAATCAGACAGTTTCGTGGTCTTCTTCAGAAGGCGACAAGATGATTGTCGCCTTCATGTTCAGAAGGCAACAGGCAATGTGTCACCTTCTGCCTATGTCCACTTAATCAGCCATAACTTTTGCTATAGACCTTGGATTGATGAGCCGTTTCTTTGTTGGATTCCACATTCAAAGGGCTTCAATATGGTATATTCATGTGTGAGTTTTGAATAAAAAATCAATGAGTTATGACCTAAGGAAGTGAAGGGATGGGACTACATTTGCCTTCTAAGGGGCATACATCTCAGGTTTCGTCATTTTGTGTCGTTCCTTGCATGTGTGAGTTTGATCTATTCTAGGAAGGTATAGAAAGTCTTATCATGTATTAACAACCCATATGAAAGTTAAAATATGTTCACATGATTTTTAATTGATCTTAAGTTCATTATCATGCTCTCTACCTGCCGATTATTCACGTTCTTGCCTTGTTACCGAACTTGCTAAACATACAATGATACTTGCTAAAATTGGTCATGCATGATTAGTGTTTCCTGATTTAGCACTCATGATACTTTTCCAGCATGGAGTTTCCATAAATGAAGTTTTTATAACTGGAGTTTCCATAATCGGATTCACACACGCACTAGAGCGATTCTCACGCGCGGCATGCGCATAGACTCTAGCACGATAGGAATGCCCCTTCTTGGCTTGTGGTGAACTCTCCGTCGGATATTCCTTCTGCCGGACTAGTGACCCCTTGACCAAGGCCTCCGTAAGTCTCCTCTGACCATGGATTCCCACATGGCCGATGAGCAAGTTGTATCAATGAAGTACCCAAAAGTTAGTGTGCACGTATCTCTTCTCTCTCGGCATTCTTGATAAGATCTTTCTCTCCTCATCTTGACTTTCTCGGAGTGATTGATTATAACACATGAAACCAAGTTATTAAAGATAAGAATCTATGTAAATGTGTCGTTATGCTTCCGGATTGAACTCTTGACTTGACATTCCCAACGTACCCTTGAACTCTATATCATTATTGACATGACACTCTCGATAATCATTACTATTGACATGATAGTCCTAACTTCCTCGATCAGTCTATCCTTATTGACACACATTGTCTTCTTGTGATACGTTCTTGAAGTACATTAATGATATTGGAGTCATGGACTCAAAACTCGTTCTTGTCACCCACGAGTCGACGAGCTCATTGGGACACATGCCAGTGTTGCGCAATACGAACCTAACTGAGGGCCAATATCTGGTCCTGGAGATTCTGGCAAAGTCTTATTACCTATGGGTGTGATTGTCGAATTCGCCCCCGACAAAGTCTTGTTTACCCCAAGGTGTTGGTTGTCCAGTTTTCCTAAAGATGTTCGTTACCCCAGAAGTTGATTGTTAAGTTGATCCCCTAACAAAGTCGTGTGTCTGACGTGGTGCGGAATCATGATTGGTGCTTGGCATGGCACGTACTTGTTACACGTGATAAACTTACTTGCTTGTTACCTACTACTATGTGTTGGTTCTTAACCCGAGTGGCTGATGGACGTACTTACATGAGGCACTAGTAGATCCTGCGTGATATTCTTGTGGAGTGCTCCGAGTGGGTTACTCAAAATGCTTGCTAGTGAAATGGCCATCTTGTTACATGCTATCTTGCTCTTGTTCAAGAAGTTACCATCTTATTAGATCATTGTTCACAATATCTTGAACTCTTGAATACAACCTTATTGCTAGATTGATCATTACAATCTCTTGATCATATTATCTTGCATGATACACTGTACACGTGTTACTACCGACGTTTTAATTGTATTGTACATATCATGTTCATACCTTCTAGCTTTTAAAATGTAAATACTTATATCATTGCTGGAAGATGTAAATCCTACTGGGCGAGTGCGCTCATACCTACTCTCTTTCACATTTCAGGTAGTGAAGGTAAAGCTAAATGATGGGACTTGTGCGCCGAGCGTAGAGTACACTTAGAGAGTCCATTCTTGTTTTTATTTAGATTGGTCACGAATGTAATTTCCCTTTTCTTTAAGAGATAGATAGATTGGTGAGAGTGTTTCATTTGACATTGGAGGTTGTAATATTCGTTTTGATAAATAAAGGAAGAAATTTTGATTATTGCATTGTGGGCCCTATTTGTAAAAGCTATTGGTCTATAGCTTCTGAATGCTTGCATGTTCGTCGCGTCTCCCAATTTATTCCGCTGCTAAAAATAAAATTGGGGGCGCGACAAGGACAGTGTGAGCAAATTACAAGTATGATCCCCCACAAACAAAAAATTCCAAAAGGAAAGTATCTCTAACATCCCAAAGAAAGGAAAGTGGAGGAATTATGCCCCCCCCCCCACTTTAAAAAGATGCCTTGCCCAAAACACCACTCTCTCACAAATGAAGGAGAAAGTCCTATCTTCCGACCTCGGTTCCCTCTTCAAGATTCTTCTATTTTCCTCACTCCAAATAGCCCAAAGAGTGGCATGAAGGACTAGCCACCACAGAATCGAGTCACCCTTTAGCATCCATTTGTTGTTCCACTTAGGAGGAGCTGATGAACCTCCTCATCATGACCAAACCTCGCCCATATATCATGAGCAAAAGGGCAATGAATAAACAGATAGTCCAGATCCGCAGCAACTTGTGGAAATGGCCAAAAGGAAATATGCTAGTCTATCATGTGTCAGAACAGCCATCGGAGATCCTCCAAATCAGTAGTTTGACAATGAGAGGGTTTTGGTACTCCAGAGCATGGTTTGATGGAGCGGTGAATCGGACCGAATCGGGTTCTCCCTGATTTGGTTCCCATCGAAGAAGAAAATCGTGATTTCGGCGATTTTAGCGAAATGCTAACTTTCTAATCTCTCATAATTTGGCTCCTTGGAGAAGTCACATGCACGTTTGATTTTTTTTACCGGACTTTGGATTTTTAGTATTCTATATGGTTTATTTGAATTATCAAATTTTTAAATCAAGGTTTGTCGCATCGAGGAATCGGAGCAAATCCGATTTTTCCTGATCCGCCATGATTCGCCAGAATCGTACCGATTCGCATGGGAATCGGATGGGAATCGGGCGAATCGGGTTTCTCCTGATTTGCATCGATTCGTCCGAATCAGACCGATTCAATCCGATGCGCCAAACCATAGGCCAAATTTATGAGAGATTAGAAAGTTAGCATTTCGCTAAAATCGCCGAAATCGCGATTTTCTTCTTCGATGGGAGAGTTGACTTTTTATTGGTAAAAAGATATGATTTTTTTGATATTTTTATTGAATTCAAATGGGGTACTTCCTTATTTACTTGAATATCATTTAAGTAAATGAAACTATAAATACTAACATTTACCTAAATGATATTCAGGTAAATAAGTATGAAGAAGAAAGAGGAAGAAAGAGTATGTATGTATGTACCCATGCGATATCCCCTGATCTGATCCGATTCGGCCAAATCGGGCCGATCCGATTTGCCTTACAAAACCCTGCTCCAGAGTCCAGACCATGTTTGCCGAATCGGAGCGAATCCGCCTAATTCGGCGGGATCGGTGGGAATCAAGGGAATTCAATTCGTGATTCGCCTGATTCGGCCGGTTCAAACAACATCGATTCGATTTGCTCGATCCAATTCGATTCAAACCAATACACGGGTTCGATTTGGTGACAATTTTAAGTGTCGGCCGACACCATGTGAATCAAGATAGTGATATCCCGATTAGCAAGTTTTCATGGCCAAAGCCCCTTCTCTTCCCTTCTTTTCCCTTATTTCGGCCAAGATACAGTTGGATCTCCACCCAAAGACTTAGATCCAGCCTCTGTACGTGAATCACAAGCTATTTGGGACTAGATCTTGTTGTTCTTGCTCTTCTTCTTCACCCATTAAAGGTAGCATACCATTTTGCTTGCATTTTTTTGCTTTTTGTCGTGGATGACATGAATGATGGTGGGAAATGATGTTGCAAGTGATTAATGCTCACTTGCAAACATTAATGTCATTTTCATATAGATTTGAAGATTTCCCCCAAATTCTAAATTTTTGAAAAAAAATTTAAAAAAAATTAAAAAATAGGAAACTATGAGCATTTGATGGCAATGTGATCAACAAGTTGTAAGATAGTGTTAGAAATTGATTCCATGCAAATTCTATGTAAAATTAATTTTATTTTCCAAATGATTAATAATTGAAAAATAATTATAAAAATAATAAATATTTGAAATGAAGATCTTTACATAGAAATATTAGTGAAGTTGTCAGTTATCAAGAAAAAAATTTGAACATGATTGAACATTTTTATTTTTGGGGTCCGAAAAAAATGATTTTAAATTTTTAAATTTTAATGATATATGAAAGTATGAATAGTCTAAATTCTAATGACTCTAATCCCTATTTTTTTCCTCATAGATGGCTCTGAAGGAGGCTAGTAGTGAGGATATTAGGTGGCAATATGGCACCATGATGAGCAATAGGAACAATTTAGAAGTTTAGAAGTACAACTACTGAAGCCACATCGGTACGAGAGGTGGTGTCTCCCGCCTAAAGAAGCATCTTGCAAGTGGCAGGCTAACAGGGTACCATGATGTGCAAGGTTGCAAGATGGTGCCACCTGAAGTGAACTGGTTCATGGTTGAACACCTTGAAAGTGTTCAGGCCGAAACTGCAAGGAAGAAGGCGACCAGAGAAATGCAAAAGAGGATCATATCTAGAACGGAGAGAGATGGTGATGATGGTGACACAGAACCATTTCAAGAAGTTGACTTTGATGTTCAAGAAGTGTCACATCTTGCTATACCAAGTCGGATGGAAAGGCGGGCAAGAGCACAAAGTAGAGCTGAAGCATGGGAAGCTAACCAAAGGGCAGCTCAAAGAGTTAATTTTAACATATCAGAGTATGAGGTTGGCGGCAGCTCAAGGGGGGTGGGCTCAATCTCGTCGATTTTCCACTGTGGAGGATTAGTTCACTCAACCCCCTACGACACAGCAGTAAGAAAGACAAAGAAAGAGATCCGCGGGTGTAACGATAGAAAAAGTGGATCTTTAGGTGTACCCAAGAGAACATGGGCACATAGAAGGCAGGATCGGATCGAACCCCTGAATCGGTTCAGGCCGATCCTGATCTAGATCGAGATCAGATCGACGGATCAGCCGATCCACAAGAATTTGGCCGATGCTGGATCGACCAGATTAAAAAAATAATTTTTATTTTTAAAAATGTTGAAAAAATAGGAAATTTCATGAAAATCAGAAGGAAAAAAATGCAAAAAAATCAGTAAATTCAAGAACTTCACATTTTTGTAAAAAAGAGGGGATTCAAACGAGAGGAAGTGAGGGAAGAGAGAACAACGGTTAGAGGGGGGTCCCCATAAAAAGGCCCAACCACCAGAACGCGTCACAGGGGGATGACGTGATATGCTAAGAACGTGTTAATGAAGGCTGACAAGTTCAAAACACGTCATTCTGCCATGACACTTTCATCTATATGATCAACCTGACACCTGGCGTACAGGGCTAGCCAACACACTAGCAGACATGTCAGTCTAACAAGATGCTTTCTCAACTATGTAGGCTGCCACCTAGTGCTCGAGGTCAAATGTTTAAGAGTTTACTAGCGCACTATTGGAACGCGTCATATTGCCTAGACATGTCCACCCAACAGAGCTTCTGACACCTCAGCCAGTCTGCATGACACCATTAGCTCAACATGGATAAATAACCAAAATGCATCACCATAGGTTGACATGTTCAGAACACGGCATATCAGGCTGATGCATTAGAGTGTCCATAAACGACCCAATACCCACTAACTCCAGATTCGAAACTAAGTCTCGCCTCCGCTTAAGGCCTATCGGAACCCGAACCAACACTCTAACCCTAATCATTAGGATCCGAAAGACCCAAGACATTACAGTTTCAATTGGATCTAGATCAAGATCATGGAAGGTGAAATCGACTGATTTGATCTAGATCGGCCGATTCCAGATTGGATCGTCCATGGCCGATCCGGCTGCTTCTAGATCAGAATTGACCTGATTCGGATCGGGATCGGCCTTGGCCGATTCTTGGGCCAATCTGATCCCGTATTCCATGATCAGGATTGACCTAGAATTGGCCAAGATCAGTGGATCTCAAACTGATTCTAGAAGATACAAGTTGATCTACATTTTTCCCTTCCTCTATTAAATTAAAGGAGGGATCAAATCCTCCACCAACCCTCCCCCACCTCAAATTGGATTGGCATTGGCGATCCTGGTTTAATTTGGTTGAATAAGATCAGAGTTGGTTGATCATGCAAAGCATGCCCCAGTAAGCAGAAGGTTGCGCAGGAAAGAAAAAAAATTTAAGTCCAAAGCTAATTAAGATATAAAATAAAATAAAATTCCTTCTGAGAACACCTGCGTAACGTCGTGACTGTTCAGATCGTGGTTTAATGGGTTTAGTGGCCAATGTGTGGCCTATTGGTAGTGTGTATGTTGGTTTACCCGGTTGTGGGGTTGAGGGTCGGAAAATCCGAGCCCAATACACCTTTGGTTCTCTTTTTTAAAACGCGACCGACACAGGCGTCGCGTTTTTGAAACGCAACCACCTGCTAGGCCGCATTTTCGTTGCTGCTTTTTCCGAGGGCGCAGCTACATGCGCGCCGCGTGGCGCATGCAGAGACGTCGTAGTTTAAATGCGACGGCGGGGGACGTCGCGATTTAAACACGACAGCGTACTGCGTCGGGATTTTGATTATTATGTTCTTTTGGCCTAACCTTGGCCAAACAATGCAGGAAACACTGTTCGGCCAAGGGAGAGGTTGTTGCGGGTTTTCTGGGCGATTTGAAGGTTGTGGCTTGCGGTTTGGCATGCTACTGTCGCGAGGAGGTTGTTCGGAGCACGGGAAACGCCAGGGCAACGTGTTTTTCACGTTCTTCGTATTGGTAGGGGAATTCTACTCGTTTTTTATTGTATGGATCGAGTTTGAGGTAGTTAGTGCATGGAATTGTTTATAGTAAGTAGCAAGCATGTGTAGGTAGTTAAGAGAATGCATGTTTTGAGCTTTTATAACTGTAAAATGGTGTTTTATGGGGTTTTCGGAGGAGAGGCTCGGGTTGGGGAGCTTCGACTGGAAAGGCGACGGACCCAGTCGCCGCGTTTTGAACGCAACGACATGTCCCGTCGCGATTTTGCTTTTGAAATGCGTCATCTGTGTGCATCGCGATTTTAAAGGCGACCACTCGACCCGTCGCGTACTTGCTTTCGAGAATAGTAAGCACGTTTCAAGTTATGAGATGGTTGTGTGTTGTTATTTAATGTATTTAAAGCATGAAAGTGGTGCATTGGCACGGGTCATGGTTGAGAATGCTGAGTTTGCATGGTTTGTGTGTACGTGGCAAGTTGGGTAGTACGACGCCTACCGTGATTACCTCTCGAGTCGGGTACCCTAGGTTCTCTGTGAGTTAGGCACGTTGTGCTCGGGGTTTGTCCCAATACGGTGTGTGTACCGTCAAGGTCTGTGTCGTCTTCCTGGACACCCTCACTCTTTTGTTTGAGTTGTACGTCCGGCTGAGAGAAAGACGGCAGTGGGACAGCGACTCATGTGTTGTGGTTGTGTTCGGTTGCTTGTAACGTGCTCTTGGTTGGGGGACGAACACCAGTAGACATACTGGTCCTCAACTAGTCCTGTTTTCCAGTGCCTCACTTTAGGGAGCTCGGGCCTGAGTCCTTAAAGGTGTCAGGCGTGGGCCTGTAACGTGTGGTCTGCAGATGTGATGTTGGTTGGCCTCCACAGTTTGTTGGCTTTGTCGAGGTGGAGCGGCAGTTGGACCTTTTGTTCGTGGCTGTGAGACTGAGAGGTAGTCATATGTAGTTTGTCCGGGTCAATAACTAGTGTTGCGAACTAGTCTTCGTGACTCGTGTGTAGCATTACCCTTCTTTAGCTCGTACTCCTGAGCGTGGTTTGTCGTTTATTTATGAAAATTTAATCCATATTATTAGCATAGAATTGTTTATTTAATTGTAGTTGTAGCTCCATGCTTAGATAGTTTTATTAATTGTTTATATAGATACTTTACTCCTGCTTCTCGTGTGTTTAGTGTTGTTTCGGCTTTTGAGGGAGTTTCCCTACTGAGCCAGTGACTTGTGAGATTCACCCCTACTCCTTTCAAGTGAAGGAGAGCAAGAGGGTTCTTGTCCTTCTTCTAGTTCGGAGCCGCATCGTAGCGGAGTTGGGTCTGCACCTCCAGCAGTGTAATTTACTTTCTATTTTGCTTTGGGGTATGCCCCAGGCTGTAGTACTTTGTACTTTGACTTTTGTTGAGAACTGGCTATGTAATCCTCATGTAAATGTGTGTGAGATGTGCAATCTTATATATGTTTAATTAGTTCTTTTATATTTCCACGGACATGTTTGTTGATATCCTTTGCGAGGCTTTGGCATGTTCGCGGGAGGCGGAGTCGGATCAAACTCGTTATTAGGTTAACGGGTTTGAACGACGAGGACCGTCACAACCTGTGTATCTATATTATAGCTTGAAGCTATATGTACCCTTAAGCCAAGATTAGCTATGAAGAGTGTACAAATATTTCCATCGATCTCTGATTCTGCTGTCAGCAATGGGATACAACATTTTCCTGATAAGCAATAGAGCAAGAAGCTTGCATCAAGGGATAAGGAAACCCTTTCCTTCTTCTCCTCCCCTTTTTCTGGCTGCAGAAACCATGTGCCAATAACAGATAATAGTTTCTTGATTTTTTCAATTTCCAAAAATGGTAAGGACGCTATATAAGCTTTGGTTTCCAAATAAACTTTTCCCGAGCAATAAAGGATACCATAAAAAATGATCCTGCAAGAAAATTATATTTATTTTTCAAGTTTCACTACAATACAGCTATGTTATGATTGTTATCAAAGGCGATTGAGGCGATCACCTCACGCCTTATACTACATAGCGATGAAGTAACAAGAGTAGATCACTTCTTCATGAATTATTTCTAGAAGATAGATTAATCAGAAGAACATTGTAGTAAGAAAGTCAATTTTCACAAAATCACATCTAAAATATGCTTTTGACAGAGGATACGTATTTGATCTGAACATCTCAGCATGCAGGTTCAGCAAAATAGCCCATCTTGTGCTTAGAAAAATCTGTAAGCCAGAGAATAAATATATAAGAAATCATCAAGTCATTAAAAGGAGATGGATACCGGTGCATGGGATGAGACAAAATAACACAAAAACAGCCTCAAACTAACAATAGAAATAAACCAAAAATCATAGAATGGAACCACATAATTTCTTAGAACATGACTTAAAGTATTAAGCTTAAAAACCTGCAAATCATCTAACTCCTCCCTCATTGAATCAGTATCCTGCCATTGGGCACTGACTTGGGTAAATGTTCTGGAAAAAGTGTGAACATAATCAGAATTAGGTATAATTATAATGTCAACAGGTTTTGCTAAAAGCATCAATATACTGCAAGAATGTCAGTCAAAAAGAACGAAAATTCATGGAACAAAAGTTAACAGAATTTTTCACATCGTTATTTTATGTTTATCTTCTTTCTTAACACCAAGGAATTAGCAATAATGAGTAATCATCATAGCCTAAAGCATTTTCACGTGTGCTACAGAACATTCATGGGAAAAATATCCATCACTTGAAAAACCAAGCAACGATGGTAGAATTTTGCAAAAGGAAATAGAGCAATATCAACCAAGGAAGGAAAACTTGGGGATCGGACACAGATCGGCCAATCCGATCCGATCCAGACCAGTCCCCCATTTTTAATAAGAAATGTCTTTAAAAATAAAAAAGGGAAAATCATGAAAAATGGAAAATGGCTAATCCTCCTATATTAACAGTGTTCTGTGCCAATCCTGCCATTATTAACATACAAACGATGAAAACAAATAGGAAGATGACTCTCAACAGTCACATGGAAATTGAATCCAAAGACGCATGCCTAATAATCATGAAAGCTTTTTTCATTTTCAAAAAGTGGCAGGCAAAATATTTCTATTAATCACAATTATTCAACTCTTTCTACGACAAAGCTGTGTAATCCACTGGCTAATGTGTTTTCCATATAGCCTGTGACAAATAAAGCACAGTGCTCAGAGGATGCTGAATATCACCAGAGAAAATAAACCAAATACAAGGTGATTCATGATTATGTTGTTACTCTCAAATGTCAGTTCAGGGTAACTACTTTGGATTCTCCCTAGTAGTTCTGTGTTCATGATTGTCAATCTTTTAACCCAAATCATCCATTCTTACAAGGTGTTTACACCATATCCCATTTCACTAGAGGCATGCCAGTGATGCCACTCTGCATTTTGTTGTTGCCTCCCAAAGAAATTTCCATATGATTCTATCAGTTTTCTGCCCAACCATTTTTCATTACAAAAACTGACAAATAATTCACAGGCTCCCAACTTGACCACTTTGTCTGGATTCCTCAGATAAGAGGTCCCCATTCAAAGACTTTGTGTGGTTGAAGGCTTGAAGCTTAAAGAAAACCTTTGACAAAATTGCAAAGAAAGCAATGAACTTCAGAAGGGAAAATTATATGTATCTTCTTTCAGCCTAGGTTAAGTTACAGGATTAAGTATTTAAGTTACAGAGCATCTGATGGTACAATGCCTTATTAGCAGATGATTATGGAGTGATCTTCAGAAGTCTAGTGGATTTTCAAGTCACTTTCAGAATACTCGAACAATGGATTGTTTTCCCAGACTGAAGAATCAGTCAGGTAAATGTTTTAGTGGTCAACTTATCATTGTAATAGCCCATGCTATCTGCTAAAGTATATCAGTATATTGAAGGAGCACAATGATTCCATTTTCCAGGAAAGCACAGTGTACATGGAGAATGTTTGTATTTTGTATTCTAGTAGCATCGTTTGACCCTGATAGACCATGGATGAAGAACCGCTCTTCCATCTATCTGGTTGTACAACCTCTATTTATTGAAATAGAATTGGTGTATGAATGATTTTCAGGGAGCATTTATTAGAGGGAGACATATCCTAGACAACTTGGTGGCACATGAGTGTCTATTTGCTACGAAGCACCAGAAAAGGAAAGGGTTGGTCCTAAAGCTGGAGACAGGGTTAACTGGCAGTGTCTCCTTGATGTGTTGGATAAGATGGGCTTTGGGGACAGGTGGATGTTGACATGAAAAATTGTCAAGACCCCAACACCCCATAAGAAGGGACATATGGGGGCCTATTTATAGGCAACCCCCCCCCCAAGCTCAAAGCCCCAACCGATGGACTGTCCATCGGTTGGAGGGGTCTCCCCCCCAACCGATGGACTGTCCATCGGTTGGAGGGGCAATCCCCCCAACCGATGGAACCACCATCGGTTGAGGGGGTCTCCCGAACCATCGGTTGGAGGGGTCTCCCCCCCAACCAATGGACTGTCCATCGGTTGGGAGGGGAACTCCCCCCTAACCGATGGAACTTCCATCGGTTAGGCCCTTAACCGATGGGCCTTCCATCGGTTAAGGGGGCTCCCATCCCCATCCCACGGAAGTGTAAAGGGGTTTAAAACTTTAAACCCCTATAAAATGCCATGTAGCCCCTAGGGGTAAAGAGGTTGGAAGTTGGATACATGCTTCCATGCTGCCCTTTTGAAAAAGAAAAAAGCAAAAAGCTATTTCCCAAAATTCGCCACTTGTTCTTCACGGCTCTCCGCTTGGTGCGAAGCATCCGCCCTCGACAAGCGCAAAGAAAGGGAGATCGCATCCGCCCGACGTCGACATCTCCTCCATCCCCCTCCATGCCGAGCTAGTCTCCATGGAGGGTTTCTCAAAAAAAAAATCATAATGCAATCCATACCCCCACATCGAGCAAGACTCTGTGGGGGTAATATTCCAGGCGTGTTCTTCGGGGTTTAAATACCTTCCATATCGAGCAAGACTCTATAGATATACGGCATTTAAATACCCTTGTTCTCATGCTCTAAATGCCTCCATATTGAGCAAGACTCTATGGGTATGGACATTTAGATGCATATGTTCTCCCCGCCTGTCGAGCAAGACTCCGGGATGGGCGAGTGTTTGTGCTCATATGTGTATGCATCTTCTAAAGGAAACTCTGCCCAAGCAGAGGTTCCGTCCAAAAGACATACCCATATGCTCACAATATTGTGCTCATATGTATATGTTTTCTAAAGAAAACTCTGCCCAAGTGGAGGTTCTGCCCGAAAATATATCTATATGTTCACAAAAACATGTTCATGTGAATATGCCTTTTAAAGGAAGCTCTGCTTAAGCGGGGATTCTGCCCAAAAGCATATCCATATGTCCATAAATGTATATGTACATATGTGCGTATTTCATGGGGATACCCTGTCCATACAGGGACTCTCCCCTAAAAGTCAATACAATCATATGTCCATCAGTTCATACTCATATATTCGAGCGATAACTCTGCCTATGCGGGAGCGCTGCCCAAACTCATAATATACTCAAACACCAAATAAATTCACGGGTATACACCCGCTCATTTTCCAAATCATATGTCAAATCCTCAAAAGAAACTCATACTCCTTTTCAAAATAAAATTCTAAAGCAAACAATACATCCAAACACCAAATAAACTTACGGGTATACGCCGCATATTTCCCAAATTATATTTCAAAACCCAAAAGAAATCCATACTCCTCCTCAAAATGAAATCCTTTTCTCAAAACAAATATCCTTCTTTTCAAAAATGAAATACATTTTTCAAAGGAACAAATCTTTTCTTTCAAATCAAAGCCCAATTTGTCCGATAAAAAAGGGGAAAACACTGTATTACAATTTTCTAGAAAATGCATAATCTCTTGGCCTTGCTATCAATGGTATTCGGGTTAAAATTGATGTAAAAATAACATCAAAGGCTTTTAACCCGATGTAAACAAAACATCGATTCCAATCGATGGAGACAGGGGTCGAGCACACGCTACCCTAATCGCCTAATGAATAAAAATCGCGGAACCAATAAGTTCAAACTAAAAGTGGCGCACTTGTCCATTCCATGGACATCAAAATTTCTCTCCGCACTGTGCAGATTTTAACTTCTGTCTGTTAGACAGGCTGGCACGCCTCGCAAGGCAAAAGAAATAAATAAAATCAAACCAAAATCATAAATCCAAATTAAAAATAAAAGAAACAAAAATTTCCGCGTACCACAGTGGATTGGTTGGGTTAGGGCATGTATCTCTTCGGCTAACTTTGTTCTCTGATCAATGGGAAGCCATCTTCCACGTTCCACAGCAGTCACCAAGGGGATTTTCTGTCTCCCCTTCTCTTTGTTCTTATTAACAGTGTTTTGAGCAGGGGGTAGTAGAGGGTTGTACTACGAGTTTGATCACTTGCAGTATCATGATGACACCATTTTGTTCCTTGTTGAGGGTGAGCCAGAGCAACTACCTTCCATGTCTAGGCTCTTGTTGGAACTGCTGAAGGAGGTGATAGGCCTTAAAGTCAATTTTAACAAAAGTCTTCTTGTAGTGGTGAACATGGAGGATAGGTCATTTGTTGAGATGTAAGATTGGTATGTTCCCAATCTTCTACTTGGGGTTCCCTCTTACCCAAGCTCTCTTCAATGCACATATTAGCATCCCATCATCCAGAGATTTGAGTCTAGGCTAATAGGGTGGAAGTATGGTTGTAGATTTCGGCCTTGACTCATCTGAAACAGGATTGGAACACTGTTCCGGTCCTTTAACTAAAAAAACACATTATTTTAATGGTTTCGGGTCAAAACCGACCATGGAAGGCAGGATCGGAATCGGGATCGAGATCGACCAAGCTCGATCCGATCCTGGATCGGATCGGATCGCAGGATCCGACGGATCCAAGGGAAGTCTAGCCGATCCTGGATCGGCCAGTCTATAAAATGGTTTTTTTTGGGGAAAATTTCAGGAAATTTCAGGAAAAAAATAGAAAAATTGATAAAAAATCTGATAAATCGAAAGAACTAATATTTGCATCAAAAATCAATTATACATGCATTCATACTACATAAAACATGAAATTTAAGACATTGTGAATCAATACTACTAGAATAACACAAGAAAAGCAAAAAATGTTAAATGTAACTTACATTTGATAGAAGACTAATAATCTTTCCATCCACTTCCAGACATAGATGAGTCACCATCATTTGGGTTTTGATAGCTATAACCAAAGAGGGAATTTGCTAAATCATGCATACCCATTTGAATCCCTCTTGGTGTAAATTGTTGACTTGAGCTTTCTCCAGATTGTGATGGAGCTGGACACCATATGCCAAGCGGTTTGTATGTACTTGTTGCTTCACTATGCTCTTGTTCTTGTGAAGGCCAAGGTCCCCATCCTCCTTGTACTCCAAGAGGTGAGCTACTAATATCTGAGTACGGTAAAATGGGAGGCTGAAATGCAGGTATATGAGTAGACCCTGAACTATAGTTTGGCTCCCAAGATGGCCACTCATAGGCCGCATGATGTTGTTGTCCTTTATATCCCCCTTGTTCATGCCCTTGTCCTTCTCCTCCGCCTCCCTGATGTTCTGTTTCTGGTACATAACTTGTAGAAAGCCCTAGACCCAATGAAAATCCTGGCCCAGTATATCTTGCATCTCCCTGGCCAGCTCCTGTGGCCCCAGTGGCAGCCCCATCATCATCATCATCATCATTTGGATCTTGTGTTGTGTCATCACTACGAATTAGTTGCTGCACTTTCCTCTTTTTTTGCCTGGTATATGTTCTTTTTTCTAGCTCTATGGCTTTTGAGCTCCTCTCTTTTTGTGTTGCAGCTCTTCTTAATACAGGCTGAGTGGGAGGCACTCTAGATGTCTCAGGCAAAATAGTTGAGTGTCGTGGCTGAGGGAATAGAGGTGGGTCCTCACTTACCCTAAGCTCTGGATCTCGAGCCTCTACTCCATCCAATTCTCTTTCCGCCCATGAGCAGTCGCGAGGGTCAAATTCTGAACATCCCTTTCTTGTCTTGTTTTCACCCATGCATTTAGTGGGTGTTCCTCATCAAGCAACTCATCAACATCAATGGGAGGTGATAATGCTTCCCTCTCTGCAAAACGTTGCTCTCAATGGCTACCTGCAAAAGTCATTAGCCTTGCCTCGCTCCTCTTTTATCTTTCTCTAATGCATTTAACTTTCAACCGCATATTGTAGTGGCAATAGACCAGTTTCTCTAGCCTAGTTGCACTCAACATGTTCCTCACTTTTGTGTGAATAAGTGAGAAAGTGCTCCAATTTCTCTCACACTGGCTAGATGAAGTGGTCTGACTGAGTACTCTAATAGCAATTCTTGCAAGTGGATTTATTTGACCAGTCTTGTAGTCTAACATAACCCACCACTCACCTACATAAAAAAAAAAATACAATGAATTAGCACATAATAGTTGTGAATTGTCACTTTGTCATGAAGTAAAAATGAGCTTAAGCCTCAAGGTTCTCACCAGGACTCGTTCTGTTCACTGCTTCTCTAAGATCATAATCTCTGTAAATGTCCAACTTTAGTTTAAATCTGTCCATCGAAAGTATACAACATTTGTAAAGTGTAATTTGTAAAGTATATTAAATCTGTCCATTTAAGTTGGTTGTACCTCCATCATAGCATCTATTCTATCGTCAGTGCTCCTAGATAATCTTGAGATGACATTGATTGTCCTCTGGAGCACCTCACCATCGTTGTGAGGGGAATCACTATATTGACGCCTGGGGTTAAAGAAATACCCTATATGTACAAAACAAGTCCAATAAGTTAAAATTCAATATGCACAATAAGAAATATGCACAATAATACATTTACCTGCTGCATGTAAACCATGGTGGAGGGTGGACTCCCATCTTACATCAATAATTCTCCACCATTTTTGAAATGTCATGGGATGCTTCTCCCTCAACCTTTCCTTGGCTTTATCCATAGCCTCATATAAGTAACCCATATCATTCTTGTCCTCTCCATCAACCATCCTCAAGACTTGTACAAGAGGCTCTATTAGCTTCAAATAATATAAGATTCTATCCCAAAAACGATGGTCACTGACCAAGCAAGAAATCTAATGTGCAACATCTCTGGATTCCTCTCTCAATGTAGCCACATGTGTCAAGTACTCAGAACTGTGTATAAGAGTGCCCAACTCATGTCTAAACTTATGCAAACTCTCCAATGCAATAAATTGGGTGGCAAATCTAGTTGGGCCAGGACGAATTATGTCATGTCCATCTATGCACTCTCTCATCATATGCAGGCTTCTGTTGTGTCCATAAATAAAACTAGTAATTATTTGCGCGTTGGACACCAAGTCATGCACATGTTTATCTTTGCCAATGTCCTTCATCATCAAGTCTAAGGAGTGTGCGGCGCAAGGGACCCAATAGAGACGATGTTGTTTTGCCATCAACTTTCTTCCAGCTACCTTGTAACTAGCTTCATTATCAGTGACAACTTGGACTGCATTTTCCTCGCCGATTTCTTCAACCATCTCATCCATAAGCCTAAACAAGTAATCTACATTCTTTATTTGTCCACTTGCATCTACAGATTTCATGAAGATTGTACCATCACTGCAATATACAAGAAAGTTAATCATAGACCTTCTTGTTGTTCCTGTCCATCCATCACACATAAGAGTACAACCCCTTGCCATCCATATAGCTTTGAAGGATGCTACCCACTCCTTTATCTCAGCCAATTCCTCTTCAAGAAGTTTGCCATGAATCTCCTTTAGTGTTGGAACTTTCAAACCTGGGCCTGCCTCACCAATGGAATCTATCATTGTCTGGAAGTATGGACTAGATGTTGTATGGGCTGGGACCCCTGCATGCAAAAACCATTTAACAATATTTTTTACTGCATGTTTGGCGGAAGCAGTTGTGGCTTTTAACCCTTTCAATGCATGTTTTATGCTAGACTGTTTTAATGAAGGTTTTCTATGCATAAATGTGTCAATGACACCAGTTGGTCCCGTTCCTCTCATTGAACCACCTCTCTTGACTACGGGTGGTGCCGGTGGCCTTGTTACACTAGCCCCTGATCATGATCCTTCTCTTGTACTATGGTACCTCCGCATCTCACTTTCCAACATGGCAACACGCCGACTCTGCCGTAGTCCTTCTCGCCATTCTCTCTCATTAGGTGAGAGATCCTCATAATCTGTATCGTCTGACTCATCAACATCAACAGCAACTTGTCTTCCTTTCATTACACCCTTACTTTTTCCCTTCCCAGAAAGCTCTTCATGCAATTCTTCTTGTTGTTGAATACGTATGCCTCTTTGTTGTTGTCTTCCAGCCATGTACTCTTTCATCTCATTCACCAACTCTCGTGGACATTGCTTGCATTTTACTACATTTGTTCCAATACCTGCAATATGTTGTTTTAGGCGGTATACGCCTCCATTCATTTCCTTCCCACAGTGGTTACACCGCACTCTCTTAGAGGCAGCATCAAGAAGAACACCATGTTTCCATCCAATGTCTACTTGTGGGCTTGGTGACTGCTCTTCCTCGTGGCCCTGATCAGCCATAATTGCTAATCCTATAACAATACAAACACATTCATGTGTAAATATAAAATTATAAACATAATTACATCTAATAATAACGAATTTAGAACTAATTTCCCAAAATTAATCACTAACATGATCCTACAAAGACATAATTAGGTCAATTAAGTGATTGGAACACTTAATTGATCTCTAATTGTGCTAATAGAATAAAAGCCCCAATTTTCAAACCCTAATTAGGGTGAAATTTAGGGATTTTCTCTAATTTCCCGAAATTAATCACTTACATTATCATACAAAGGCATAATTAAGTCAATTAAGTGATTGGAACACTTAATTGATCTCCAATTGTACTAATAGAACAAAAGCCCCAATTTTCAAACCCTAATTAAGGTGAAATTCGGGGATTTTCTCTAATTTCCCGAAATTAATCACTTACATTATCATACAAAGACATAATTAAGTCAATTAAGTGCTTGAAACACTTAATTGATCTCCAATTGTGCTAATAGAACAAAAGCCCCAATTTTCAAACCTTAATTAGGGTGAAATTTGGGGATTTTCTCTAATTGACAAACTCTAGGGGAAGAAGAAGAAGATATGACAAAATCAAACATGTATGCATGCTTTTTCATTTTTTCAAAATTTTAACTAAATTACGAAATTAAAAAAAATACCTTAAGAAGAAAAACTTCTCTCTTGCTTGAATAAGATCTCTTGAGATCTACTCAAGAGGATCTCCCTTAGGCTTTGCCTTTGGATGTGCTCCTCTCTAACCTCTTTCAAATTTCAAAGAGAACAAAGGGGAGAAGAAGAAGAAGAACAAGAGGAAGAAGAAGAAGAAGAGGAGGAGGAGGAGAAGGAGGCCGGTGGGGGAAGAGGCCGACGGCGGCAGAGGAGGCTGGCGGCGGCGACGGCGCTGGCAGTGGGGGCGGCGGAGCTGGGGGGAAGGGGGATCGCCTGTTTTCAGGGGGATCCGCCTGGGATCCCCACGAATCGCGTCGGATCGACCCTTATCGGGTCGGATCGAACAAGGATCGACCGATTAAGCCCGATAATGGGTCGATCCAACGGGCAAAGTCCAAATTTGAACTTAAACCCGTCGGATCGACAGAATCGCTCATGGATCGATCGATCCATGTGCGACTCGCGCGATCCAACTCGGATCCAGGCGAGTTGGGTCGATCCACCCTCAAAACAGGGATTTGGGGGGACTTCCGCCCGGAATCGAATCCTTGGGCGTCGATCCGATCCAGGATCGATCGATTCCTAGCCGATCCAGGCGATTCTGCCTTCCATGAAACCGACACCATTTCGCCCGGTTTCAGCCCGAAACGGTCGAAATGACTAATTCCTCATCTGATTCCCTTTCATATATATATATATATATATATATATTATATATATATATCTTATAGAATCCCTTCATATATAGATATACATATATATAATACCTTATTTACCTGAACATTATTTAAGTAAATATTTATATTTGTAGTTTTATTTACTTAAGATATTATATGTAAATAAGGAAGTACTCTTCCCCCCAATTTGGATCCAATAAAAATATCAAAAAAAATCATATCTCTTAGACTCTTACCAATAAAAAGTCAATTCTCCCATATAAAAAGAAAAACGTGATTTTGGTGATTTCATCAAAATGTCGACTTTCTAATCCCTCATAATTTGGCCTAACAAAAATTTTCATAATTCAAATAAATGACATAGAAAACTAAAAATTTAAATTCCGGTGAAATAAGTCAAATGTACATGTGCTTCTCTAAGGGACTCACTCTCCTACTGACAGTACTAGTCTACTAGTAAACTACAATTTCTCATTAATCTAGTTAATTTACATTCAAATGCATGTCAACTAAATTTGTTGATGATTTGGAAATTTTTTATAATTTTATGATTTTTCCTTTTTTCATTTACTTTTTTATTTTTTAATGGGTTTTTTCGGTTTCGGCCGAAACCGAAACATTTCAGTTTAGGATCCGACCGAAACCGACACCGAAATTGAGTCTTCCATCCTTGGGTGGAAGGCTAGAGCATTGTCATTTGGAGGTAGATTTGTGTTGTGTAGATCGGTGTTGGATAGTCTCCCGACCTATTTCCTCTGCATGTTCAAGGTGTCGAAGATGGTGGTGAAGAAGATTGACATTATCCAATGCAGATTCTCTTGGCATGGTAGTGGAGGGATATTGGACACCGAATTTTAAAATGAAATAATAACGAATATAAATCCCTTATTTTTATGACCCCTTTTGAAAACAAAAAGGGACATCTATATTCGTTGAACATTTAAGGGTTATATGAATTATGAATAACCAGTGCAAAATTTTGTGCGCTTATATGTATATCAAACGAATAGAGTTCGAGTTCGGGACCTTTCCCCATTGACCGCAGCCAGTGTTAATTTACATTGGCGTAAAATTCGAACACCCTTAATTAATTGTTAAAGGAGTCTTAATATCTTTTGCAGGAGGTTCGAATGTTAGGGCTAGTTCATTTGCATTAGCTCATTATGGTTTGTTAATCATCGCCAAAGGATTGGTGGGATCAGGGTTTCATCAAGGCTACAGTAGATCGGGTAAAACCCTATAATCTAAAGAACAAGAGTCATAGGCCTTCTTGGGAGGGGTATGAACATTTTTAGGCCCTAGGGGTATTTTGGTAATTTGTCTCAAGCCAAAAGGCATGGTACAAGTTTTGGGCTGGAAAGGGATTTTCATGCAATCCGAGACTTCCATAGACTCGAGGGTCATTTTCGGAAAGTTCAGAGGTCAATTGACAATGTTTAGGATTGTAAGGTGTTGGACCCCGAAAATTTACAAGGACATCTATATAGGAATGCCGGAGAATATTCATATTGATCCGATATTTACTTAAGTAATATTGGGTCTTGGTCTTTTAAGTCGAGAAAAGACTTATTATGAAGGCCGACCGCAAATCCTTCAACGAAATACAAGTTCAAGAAGAACAACGCTTCGAAGAAGAAGATAGTATCAAAAAATCTTCGACGGCACGAGGTCAACAAGACTGAGGGTTCAAAGAAGATTACAACTTCAAATTCACTTACAAGAGGAGCACCAAGCACTTGCAAAGGCAAAATACAAGCAACTCTTCATCGAGAGATCGCCAAGAAATGAAGTCCAAGGGTCTTCACGGAGGGTACCAAACAACCCCTGGCAAGGTCCAGAGAGGTTACATTTATAGGGGAAAAAATCGAGGAGGAGAAGACCCCTCTAGGTAGGAGGCCCTCCGCCTCTCCGGATAGGGAGGCCCCTACCCGGAGAGGGGGGGCTCTCCAGGTAGGGAGGCCCCTACCCGAAGAGACCCCCCTCTCCTGATAGGAGGGGGCCTCCCCCTCTCTAGGTAGGGAGACCCCCTACCCAGAGATGGGGGCTCTCCAGATAGGGAGGTACCCGGAGAGACCCCCTGTCTGGTAGACAGGGGCTCTCCCCCTCTCCAAGTAGGGAGACCCCTACCGGAAGAGGGGGGCTCTCCGAGTAGGGGAAATTCCACCGACCCAGGCCCGACCCAGGAGAGCGCACACTGCTTCAGAGAAGTGACGTGGGTACCGCTCCACCGAGTCGTGCCAACGGCATTCCCGCCTTGAGCTCTGTCGCCTTTGGAGCTTGCCAGGGACTTCGTGCCATTTTCTGGTTCGACCAAAGGCTTCCATGCAATTCTTGAACTCTGTGAGGGTTTACATGTGGTTTTCCCCTAAACCGGAGTATTTCTGCTATTTTTCCAACGGCAGGGACATTTCTGCAAATGTCCCCACAGTCGGGACATTTATGCAATTCCTGCACCTCTCAAGGGTCTTTCTGCAACTTTCTGGACAGCAGAGGGACCTCCTTGCAATTTTACACCCTCCGGGAACATTTCTGTAATTTCCAACCCTCCAAGGGCGTTTCTGCACTTTTCCCCGCAAACTGGGATATTTCTGCAATTTTCTGCTCTTCAAGGGCTTTTCTGCAATTTCCCACAAATTGGGGGGTTCTATGGAACTTCTTGGGGCAACAGGGGTTCTTTTGCAATTTTTTACCTTCCCAGGGTCTTTTCTGCAATTTCTACATCTTTCGGGGGTTTTCTGCAATTTTTCCATCCCGGAGGTATTTCTGCAATTTTCTGCTCTTCCCGGGGGGCCTTTATGACATTTTCCACAAACCAGGGACTTCTATGCGATTTCCCGAATCAGCAGGGACATTTCTGTCATTTTTTTCTTCCACCGGGGTATTTATGCAATTTCTGCACCTTTTGGGGGGTATTTTTGCAGTTTTCCCCAAACAGTGGGTATATTTGCAATTCTACCACCCAAAGGGCCCAAGGGAGAGGGGGGGAGAGGCTAAGGGCCAAAGGGGAGAGGGTCAAAAAGACCCCTCCTAGAAGAGGGTCCAAGAACCCCAAAGGAGCCAAGGGGGACCTCCCATCCCTATGGAGAGGGAGAGAGGGTCCAAGACCCCCTCCTCCTAACACCCCTCCCTCCTTTTATAGAGGTGAGGGGGGTGAAGAGGAGGGGGACCGGAGGTGGGGGCACCTCCGGTTGGGGGTGCCAACCGGAGGTACCCCCCTCCGGTTTGGAAGGAGGTGGGGGGGCCGGAGCCAACCCCCTCCGGTTGGGACAGACCGGAGGGGGAGGAGGCCAGGGGTGCCTCCGGTTGTCTAGACCGGAGAGAGCAACCAGAGGTGCCTCCGGTTGGGCTCCAACCGGAGGTGGTATTTCCGCGATTTTTTTTTGGGTTTTTTTGGTAGGGGATTTTGGCATTTTGGGGTTTCTTTTGTGGGGGTTTTTTTTTTTGGGGGGGGGGGGGGGGGGGGGGAGAGATTTCTGGGTATTTTTGGGTTTTGGGAATTTCTGTGATTTCAGGGGATTTTGGGATTTTTTTGGGGATTTTCTGGAGGAATTTTTGGGGATTTTCTGGAGGAATTTTTTGGGGATTTTCTGGAATGGGTATTTTCTGGGATTTTGGGGTTTGAGGAATTTTGGAGTTTTGGGTTGTGGGAAATTGGGGATTTTATGGGAGTTTGAGAATTTCTGATGTTTTTGGGTTTTGGAAATATTTGGTGTTCTAGGTGGATTTTTTGGGGTGATTTTGGGAATTTCTGGGGGGGGGGGGGGGGGGGGTTGGGTGGTTTTGGGAATTTCTGGGGATTTACAGATTTGGGTGTTTTATGGGATTTTTGGGCTTTGTGGAGTTTTTTTTGGGTATTTTGGTTATTTTCAGAAATGGATATTTTCTGAAAATTTTGGGTTTTGAGGAACTTTAGTATTTTGGAGTTTTGGGTTTTGGGAAATGGAGGTTTTGGGGGTTTTGAGGCTTTGGCTTTTTCTGGAGGTTTGGCTTTTGGGAAATGGGTGTTTTTGGTTAGGAAATTTTTTATGCCAACAGTAGTCAATACCAATGTCTTGGTTGCATTCACCCTAATCAAACCAGAGCACCCAAGTAAATTGGCAATGCATTATTCATCTTCTTACCCATTAGCACCCTATACAGAATAGTTTTTTGGAAAGTGATTAATAGGTCACCATATCTGCCATGGTTGGCAGTATCGGCTAAAACCGATGCGTTTTGGTTTCGGACATAGCCGATACCAAAACCATGATTCGAAACTGGCAGAAGCCAGAAGAACCCCCCTCTTAGTTCAAGTCCACCCAACATGCCTGAAACTGAAACCGATCCGTTTCGGTTTCGAATCCGGCCAAAACTGAAACCGACACTGCCATCGTTGATATCTGCAGTAACCACTTGCGAACAGTAGTCAAAAGAACTGGATAGCAGAATGGAAGCATTGAGGAGGTTTATTCTGGGATGGAAGTAAACAAAGTAAGAAAAGCAGCCAGTGAGATGGGAGATTCCAGGAGCAAGGACTAAGGAGTCTAAATTATCCCCCCCAACAAGAAGGTCAGTTACATCACCAACTTTTAAAAAAAAAATGGAGGTAGCACAAGGTATTTGATGGGAGTTCCCCCCAAAAATACTGGCATAGAAAAGTTAGCACTTGGAACCAATTACATCACGTGAATAGTGAAAAAAGGTTTCCCCAAGTTTTGAAACCCAAAAGTAAAACCTAAACCTCACACAGACACCTAACCTCTAATCAACTTCTACATTATTGAGTATTCTCAAGATACATCAAAAGATTCAAAACTCTCAAAATTGGATTTACATTGTTGTGATCTGATGAAAATGGAATCTTCTTCCTTAAATTGATTCCAGCCCATCTAAATGGCTATGACTCAATTGATACTAGGAGCTATGATGATGTCAAATTTTCAATGGAAATTTAGCTTGATGCACAGTAAGAAGAATGTAAAACCACTGGACAACAGTACCTCTTATACCAAGAGAAATCATTAGGAATGCTTGCTTTTGCATTTTTAAGATGATCAAGCTGCAGCAAAACATCAAGCAACTTTAACATGGACCTGGGCATGACAAGGATAGAAAGCAATCTGGTCAACCATATGATGGCAGGTAACGTCAATGATTTTTAAATTAAATACAGATCCAAAAGGATTTTAAAAAGTCTAAATTTTATCAATTGTCTGCAATGGAGCTCCATATATTGATGTGGAAGCCTACAAAACAGTTGAATTAGTTGAGCCAAGAGTCAGCAGCAAACTTTCATCCACTAGCCAGCCAATCAGTTATTTTTTCTGAAAAGTGGATAGTACCACAATTATATTAAAATGGAAGAAACAATGTACAAGTATAGGCCAACAAAAGGAAACCCCAAAAAATAGTCCAGCCCACCTATACAAAGCCATCCAACCCAGAGAGGGCTACACATCTCTACCCCCCATCAAGACAAGAGTGATGAGTTGGCCTGATCCACATTACAAATGATGGAAGCCCATTCCCTAACTTTGCAACAAATCCCACCAAAAAGAGATTTGGCATCCTGTGCAATTCTTCAAAAAATCCATATGTTTCTCTCACCCCAAATCATCCATAGAGTAGCATGCAAAATGAGCCACCACACTGTCCTGTCACCCTTGGTAGGCCACTGTCTCGTCCACTTCACCATCATCTGCCTGATCTCCACGTGAGAAGGGATGGTACAATGAGCTCTTGCAGCCACCTCCCTCCAAACAGTAGAGGAGTAGGAGCAGCCAGTGAAAATGTGATCAATAGATTCATCCTCCACCCCGCAGAGAACACAAGTGGTCTGAATGTCCGGCAAAAATCTGTGAAATCTGACACACGTGGGCAGCCTACCAGTAGAAATTCTCCACATGAGAACTTTCACCTTTAAAGGACTATTAGGTTTCCACACCTAAGCATGTAAACCATGCCGAACACCACCATCTGAAATGACACTATAGGCGAATCTGACCGAGTAGCAACCAAGCTTTCTCCCATCTCCATGTCCATCAGTCCTGAGAATCTGAAAGGGCCATGGAAGAAAGACTGGAAAGAATGTCCGTCAGCCGATTAGTTATTGATCCACACACATCTTTATTGAAGCATATCACCATCTTTTTGTTGAATCTTCAGTCTCTAAGACCTAATGAAAACTCAAATGGATGCAGCAGCTGATAAATTTCAGCGACAATTACCAATCTGACAAGGTGACTACTTTGAAGATGTTAAAGTTCTATTGAATTGGGCCTTCCAAATAAAAATCTTAAAGTGATGAATGGAGAGGATTCCACTATTATAAAAACATTCATATTTTTGTACTTTCCGATGTGGAACTATTCTTAAATCTTACATGCTCCTTCACGTGCAGGCCGATTTTAGGCTCTGTCACGTGGCCATAAACTCAAGGTGCACAGCCCATATCACACTAGGAGCTTTGAAACCATTTTGTCAGAATCAAGATACCAATATGCCAAAACTCAAGTTGTGTGTAGGGATCACCATCTTTCCTTTTAACTTCACTACCAACCATTGTGGGTTAGGCTTGTAAATTAAAACCTAGTGACTTGACCCTACAGGCCTCACGCCACGTGACGTTACTTATGAGAGATGCTAACTCGACTCTCCAGGCCTACGGCCTACCACGCCAACAATCTTCTCCCAAGAACACTTCTAGGTATCAAACCAGCAACCTAGCTCTGATATCATGTTAAAAATATATATATATTGAATTAGGCCTTCCAACTCAAAACCTTAAGGTGATAAGTGGAGAGGGACCTATTATAAGTACATTAATATTTTTGTCCCTTTCAATGTAGGAATATTCTTACAAAAAGGAAATATCCAAGTTCAAAACACTATTTGTTATGTATATTAAGACATCAAAGATTTCACTCAACTGAAAATTGACCCCTTTCATATATTCCCACAATAGCAACAGAAGTTAAAGGGAACCTGAGCGCAATAGCAGCTCCTCAACACCCCCCCCCCCCGGCCCCTTCCCCCCAGGCCCCCACCAACATCGAACCAAAAAAATTTCACTTCGTTTCTATGTTGGCAATATTGGACTAGGTGAAAGATATGGAGGCCACCATTCCTTTTCTATGGTTATTTTAAGTTACGATTAACACCACCTCTGGCATAACCATGCAACATGGTTCTTTTGGCAATATCGCTAACATGCCTCAGACAGGTTGAACCATGGCAGCTAACATATAATTTATATGTCTCAATTGTCATTCTCAACTGAATGACTATCAATGTTGTAGGGATATCAATCAGTCCATAAAGCAATAATATAGTTCAATAATCCAAAAGTTCGCGTGAACGGAATAATTACTGAAAAGAAAACTTGGTAGCTGGAAGTTCTTGGTGATTTTTCAATGCCAAAGAAGGTATTTTGCCCTATCTTTACTATACATGAAGCACAACTGTCCAACTCACAGCTTTTTTCAGGAGGAAGGTGACCAATAAGCAAAACCCGTAAGTTCCACATCAAGACTGTTTACTTGATGTCTTACATTGTCCTTATAAGCTTATCCCCATCAATAGTCTGTCTACATGATGTCATTGTCTACTCTACTTACATTATCAATATAAGCTTATCCCCATCAAACTGAGAACAGCTAGATTTAATTAATTAAAGGTTTTGCTGCTTTTGAACAGCAGCCTACCTGATGTCCTTCCTATAGATGGTGCCAGGTACATGGTCAAAATTCATGTAACTCTAGAGATGAAAAAGCCTGTCGAAGTTCCATGTGTCCACTTGACAGGTGCAAAACTCATCATGTTACATAGATTAAACTTATTCAACCGAGGACCAAACAGGTTCACTGGAGGTTAGGAAAAGGTAAGCTTGCTATAGATTTTCTTTTCAAGGGTAAATGTAGTCCAAAGTACAAGCCCAATGTACATACATGAGGAAAAGAATGTTAGAACCACTAGTTCCATTGCCTGGGGTGAATAAGCATACTCTACAATAAATAACCAAATGGATTTAAAACATTCAGAGATGAGCTAGTCCTTACTCCTTACCAAGGAAAAATGTCATTTCTCTCCTGTGTGTTTTGACTCATTTGGCCAGTGACCGTTAGATCCCATTTTCCATGTCCATCTTCCCCTAAATGAGTCAAACAACCATACGTACTGCAGTACAGATGCTCCCACAGCTCTATTCAAGTGGATAGAAGACTGAGGTCATCAGACAATACCTGACCGAAATAGCCTGAGAAGGTCGTATGAAAAGGCACATACGGGAGACCTTTCTCATTGCTGCCAAGATTGTATTTGGTCTGCGACTTCTGTCCTCTTCAATCTTCTTATCCAGATCCTTGTCAAAAGCTGAAGCTAGCATGATCTTTTTCCCAAAAAAGAGTGGTTTGTACCACTGACACTTGCAAGAGTATAGTAAAGATGGCAGGTAGATCTAATCACTCTCCACAAGACGGGTCAAGAACCTCGACTGGATGTCATTTGTAGCAAGGGAAAAGTCAAAAAGGATAATTCCTACACACAACAGCCACTGATCTTACGGGAAGATGCCTCCTTGACTCCAGAAATTTGTCGCCCTACCACCATGATACAATTTCTCAACCATAAAGCAACAAAGGACCAACACATTCTCCTTTTTTGGGGAGGATGCCATATGTCCACAATCTACCAATTGAAGTAAAACCATGGTACAGAAGAAATTAACCCCTAGGATGTAAATCATGGTTTTCTACCAATAAAGTAGAACCCTTTCGATGGCATTATTGAAAATTAGACACATTCTTAGATCCTGAAAACAGCTGAGACCTTCTGCTGCATGATTAAAACTTTCCTTGCTGACAACTTGTCTTTAATGACCTGAGGAAAGTCCTCGCAAAAGGATTTGGCACTAAAACTTGTGGAGGATGGTACCAGATTTGAGAAATCACTATGAAGCCTTCCCTAAACAGTCGATCATTAACTGGAACCTAAAGAACCACTTAAACTAAATAATTGTAGGTTTCTTTCCTAGATTAAGATAACTTGATCAGATTTCTTAGCTTGGCAGTAAAATAAAATCGACGAACCAGAAATGTGTGATTGTTGGTCCATTTATCAGCCGCTCTGGCCTAGAAAATCTCTGCATGTCAGCTGCTAGCTGCATCACATGAAATATTGATTGATGTAAACATCTAATGTTGGTGCTAAGAAAAGAAGAAATAGTTGAAAATCGCATGTAAAGCATCCACTGGAAATAAGGAAATAGTATGTTGAGAAAAAGTACATCACACTGTAGAATTCTGTTAAAGTTTGCCAAAAATGGAGTGCAACATTTGCACTAAGAAAGCAAAAATATTTAACTCTTCCTTGCTCTCATAATGATAACTTCCATAAGTAGAGGCTGCATGCAGGTCGCCAGCGCTGCTGCTTGCTAATCATCGGTGCAGCGAATAGAATTCCTCTGGGAGTGGGACTGGAGGGTGCAACAAGGGAATAGAGATTGAAAGCAGATTGGTTTTTTGCAAATGGCACAGGGAGAAGTCCACAATTTAGCTCCAACCCTTTTAAGAACTTTCAGCAATTTTAGGTGACTGTAAGGTATTCCTGCATTTTTTACGAATATAGCATGTTTCTATCATTTTTTATGAATTTAGAATTTTTGACAACTTTTACTAAGTTTGAGGTCATATTTTCTTTTTTGGGGAGAATGTGCAAGTTGTTAATGATTCAGACACAGGTTTGAAATTTATTAGGATTCAGGACAGATTTGGGACTCTGGTTTTTAGCATTAAAGTATTAATTGTTTTGACTTTAGGGACAAGGACATAACTTTTACTAATTTTAAGGTTAAAAATCATGATGTGATTTTCTTTTGGTATTAGATTTTACAAATTTAATTGTGTAAGGTTTAAGTTACCAATGTTATTAAGTTAAGGGTTTAGATCTAAGTTCTATTAGAATTTGAGTTTAAGATTGTTTAACCCGGGGAATTTCTCATCTTTTAGAAAAAAAGATAATGGTGATGATTATTTATTTTGTGCGGCATTCCAATCTGTTTAACAGACAAATTTAAAATTTGCTTGATGTGGGAATTTACATGTCCATTTATTGGAGGATTGCGCCTATATTGTGGTGTATTTATTCTGTATTTATTTTATCAGGCGATTAAAAATTTCGTGTTCTGGACCATTCCCCACCGACCGAAGTCGATGTTAATTTACATCGATATGACTTTTAACACCATTGATTCTTTGTTAAAGAACGGCTTTTGTCTCTATTCGTTGTGACAACATTGATCTTGATGATCGTTCTTTATGGAAACAAACTCTTGCAAAGAAATTTGAAGTCTTCATTACTTGTATATATGTAATTTGAATTACAACTGGTCTTTCAAGACCTTTACAAATGGTCCTGATTATATAATCGAGTCTTCAGAATTATATTCGATCATGATCAAACCCATTTGAATTTGCTTCTGTCTGAATCAGGCTGTTGACTTTAAACTTCATCACGATTGGATCATTGGATTTGGATTTCATCACGATCGGACTATTGGATTTGAATTTCATCATGATCAGACTATTGGATTTGAATTTCATCACAATCAAACTGTTGGATTTGAATTTCATCATGATCAGACCGTTAGATCACCAAGATGATCCCTATCCGCTCGTTGTATTTGCTTCATGTAGGGGTGTACAACGGTTCAGTTCGGTTTCTCCAATTTTTGGAGAAACCGAACCGAACCGAATCTCTCCATTGAACCGAACCGGTTCGGTTCGGTTCAAACCGAATTCAGCTCCTTGGCGTTTCCTGGGCGAAATATAGGCATTTTTTTGGAAAAAGACAGGTAAAAAGTTGGTTTTTGCGGCGCCTGCGAGTTTCGAACTCGCGCCAGCGCGCCCGCGGTGCCATCAAAAGCGCTTCTGCCACTGCGCCACCGACGCTTTTTTGTTTAAATATATTATTTATATAATTATATATAGATATTCGGTTCATTTCGGTTTCTCAGCCTCAAACCGAACCGAACCGTGAGGTCCATGAAACCGAACCAGTCGGTTCGGTTCGGTTTTTCGGTTTGGACCATATTTTGCACAGCCCTAGCTTCATGGCCACCATCATCCTTTAACTGTGATAGGACCTTTAAGTGGTCTTGTTGGATATGTTCATCGTTTTTTTATCCTTTTAGGGGGTTTATTGCAATTTGCACCCTTTTGGGCATCTCTGCAATTTTCTACCCTTTCTAGGTGTTTCTGCAATTTTTGCACCTTTTTGGGCATGTCTGCAATTTTTTGTCCTTTCTAGGTGTTTTTGTACCCTTTCTAGATATTTATGTCATCTTTTGGCATCCCTGAGGTCTTTCCCGTTATTTGTTGACTTCTTTGGGTATTTCTGTCATTTTTTAACTTTGCCCAAGCTTTTGTATCATTTCTCGATTTCTTAGGAATTTTCGATCATTTCTTGACAATTATGAGATTTCGAGTAGCCAGCCATAAGCCGAACTCAAGAAAGCGCACACCGCTTCAGGGAAGTGACAGGATCCCACTCCACCAAGTGATGCGAAAGTGGGACTACGGACAACGCAAATTCGGCGATAACGACATCTTTATGGCTTGGCAAAGAGTTCCCACATTATTGATGTATTTACTTTAGTTATTTGAGTATTTGATTGTAAGAATAAGACCCAAATGAGGCCCAATAGTGCATTTCCTATTTTCTGGTCATTTTGGGGTGCGAATTTTGCCCCATTTTTAGGTCTAAGGGTATTTTAGTCAAAAAAATGAATCAAAGTAGGGTTAGGGTTAGTCTAACTCCTATAAATAATCTTGTAATCTCTCTTTTGAGGGGATGAATGAATGAATACAGAAATTGAAACCCTTGAGCGATGCAGCTACTCCTTTCTCCAGTGGATTACGGTTTTCTCTCTTCCCTCCCCGGTGGATTCCGGTTTCTCTTCCTCCTTCTCCACCCCCCTCTCTACTGTCCCGCATCAATTTTGGTATCAGAGCACATCGATCCATCTCTGGCTCCCTCTCCTTCCGTCGTTTTCTTCATCTGCGGCTACTGTAGCACGCACTGTAGCGCTAGTCTTCGCGTGTTACTGTAGCGCTACAGTAACACGCCGTGCCCAGCCGTTTAGCGCAAAGCCGCGAATAACGTCGCCCGTGCGCAGCGAGCCCGCCTCTGTCCCGACGTCTTCACGAGAAGACCCCCACGTGCGCTAACCCGCCGCATTGCTGCGCTCACGCGGACGCCCCGCCTCGCCGAACCGGCCCCCGCCGGACGCGTCCGCACCCTCGCGCGAGGATTCCATCGTCGTCGCGCGAGGATCCCCGGGACGTCACAGCGCTCGCGTGGTCTCCTCCCAGCGGCCTCGTCGGACGGCCAGCCCTCCCCTGCGTGCGCCCGCGCCACGCAACAGTGCGCCTGGGGGCCGCCGCGCCTCGGCGACCCCGCGCCCCGTCGACCGCGCGCCAGTGGGCCCCCACCCCCCCCCCCACCCCGGCAAACACACGTCCTTACCAGGCGCCCCGCATTCTCCACCAGCATCGCACAGGCCTCGTCGCCTGTGCCCACGCGAGCCACCGCTCGCCTCGTCGTCCCCCGCGCCTCCTGCCTTCGCGGGTCCAGCGTCCGTGCCATGTGGTCGCGACACCACGACCCCGCGCTTCCCGCCTTTGCGGGACCAGCGCTCACACCCACGCGCGGCGCACAGGCCGCCACCACCAAGCCCGCCCCCTGCAGGCACCAGTGCACGCTGCCTCATCTTATCGCGGGAGAGGGTCACACCTTCGTGTCTGCGCCGTCAGCGATTCCGTCAACTGTGTCTTTATGCAACCTATGGACCCTGTTCAGGTGCACTATTTCAATAAGGGTGACACACTCGCGATCCGTACTTCATCACCTTCAACATAAGTATCGCATTTGAGGTCGAGTTGCCCGAATATTTACAGATTACGGTGACACTTACGAGAAGCTCTTGGGGTAATTCTGTTTCTCAATCTATTGTTGATTCTCTGTCCGATTCAGATTATATTAAATTTTCTGGGGATCAAGTATATATACCATTCTTTCATCGCTTCAAATGCACCAAGACGTCGAAATCCTACCGATATTATGATGATGCTTGGTGTACAATTATACCCGATGGATCAGGAATATCTTTGGGTCGAGTCTGGATGGATGAGCGTCGAGTTGTGATTGATCACCAAGCAAGATTTTGTCTTATACATCCAGAGGGTTACAACAAGCCTTTTCGAGTGTATGATTCATATTATATGGCACTGCAAAAGCTTATAAAGACATGCTTGGTATTTTCAGCCATAACGGAAGCATCATTAGCTCTTAGATGGGATCATAGATTGATTGCAGAGGCTGAATTTGATTTGTTTGAGGACACATTGTTCGAGGAGGATCCACTACTCATAGTTGATGTGTGGGATCAGGCATTGTTTGTGCGATCCGGGTTGGGTCGTATATCTTCTGATATATTTGCAGCTCCTCTATCTGTACTTACTCCAGTTGATGGGCCTGCTCTAGCTGATGTGCTACCAATTTATCAGACTGTTGATGTGATCGAGTGGGAGCAACCCTTAGTTGATCTGATGTGGCTGACATTCTGTGATTCGTCTTTAGTGCACCAGTTCGTGGTCCTTGATATGAGTGTTTGCGTGGAGTTCTATATGTGCACTCTAGTGTTCATTTTCCTCCTGCTTCGACACTTCAAAATTCGAGGACGGATTTTTTCAAAGAGGGGGAGAATGATGCGAAAGTGGGACTACGGACAACGCAAATTCGGCGATAACGACATCTTTATGGCTTGGCGAAGAGTTCCCACATTATTGATGTATTTATTTTAGTTATTTGAGTATTTGATTGTAAGAATAAGACCCAAATGAGGCCCAATAGTGCATTTCCTATTTTCTGGTCATTTTTTGGTGCGAATTTTGCCCAATTTTTAGGTCTAAGGGTATTTTAGTCAAAAAAATGAATCAAAGTAGGGTTAGGGTTAGTCTAACTCCTATAAATAATCTTGTAATCTCTCTTTTGAGGGAATGAATGAACAAATACAGAAATTGAAACCCTTGAGCGATGTAGCTCCTCCTTTCTCCGGTGGATTTCGGTTCTCTCTTCCCTCCCTGGTGGATTCTGGTTTCTCTTCCTCCTTCTCCACCCCCCTCTCTGCTGTCCCGCATCACCAAGCCATACAAATTTGTGTGGTTTCTTCCCTTTCAAGGGGCTTTTCTGCAATTTCAGAACTTCGACGATATTTTGGTGACTTCCGTGAAGTTTGAGCATAGTTGGAATGACTTTCTCGCAAGCGGGAGCACTTGTGTAATTTCCCCTTTCAAGATCTTTGCAATTTAAACTTTTTTAGGGACTTTTCTGCAATATCTATCATCTCGAAGACATTTACGCAATTTTTCCTTCAAACAGGCAATTTTCCCTTTGAACAGGGTATTTCTGTGATTTTTCCTTGAACAGGGCATTTCTGTAATTTTCCCTTGATCAGGGCATTTCTGCACTTTTCTATCCTCTAGGGACATTTTTTTGCAATTTTCTGTCTTCTAGGGACATTTCTGCACTTTTCTGTCCTTGAAGACGTTTTTGCAATTTTATACTCTCTAGGGGCATTTCTGCAATTTTTTGGCCCTCGAGGCAGATGTTTCTGTAGTTTTTCCTAACACAGGGATATTTCTGCAATTTTCCCTGAGATGGGTATTTCTGCAATTTTCCCTAACACGGGTTTTTCCTGCATTTTTCATGAGACAAGGGTATTTCTGCAATATTCTTGACATTGTATTCATAACGTCTTATCACTTTTCATGGGTATTTATGCAATTATACAAAGTATTGGGTATAATTGCAATTTGACATTTCATGCAGATCTTAAATCCATTAAAACATGTAAGTGGACAAATAAGTACACTTATATTTCTTCATCAAGAAGACTCCATGACGATACATGGTTTCCTTTGCACTTTGGGCAATTTTACAAACATCCAAGGGTTTTTTACAAAAAGCCCATTAACAGGGAAGAGACATGCGAGCTCTCTTCTTCTTTTAGAAACAAACAAACAACAACAGCAGGGCTCCTCTAAGCTTCCAAAGCCTCCAAGTCTCCAAGTTCTCTCTTCTCTTGGCCTTGGCCTCTTATTTATAGGAATTGAGAGGAGGAGGAATGAGGTCCATTGGAACCCACCCCCATCGGAGCATTTTTTTCTTATTGCCAAAAAAGCCCCCCATCGGAGGGTGGCATTAAGTGCCTCATTGTTTTCCTTTTTATTCATTTAGGGGGGAGAGAGAGAGAGAGAGAGAGGGGTGATGGGGCCCATCGGAACCTCCACCTGGGTGAGAGGCTCCGATGGGAATCCCCATTGGAACCCACTGCGGGTGGGGCTCACCCCATGGTGGGGTTCCCCAACAGGACACCACCATGGTGGGTGGTTCCAAATTTCCAATGGCCATCAGCCATCGGACCCTCCACCCAGGTGGGAGGCTCCGATGGGAATCCCCATCGGAACCCACGGTTTCCCAATGGGACACCCACCAATCGGAACCACCGTGGGCTGATGCCCATCGGAGTCACCCATGCGTGGGTGGTCCGATGGGGTTCTTCTTTTTTTGTTCTTCTTTCTTTCTTTTGGTTATTTTCCTTTTTGAGATTTGGGTTTTGTGGGATTTTTGGGAATTTGGAGTTCGGGAATTTCTGGAAATTCCAGAAATGACATTTTTTAGAGACTTTTGGATTTTCAGGGATTTTTGGTATTTCCTGGATTTTCAGGAATTGGATGTTTCAAGAAATTGAGAATTTGGAAATTTCTGGAAATTCCAGAAATAAGATATTTCAGGGTTTTTTTGGGGGGTTAAAAAATTCTGAAATTTCAGAAAAGATATATTTAAGGGATCTTGGTTTATGAGAATTTCAGGTAATTGCAGAAATGGTATATTTGACGGATTTTTGGGTCCTGAAATTTCAGGAAATTGGGTTTTGGAGTCCTGAAAATTTCTGAAAATTCAGAAAATTAGGTTTTGAGTGTTTATTTATTCCGATAAATTCAGAATAAATATTTTTGAGGGATTTCAGGGGTGTAATGGCTTCTCGGGGCAAGGTTTAATACCTTTCATGCCCTCCGCCCATGGTTTAATTAATCAGAAAATAATTCAGATTACGTCAAATAATTGACGTAAATTTTTGGGTTCAACAAAGATATAGAATCCAAACAGTAAGTGGTGCTAGGTCTTAGGCTTAAGCTGAGTTCTGTTAGGGTTGGGACGTATACATGAATTTGGAGGAGAATATATATCATGCATAAAGAAAATGCTCAATTTATTTCTCAAAAAGTGTATAGCAAAAGAAAGTATACTGCACTAACAGTTGAAAATTACATTCTATGCACCAAAAGAAGGATAAGAAAGAAACTACATCATGTTCACCAAATGAATGCACCTTAGTTGCAGCAGATGCTTGCCATCGCTGAATCTCACGTAGACGGCTCATCTCCAAGTCAAGAACTTGATATGTCTCTAGATACAGGTCTGCCTGCTTATGCTTCATTGAATCTGGTAGCTGCATCCAGATATACCAGGTTTTTTATTTAAATATATCCATCTTTCAAGAAAATAACTATTTGAATGGCAAAGAATTTCAGAAATAAGGCATTTAGTTCCTTGGGAGTTGTGACAACCAGCACGAAAGAATTAAGAGAACTATTGAAAATGGCAGAAATAAATAACTGTTTAAGAAAAGAAACTTTTCATTTCCAAGTTCACGCCAAAACTTTACTTGAGGCAGGGCTTTAACACAGCTGCGGTACGTATACAACACTGCTGCCATTTCCTTTCCTTCTTGGATGAGGGTATTCTGCATGAGTGTATAAACCAGTCTCAGATAAGCATTAAAGGGACATGAATGATTATACATGTTTAAGAAAAAAAATTGGCAATGGTTAAACAGGATGACAAAATGAGAGCAAAAGAGAAAGAAATTAAGTCTTGCATCCTCATTATGTGTTTTATTGCAAAGGATTTCACCACAATGCTTCAAGATGACTAGAAGAGACAGCTTTATCGCTCAAGTAAACAATGAAATAATATTTATCATAAATCAGTTACCCATGTCTCTAAGATTTCCTCTCAGACATGACAACATGGTATTCTTTGATGTGTGACTTTTTTATAATCTTCTTATAATAGCAACTAGAAACATGGGCTACTTCCACACAAACTTCATTGGTGGTATCAGTACCTCACACAAAGATTTAGGTGAAACAATAGCTACCTAATATGTCAAACACATTAGACTAGAAGATGAAGTTGAAAATTATCATATCATTGACATGGGAAATAGTTATACAGACAAAACTGGCTCAATCTCAGTTTTTCTAGAAGCAGCTTCAGTTTAATTTGGAATGCAAAACTTTTTGGCATATACAAGATTTTAGGTTTTAAAGAGTTTGATGACAAAAGTCAGACATCTGTATGAAAAAGAAGTAGCCAACTTTTACAATTAAGAATCCCCAAGAATGACCAGCATGTGTGATGGCTAATTCTGAATGATAGTCTCTGTGGAGTTTGGGGAGAACAAACTAGAAGAATCTTCAAGAAATAGAGAATGACTCTAGATAGAGTAGCATCCTTTCTGGAAGACAAAGTCAGGGAATGACTAGACTTGTTGGTAGTGACGACCTCTGTTATTCCTCCTTTTTTGCCTTCTGGAGGGGTTTGACGTGGCGGATCGAATCGGTCCGATTCGGCCGAATCGGATCGAATCAGGAGAAACCTGATTCGCCCGATTCCCATCCGATTCACATGCGAATCGGCCCGATTCACATGTGAATCGGCCGATTCAGGCGAATCGTGGCGGATCAGGAAAAACCCGATTCGCCCCGATTCCCCGATGCGTCGAACCTAATCAGAGGATCCCACTGTCTTTTCCTTTCAAAAAGGGTCTAATGAAAATTGAAAGTTCCTTTAAAATAACTCAGCTCCTGCTTCAAAAAAAAAATCTAAAGCTGCATTGTTGCAAGGTAAAATTGTAACAAATACCTACGATGCAAAGTAGGGATGATCCACTATATAGTGGTCTAAGAAATTAATCAGTTGGACGGCCTGCTCAGAAAGAAGGCTGAGTAAATTGTGATTTAAAGTGACTGTCAGGTTACTTAGGTTACAAATTTATTCGAAGGTCCGTCTCCAAGTCCAACAAGGAAGTTATGGTCCTTAAGTGGTGCCTGGTCTTCCGGTTAAAATGAAATCCAAGGAAGAACTCTCCTTCGTTCAAATATGGTTCAAGTACAAAGCACGGAAAAATCCGGCAACACAAGGTCTTAGGACCAAGTATAAAGCACAAGTACAAAGAACAAGCTCGAGGGGGAACTCCAAAAGCTTCACACGGCGATCTTCAAGCAAGAAGAACTCCAAGCAGAGCAGGATTCCAGCAGCACCTCCGGCACCAGCACTTGAGAAATGGGGGTGTGGGGGGGATTTTTCTAAATACCCCCCCCCTCCATCGGTTAGGACCCCCCTAACCGATGGTGACCTCACGATGAGGTCACCATCGGTTAAGGGGGGATCTCCCCTAACCGATGGTGACCTCATCATGAGGTCACCATCGGTTGGGGCTTCCCCGACCCAATGTAAGGGGGGTCTTCCCCCTATAAATACCCCCCCTATTCCATGAAGGAAGGGGGTTCCGAAAATTGCTTCGGCAAAGCCCTGTTGAAAAATCCAAAAAAATAGAAAAGAACATTTGCTCATTCCCTCTCTCATTCTCAAATCCCTCTTGCTTTGTGTGCGAAGGTACAAATCCCCTTATTTAGCCCGATAGGCCAGGCGTGGAGAGGAGAGTTGCCGGCGTAATCGTCATCGACATTCCTTCTTAATCCCCATCCCCCACATCGAGCAAGTCTCTGTGGGGTGATATTCCCGGGGTTTAAATGCCGTTCATATCGAGCAAGTCTCTATGGACACATGGTATTTAAATACCCATGTTCTCCCCGCCCATCAAGCAAGTCTCTGGGATGGTGGATTTTGTGCTTATATGTATATGTTTTCTTGAGGAGACTCTGCCCAAGCGGAGGTTCTGCCCAAGGACATATTCGTATATTCACAAATTTATGTTCTTATGTATATGATCCTTAAGACGAAACTCTGCCCAAGTGGAGATTCCGTCCAAGAACACATATATAAAGATCGCAAGTTTGTAATTATACAAATATGTTCCTTGAGGAGAATCTCGCCCAAGCGAAAACCTCTCTCAGGGGACGTATCCATATAAATACAAATTCGTGTTATATGTATATGTTTCTTAGAGGAAACTCTGCCCAAACGGAGGTTCTGTCCAAGAATATGTTCGTATATTCACAAATTTATGTTCTTATGTATATGATCCTTAGGGGAAACTCTGCCCAAACGGAGACTTCCCTAAGAATATATCCATAAAATCACAAATTTGTGTCTATACGCGTATGTCTCTTAGGAGGAATCCTGCCCGGACAAAAGTCCCCTCTAAATTCATATCCGTATAGTCACAAACTTCATGTTTATATAAATGTATTTCTTAGGAGGAATCTCTGCCCAAATAGAAACTCCGCCCGAGAATATATCTATATAACCACAAATATGCCTCATTATGTATATGTTTCTCAAAAGGGACTCCGTTCATACGAGGGCACCTTTCTACCGGATACTCTGCTCAAATAGAGATACCGTTTGAGAATATATTCATAAAGTGCAAATTTGTATTTATATGCATGTACCTTCTTAGGGCAAAACCCCTCTGGGCAAAGTTTCTCCCGAGAATACATGGGTATAAGCATACACCCATATGAAAACATCTCCATGAGGACACTCCGCCTAAGCAGAAGGCTCATTGGAACATACTCGCACATACAGAGAGAGATTGCAATAATATACACACATCCAAAGAAAAAGGAATAAGACAACAACCGTATCTAAGTATTCCAAGCAAGGGCCCATATGCACCTTCACAAGAACTATACCCGTGGAAATGGACTTTGGACAGTAATCACAATGGGACAAAGACTTCCATGGAGATACATCCATATGCTCTCCGGAAATTGTACCCGCACAAGCGAGAAATGAGGAGAAAAGAAACTCCACCTCAAATTCGGACTTTGCTCAAAAAGGGCACCGTAAAAGAACCCCATATAAAAAAATTGACACAGGAATCCTTCTAATACGGAAGTGTTACTCTGGGTTATAATACCCCCAAGTTCAGAACCAAAATCCACGGGTATATACCCGTTCATAATAATAATCCTCATGTTTTCCCAAATAAAATGTCTAATCAACCCTTTTGCAAAAAGAAGAAAATACCTCAAATAGGTCCACGGGTATATACCCGTTCCCCTTTCAAAAAGATCGAACTTTGGACTCTAAAAGGGCAGTCATTTCAAGAAAATGAAATACTCAAAGCAAAAAGCATTTCAAAATAATCAAAAGAAACAAAAAAACGTGTCATGACCAGGATTTTCTAAAAAAGTATGTATATTTTTCTCGTCCTTTACTATGAATGGTATTCGGGTTAAAACCGGTATTAAATAATACCAAGTGTCTTAACTCGATGTAAATGTAACATCGATTCCGGTCGATGGAGACAGAGGTCCAGCACATGCTACCCTAATCGCCTGATGAGAATAGACATGGGACTCAAGGAGTTCAGATTAAAGAACGGCGCACCCGTCCGTTCGCGGACACACCCGTCCGTTCGCGGACACACCTGTCCGTTCACGGACACCACCCGTCCGTTCGCGGACATACCCGTCCGTTCCCCGGACACTAAAATTTTTCTTCCGCATCGCGCGGACTCTTTTTCTGTCTGCTAGACAGGCTGGCACGCCCCGCAAATACAAAAAAATACAAAATATGGGAAATGAATGAATACATGAACCAAATAAAATGAAACAAACGGATAAAACCGAGCGCGAAAACCCCCCGTGTCAACATGCATTAAGAACATATCTACTGCAGCTGCACAATAGCACAATGACTTTTAGACATGCTTTCCACATAGATGTTGACTCCAAAAAATATGGTGCCATCTGGCGCTAAAAAAACCCAGCACACAGCTGCAAGGATGAGCTTCAAAAAATGTGAATCCATACTTGATGAGTGAGACCCCTTCTGTTTTTGTACACAAGGAGTGGCTCAGTAGTCAGTGATTACAACCCTCCACGTAGATCTTCGTAATGTAGGTTCCAATCCTCAACCCACATTACCTATTAAGAAAGAAAGAGACCCCTACTGTTGTTGAAAGAATTTCCACATCTTGGAGACAGAGAAGTAAATTTTGCTTGAAAGCCAACAGTTAGTCCAACGTTCTCCACAATTCTGCACTGAAGGCCATATACTTAGCAACAACTTACAATCATGATCCCCTTTTTACTGTATAATGTCAAGGCAATAAGTTGCCGGAGTAGTGACACAGGAAAGCTTTGTCTCTAAAAGGTGATTTGACCTTCCACACAGTACTAAGCTTGGAATTGATGGATGTGTGGTTTTCTAAAACTGATAAAGAGACCTGAGAGAAGATTTGATGTTCTTCTGCCACAAAAGAATCCTCAGTTGCTTTATTGCTTGGCTTTATGACAGCAGAGTGTAAGATTTCTAATAATTTGAGATGTTCCACCTCCTCCTGTTCTTTTAGATCCCTACTAAGTTAAATGAATGAGTGGGAGTTGCGCCCTCCTGAATATATTTAACAGACTAGACTCCATTTGCTGGAAGCAACATTGTAAATTCACATAAAACTGTCCTTCGGATAACCCCCATGCAGTGGTCCTGTAAGTATTGTTTCCATTGCCTACTTGTACACTTATTCCTTTTTCCATGAGTAGCAGATTGTGAAAATACCTTTCCAAAGAGGAGATAGCATAGCAGCAACATTTTCCATGTCCAAGCAAAATCTGTGATGAGCGCTGTAATGTTTGTATATAATCAGCCTCCTCCACAGGGAACTATCCTCTGCCTATAAATTCCATAATTTACCAAGGAGTGTCACATTCATCAACCATAGACTTTTTTAAACCCACCCCAAATCTTTTGGGCTTACAGATCTTATCCAACTTCATGAGTGGAATCCCTTTAGAATTATCTTTACTTCCTCCCAAGGATGGCAATGTCAGTTTCGGTATCAAGATCACCCAGGTCTGAAACCAAAACCATTTCGGTTTCGTTTCAACCAGTTTCGGGCATCTCAGGCGGCCTTAAGACAGGAGCAAACTGCCAGTTTCGGTCGTAGACCGAAACCCATTAAAATGATAATTTTTTAAAAGTATCAGATGGGCTACAGTAAATTCGGTCGGTTTTGGATCTCCCTGGTCCCAAACCGAAATGTTTTGTCCATTTCGGTTTCGGACAATACTGCCATCCATGCTTCCTCCCGCATAGAAATCTCCTCATGCTGTCCATTTTCTTCTGTCTCACATTGTCTAGGTGTTCCCGCACAAAGAGTTTGCTGAGAGGTCTATTTCTCTTTATCGGGAGCACTTCCTATGGACTCTTTGTATAGGAGACTTTTTGTTGCTAATCCCTCTGCGTTCTTACATCTTATTTCACTCGTCTATATGGTACAATCAACATTCAAAAGAAAAGACAAACATGCATATCCCAAAAACATATAAGTAAAGAAGAAACAAATAAATGATAATGACGAAAAGTTGGGACTTAATCACATCAATCCAGTAAGAATAGCAAATGACTTGTTCTTCACATTCTCATCTTTCTATGATCCCCTGTTTCAGCTTATCTTTTACCCAAAATAAATAAATAACAAGTATGATACTCATGACAAATGTCACAAATATCCAAGCATCACATAGTTACATCTATCAAAGAGACAACAAATCCTACACCATCCTGTCAGTAACTTCTCATCCTCTTCTTCATAAATGGTACACATCATTCTTGCAAAGTAATAGCTAGGAAATACTATCACTCCTTGTTATCCTTGGAATAAAAGATATATGGTCACTGATTTTCAACCCAGAATAAAAGCAATAACTTAGTAAAAGCGATAATTACAACACCAGTTGATTGATAGATTTGGTGTCTTCTGTCAATGATAGGCGATATGCAGAAACATCACCATATTCTGCAGAAGGAGAATCATGAACAAATAAGAAATGGCTATACATAGGAGAATGGTTATAGATCATAAGAGTAAAATTTTGCACTCCAGTCAAAAACTGCCAACTAACCAGAAATTGGATATTTATATAAATAAAATTTGGACAAGTTTATAAGAGAAACTGACCAATGGGGCTGTTGGTTGCACATCTTTCAGTGGACAGCAGAACCGCAAGCCCTTGCAGATCAGGCTGATCATCCTGAAAACCAATTTGCTAACCAAGAGTTATTATCTAATTTAAACTCAACAACCATATCAAGAAAGCATGTTTGCAACATGAGCAACTGCTGTGTGGGATTGACCTTTCCGACTTGATAAGAAATCATAAATGCATAGGAGTCCAAACTCCAGATAAAATAGACTACCTTTTGGTGAGTGGCAACTGGCAAAGCTGTAGTAATTGAACTAAAATACATAAAATAATAATATATTGCTGTAACATCAATGAAATACAAACACTATGCTAAAGAAAAGAGAGGGTGAAACTAAATGATGGGGAATAAAGGTAATATAACAAATGCATTGGAAGTCTAAAATACAAATATGCTCATCAATTTTCCCTTTAGCAATGTACTCAGCTATTTTAAAGGTTAATAGACACCAAATTCGTACCACATTAATAGATAGAAGGTTTACATTAGCAGGTATCCTTAGCTGCTATATCCTCCACCGCAACCTGTTCGGTGGAACTTGTTACTAACTTCTCTTCAATTCTGGGCAGTGTCCCAAGCGTGACCTATCAAACTTATGAGATACACTTATTTCTGGGACCATGGATATGAAAATTTCTAATCTTGTAGCCAATAATTTGTCCAGGTTTAATTTCTTTAGTTCCATACATGTGATTTTATATTTTTATATATATAGATCATTACCTCCCTGTATCCATTACCACAAACACTTGTAAGGTCCAAATACTTTGCCTCATAGAGCTTCACTGTTCTGGTCCTTCTGGAAGGCAGGAAAGATTCCATCAGTCTGAGATTTTCTCTCTCTCCCTCAATATTAATTAGCTTCATTTTTTTGTGTGGAAGTATGTCATTCGTTTCCCACATATCAAATGCTTACATTCAATGATGAATGCTACTAGCCCTAGGCCGTTTGTTCCCTGGGTCATGGTTCTTGATCTTGGACCAAAGTATGTCCTGCACGTTCATGCTTGTTTTCACATGTTCCTCCATCCTATGGCCAACTAATCATTTTTTTCTTTTAAGATCCTCGATTTATGCTGGTCATTTGGTATGGTGGGGTGTGCAGGTGGGGTTTCAAATGCATTATATCCTTTTGACATAAAATACAATATTTTCTCTTTAGCTTAATTTTAATGTGCTGATCTTATTGAAACATCAGAAATATTATATTACACAACCCAAAATATACAAACCATTATTTTCCAATGTAGTAAAAATTGGCCACTTCAACATAACTCTTTTAGTGGACCAGGCACTATTAAATTATTAGATACATCTTATTCCAAGATTTTGCAGATGATATGTTTCAGTTACTTGACTGTAAAATTTCTTTCCATAGGTGCAAACAATGTGATAGTGTCAGATTTTAAAAATCTATAGAGAAAAGGTTCCAGATAGACTTGGAGAAATCAAAGAATAATGCCTAAACCTCCTTGTCCTCTTCTTCTCCTCCTCTTTCTCTTCCTCCTCTTCCTCCAATTCCCCCTCTTCATACCCTCCTCCTCTCTCTTGGTCTTGGCCTCCATTTCATATTGAGATGCTAGAGATCTCAAAAGATGGCACTGTAAGTCCTAAATAATCATAATGCAACACCTTGTACATTTTCGTGAAGATAAAATTCTTCAAATGGATATCACTCTTGCTATATTCCATCTAAAAAGCAGTTGCCAGTTGCCTATGTGTTTTATGTAGCTTTAGACCATTGGTATTAAGTGAGGAGAAATGCTTGTTACCAATCAAGTCTGGTAACAAGTCCCATGTGAATTGCTTTTCAAGCAATCCCATTGGTTGGGAAAGAGAGAGAAAGAAGGGTCTGACAAGACCCTTAACCGATGGGATGTTTGACAAGCAGTCCATGTGAGACTTGTTATCAGACTTGACTGGTAGCAAGCATTTCTCGTAAGTGAGAGTAGTTTATTTTATAAAGTATAGTTAAACCATGTCAACAAGGGTAGCTGCACTTGAAGATATTAAGAAATAGCCCAAATCCATGAAGACAGTTTTTCGAATCAATGTAAGTCGCTAATATCGTTCATGTTAAAATCTGCTAATTCAACCATTATTGAAAGATTAAAGCCATGACCCATGGATATGACTTAGAGATCTAATGGGGTGAAAAAGTATGTACACTACAACCTGGATCTCAGGCCTGTGTGAAAGATTTTGAACATCCGCAACTTCAGTTACAAATTCCAACAATCAATGAATCTACTGGACCAATGTTTACATTGGATTGCTCATCTCTCTGAGAAAAAGTATTAACTCATTCCTGAGACTTTCCTAACATGGAGTGGTTCTAAAATGTTCTATGGGAAATTGAGCAGTATCTGATAGGATAAAGCTCCTCTTCCTCTTCCTGAGAAAGGAAACCTATTTGGCACTAATTCAAGCACCTTTTTTATGGAAAAGGCATCAGATATAACAATGCACTTCACAGTAGTTACAAACCACAAATATAAATTATCAATTCTTATGCTCTTTGAACAAATTAAATGTAGCCAACCCCCATTACGTATCTTATTGAGGGTTAGTTCAGGTTACATTAGCTCTCTAAGCAATCGCACGAGGAACGTAACCGGCAGTTCGGCACCAGAGACCAGACCACAGCTTCTCAGTATGAATGTGACTTTGCGCCGACAAGTCATTAACGGAAATATCACGCACGATGAATTAGCACACAATGAGGGTTCCGGAAGCCACCAAACACACCCCAAAGCACTCACGCAATAATCTAAACAGTTGTGGGGGGAAAAAGATCTCACGGTTTCAAACTCAACAAAAAAAGGGCAATTACAAGGTAACAAGTCTAGATCCCCCGCTTGTAGGCGGGATGGACATTGGTTGGGGCAGGGAGGGGGTGGTTTCGAGTCCAGGCAGGGGTGTTTGAAAAAACAAAAAATAAGTCTAGATCCGAGCACCCGCTCAACGCGACTTTGGCGAAGCAGCAAATCATTTCCACAAAGGGCGGGCAGAACAGGCTTTCAACAGGTGAGCGAAACGAAATGAGATCGGAGGAGGTATCAGAAGCCTCAGATCCCTGCGACGTGTACCTCTAGTGAGAATGTCGATAACGCCGCGATGGCCTCTTCGACGGGAACAGACATGGCGGGCAGCTCCTGGAACTCGTCCGCCCTCGCCCTTCTCCGATCGCCTCGCCACCACGGAGGGAGACAGACTCGCGTCTCTGTTATAAACAAAGAGCTGCTTAGGAGACGCCTCTTTTCTTAAGCTGCGAGTGCTGCTGACTTCGCTTAGAAGGGAAGTCGCCCTCCTCAACTGCTACGGTGCTACCCCCCGCGCGAGCAAGGACAGGCCGTTCTCCTGTCGTCGAGCATATGCCAAATAGCATAGCTGTTGAGACTTGAGACTTGAGACTTGAGAGAAGGTGGTCCATTGGACCCGCAGTTGGATATGATCGAGTTTGCAATAAGATTGACGAAATTTCTGGGTATAAATTATTTTTAACTTTTACTTTTATATGAGACTATGATTTGAGGTAGTCATAAATTGATAATCTCGTAACCATGCAATTGGCTTCTACAAACAGCCATTCTCTCGTTAAAGTAACTAAGTTATAATTTTTGAAAATTTTCAAAATATCTAGTTACAGGCTATGTCTTTTTTTTTTTACAATTAGTTAAAGGCTATGTCAAAGTACACCAAGAGTTAATGTTCAATAATTAAGGACACATTTGATACCACTTATGATGTCTTAAGTGATTAATTCTTAAAATATCAGATTGTTTGATAAAATATTTGAAATGATATCTCATTTAATCGCTTAAATCTGGAGAGAGAAAAAACTACTTAATTTTTAAGTTATGAGAAATCACTTTTCTTCGTACCGTCAACTTTCTTAACTCACGACTAGAATTCGGCGACTATCCTTGGATTCTGGTGATGACCACTGACAACTGTCGACTGACGGCGGCGAATCCATCATCAACAGTTGTCGGATTTCGACGACTTGGTTCAAAAATTTTAATTTTTAAAGTGGTTCCAATTTTTGAACATAAGACCTATGAATATAAATGTAACATGATTACCAACTGTGTCACAAACCCTATTGTAAAATAATACACAATTACTTTTCTTTATTATATATTCAATTCAATCTAGTAATAATATCTAGATTCCAACAGTTGAAAATCGACAAGTCGTCAAATTCCGGTGACTAGTCACTAATTTTCACCCATTAGACGTCGAAATCTAATGATTGGAGTTGTGGATTCTACAGTCACCGAATTTTGATGGTCGACAATCAATTAGAATCATCTACTGTCTTTTCATATATTAAGAAGTTCAAAAATATAGTATAATATTTTGTCAAATTAGATATTAATTTAAATATTATTTGAGTTGGTTATTAAACAACTCTTAATGAATGTCTTATATAATTAAGTACTTTTTAAATTTTAAATTTAGAAAATATATGAGAAATAATATTTCAGATTTTAGACTTAAGTAATCAAAACACTATTTAAGGCTGCCACATATATTTCAATGACTTGGGTTTAAATTCTCAAACAATATTATTAATCAAAAAAAAGTAATAATGAATTATATCGAATATGTGTTAATATCTCATTAGTATAAAAAACTATGTATCTTTGTAGTTCGCCCTAAAAACACATTCTATAGTTCCATTTGTAGTGATTGAAATTTGAGTATGTGTTACTTAGATATATGTTATTGAATTTGAGTGTATGCTAGTTATAACTTATATATAATAGTGAATTCAAATATATGTTGGTAAAAATTTATGTATATAATATGTTCGTGAATTTTAAATATATGTAACCGAAGTTTGATTTATATTAATAAATTTAAATATATGTTGCTGAAGTTTGTTATATGTTATCAAATTTACATATATGTTAATGAAATGTACATATGTTAATAAATATAGAGTATTTATAACTGAAGTTTGGAATATGTTAATGAATGTAGACAACTTTCTTCCCCCTTCTATGGACGACCGACACCAACTCTGTGGTTGTAGTCATAGACGGATCCAACGAAGAACCAGTGGGGTCACGTGATCCCATTGAATTTTTAAAACCCTATTAATGAGTCTAAATTTTTTTATTATATTAATTTGGTTGAAAATTTTTTTAAAGGGAGTGACTCCACTGAAAATTTTTCTGAGTCCATCTATAATTGCAGCATATATCTAGTTTACAAATTCATATCATCGAGTTTAATAGGTGTTTTTGGCCATGGATTGACTTATATAGTGTTGAATGCGTAGAAATCACATGCTTATCGGGTTTCTTGACGGAGAAGTTAAATATGCGGTGGGTGCAGTTGGTGCGGTTAGAAAGGCATCTAGTTTGCACGACACATTTAGATTTTTTTGTTCGCGCTTGTCCTTCCCAAAACATTTAATTTAATTAGTTTATGTTGGTGCATGGGCTTGTGGCAGGTGGTTGACAAGTGTCCGAGCCTGTGTCAATTTCGAAGGACAAATGGCTTTCTTATGAGTTTGGATCCTCTCAGTACATGAGAATATTGGACTCTATAAATCATCAATGAGGTGAAGAGTTGAGTGGGAGTTTTTGTAAACAAATTCAAATCAAAAATATAAAAATATAGAGAAAAAAATATAGAAAAAAATATTACAAAATTTTCTCCCAACCCTTCACCTCCATTAATATCTTATGGAGTCATGTCTTCTCAGAAGATCTAGACTCCTTCCTTATCTTAGACGCGCCACTCAGACACGATGGGTCTTAGTAGGTGCGCCATTCATGATCGGTGTGTTTAGAATTCCGATTTGCTTTTATTTGAGAAATGTTGGCAAAGCGGGGTGATTTTGCAGTGAAGGATCGTTTTAATTGCTACATTTCGTGAGGAATAAGTTGGAAACTCATGTTTACTAATTTTCCTTTGTTTAGATACATGTTATCGTTTTTTCCTACGTGGACGGACTTCTAAAGATGTTTTCTGGTTAACATGCAGTAACATTGTGATTTTGGATACTTCATGCATTATGGATTTACCTAAAGATGTTAGATAGGCTACATGTGTTTATAGGCATGTTTAGAGTTAATTTCATGGTTACTAAGCATGGTACATCCTCTCTTCATCTCTTCGGGCCAAGGAACACCTGTCAAGTCGTGAAAAATGAAAGGAGAATTCAATTAGACGTTCAAATAAGTGTAGCATCCATCACATATGAGAGAACGTGTCAAGAGTATGGTGAGTGTGCACTGGGTGGTTTTGGAAACCCCTTTTGGGTATGGAAAAACTATGAGGAATATGCATAGAGAGAAATCATGGAAGATGAGAGGGAGGAACCCCAACTAGCATGTATACATGTACAAAACATAGAAAAGAAAGTCAAAATTAAAACTAAGTTAATACTTTCCCATTTGATGTGATTCTAGTTGGAACTCGTAGAGGAGGATGTGTGGAGAACAACTTTCATGAAGATGTCTCAAAGAGATATGCCCCCGTTTGAATTGTGGAAGGCACGATAATCCAGCATGTGTAGATCTCGATATGAGAGATAAAGTGAAGAATAATCTATTGTAACTTTACGCACATACCACCAATCGATGTGATTCCACTTCGAAGTTGAAGAGGGCTCTGTGATGGACAACTTTGATGAAGACATCTCAAACAAATCTTGCTTGGTTGGATCTCCATAAATCGTGCAAACACTGCTGGTCCTGGAGGCGATATGAGAGAGAAAAAGGAAAGTGAATGGAATGAAACGGGAAGAACAACTCCTCCTTTGCGTTGGGGGTGATGGGGCAGATTGTACAATTTTGATGTTTCGAGTGGATCTTGGCTACGAGCTTGAGAATGAGTTTGAAAATAAGGGTGAATGGACTCATGATGAGTCAAAGAAGGACTCCAAAGTAATGACTAATTTGAAACATCAATGATATGAACAATAAATGTGTTTAACTTATAGGCCTAAAACAAGTATGTACACCAGGAACTGCCTTGACGACAACATCAAGTGTCATCGACTACATGCACTGCCATTTCAAAATTTGGAATTTTTTGGAGATAGGGAACTAGGGGACAAGAAAGAATGCCGCCAAGACAGGTGGCGATGATTGATCATGTCGTCAACTTGTCCCTTGACGACAGGATATTTTGTCGTCAAGATCAACTAAAACCGAGTTCAAGACTTGATAAAGGCCCAATTGTCACACTAATAGTCAACCTCAGACTGATTTGTAGGAGTGCGTGTGGGTAAAATGTCTTCCAGTAGCACTACAATTTTGCACACCTTGGGGTATGTCCCATAATGATATACTTTACTTTGAAACTACATCTATATATATAAGGACAATGTAATGTGCATATATATATATACACACACATATTTGTGCTTGTAGGGTTTTAATACAATACACATTGTCTCTTATTTCTTTATATTCTCACTAAACCAATGTTGTTATCATTTCAAATATTTGGACTCATAGGTTGACAGAGTCAGATTCAGGATCCATATTGGGTTTGAACAACGAGGGTCGTCACAGTGGAAGAGGAGATTTCATATAGGGCTTGCTCGTCAGAGAGAACGAATAGACGAGTTCACCTCAACTTGCCAAAACATAAGAGTAAAAAGGCCTTTTATGGGAACTTCAAATCACAGTTAAGTTTATGTCCAATCATCATAGTCCTTCACATTCACTTTTCTCTCCTCTACACATCATCTCCACACACCCACAAGGCGTGCACCCATTGGGTGTGCTCACTCCGATGGACTTTGGTGCACACCATCGCGGTGCACCAAGTATTTATCTTTTGGACATCTGAAGTCAGACACAAAACGGACACAAATTTGACCTTGGATAATTATTAAATATGGACAAGATTCTGATGAGATTTGAGAATAATTTGTTGTAGTTGTCAAGTGATGTTATTTGTATGGCACCATACAAGGTGTCATGTTGGTTGGTAGTAGGGCTGCCAATAGATCTTCGATTTTCGTTTAGTTGATTTGTTTCCTCAATTTTTATAAGATGTAAAACTCTGGAAAAACTTTCCAATAGTTAAGTGGAAGTGAAAATGGATATTTGAATTCTTATAAGATGCGGAAGCGAAAACACTCAATTCCGCATCCGCTTTTCAGTTTCTATTTTTTATAATTTTTAATATATATTATATATATCAACCTCAAAGGTTTGGTTCTTAAATTTGTAACTCATTATCTCTCACCTCCAATCTATATGCAAATACCATCCATCATTACCCCAATTATTGGCTAGTGGTCACTCTATCGTTCTATCATATATGGTAGTTTTTTTCTTTAATAGTCTTCATAACTACATATGTTGACTATCTATTACTCAACCATTATATATAACTACATGATTTTACCTTGCTAATTTGATATTGTCATACTTCATTTAATAAGAGTCATTATAATGTACATGATGGAGAAGATATGGTAGAATAAATTATTAAATTTACATTTGAAACTATTAACAATTTAATAATTAATGTAATTGTAAATTTATACATTTATTATAACTATATAAATGTTGTTGCATCCAAGATTTTCGTTTCCTTTTACATTTTCCCGACTCAAATCAGAAATAAATGCGAAAGCGAAAACACATTTTCCATTTCCGACTCCAAAATTTCTTATAGGAAACAGAAGTAGAAACACTAACTTTCGATTCCAACTCCGACCCGTTGGCAGTCCAGCAGTCGTACTTGGTAAGCAATGGCAATCAGCTACAATGGTTGTAGCAAGCATTAGCTAGCAATAACTATTGTTAATACAAAGTTACAAGTTTTTAGTCCAAAGTAACTATTAAAAGTCCAAGCGATAGTAATTTTTAAGTTCAAGGGAAGTTTTTTTATGTGCAAACTTATAATTTAAGGGCTCAAATTAACTATTATAAAAAATTAGTCAATATTTTTAAAACCATAAGGGTTATATTTTTTATTTTCAAAGTTTGTATTTATAAGCCTAACTTGCTATTATAATTTCAATTGGTATTTTTAAACCCTAAGGGTGAAATTTTAAAGTCCAAACTCTATATTTTATAAGTTCCTTGTAGGGCTGTAAAAAATATCTGATCCGATTCTTATAAAAATTATAGGATTCAAAAACACATTTAACTACCGATAGCTTATCAGATTCAGATGTTTTCGATAAGCTGTCGAAATCGAATATATTTGATTAGCCAATTTTCGAAACATGATAGTATATATAACATATATTATAATATATATAATGCATAATATATTATGCAATACATATATCATACAATTTATATTATATATATATATATTATGCAATACATATGTCATACAATTATATTATATATTACATAATATATATATATATATGTTATCCAAATATTCAAAAATTATTGTTGCCGACTTTGACTCCGACCCGTTTACACTCCTAGTCCCTTGCAACTTGTCGTCCCCACCTAGCACCACCCACCATTCAATTACCACTGCTCTCCACCAGCATCGGTGATATGGCACACTAGCGGATGTGGCACTTTGTATGGCATCATAAGAGCTATAACATTAATTGGCAATTGTAATAAATACACTTCGCAAAACTGCAATAAATATTTTTCGATTTAGAAATTCACATCTAATTTGATTATGTACTTATAAGATCCATGGACACCGTCAGCGGTCATCAACACATTATTGGGAAGCCTTTTTTTTTTAGAGAAATATTTACTGCACTTATTGCAAATGCAACTAGTGCAATAAGTCTTTCATGGCAGCCCATGGCACCACTGTCACTAGCAGACAAGGGGAGCAGCATGCAGCGAATTGGCAGCGACAACCTCTAAAGCATGGTTGGGCATGTTGCTACATATCACAACGACATTAGTGAGTTAGACCGTGCCGGGGACTCTTAGAGTCCTTGGCACGATCGATACGGTACAAATTATTTATAATATTAGAATGTTATTTTTATTACTTAATATTTATTATTAGCTTCTTTTTATATTTTCTATTTATTTTAATTGAACCATTTTGATCGAAGCGTACCATTGCCGATAATATTTTGGAGCCCGAAGTTTGTATTTTAGATCTCAAACTTGTTTTTTGGAGTTCAATGCTTAAATTTTGGAGCCTAATCACAGTCGCAGATTGTTCGTCTCCACTGGTCGCTTGTCGATTATTGTCACTAGCTGACGCCGCCCACTGCTCCCTTGCTTGACGTCTTACGTGATGTCTAACTTGGTGCCGTGCAGATTACTATGTCACTGCCAAAGTGCAACAAGTGTCTGCAAAAGGTTTTTATAATTCTTTTTAAAGATTTATTATACATACCCTTCTTAGAAGATTTGTAATATTTGGTACGTTCGAAACATAGTTTATCGGGTTTGGAGACTAATGTATGGCCCATTGGTAGACCATGTAGGTCTACATATATTTTTACAGGTTTATGGTGCAAGTGGGAGACTGGAGGGCTGGGCATCTCAGCCCAAAACAGACCTTTGTCGGGTTCACTAAGAATGCGTCTCACACAGACGACGCGTCTCTTAGTGGAACGCGTCCACCCTAATTGACGCGACTCTGAGTAGAAAGCGTCAACCTGCATGGACGTGACTTTTGACCGCCGTTGCGTGGGCGTCGCTGCATGCGCGCCGCGTGGCGCATGCAGGGACAACAGAGTTTAAAGGCATCGCCGATGTCGGACGCGTTTCTAAACACGACGGGAAGACACGACGCGATTTAAATCATGTGTGTTTTGGGCTTCAGCCCTTGGCCGAACAGTGCAACTGCACTGTTCAGCTAAGGGAGGAAGCTGTGGAGGCTTGCTATGGGATTCTGAGGATATTTCATGGTTCTGATTGTCTGGTCGGCGTGATTCCGGCGCGAGGAGGAGCTTCGGAGCGCGGGGAACGCCGGTATATTATCGGATTCACGTTTCATTCACAAGTAGAACTTTGCCCTGTTTTCTCTCCTCTAGTTTGAATGGGTTAGGGTTTATAGTTTTTGAATTGGAAATTATGTATGGAGGGTAGAGATCCTACTTAGGGTTTTTACATGCTGATTACCTGCTTTACTTACATGTATGGGATTTTAGGAGGATTTCCATAATGGAGTTTTAGGTCTGAGTTCTATCACCTGAAAGGCAACGGAACCAGACGACGCGATTCAGTCTTTAAGGCATCAGGTAAGTCCAACGCGATTCAGTCTTCTAAAAACGTCCATTGTGTTGGACGCATTTTGAAATGTGGTCATCCGAGCTCTGGTGTTCGTGGCCAGTCCTTCTGGTTTCTGTCCCACATTGCTTGGGCTGAGTTGGCAAGGCAATGTAGGACTTGTGTGGGTTGAGTTGACTCATGTCGTGTTTGATAATGAGAGGTTTTTCTTGGAAATGTGTGCATAGTGAGTCGGGTATCACGTCTTCTGTGGTTACCTCTTCAGTCGGGCCCCCAGCACCGGGTGCTCGGGGTTTGTCCTGGTACATGAGTACCGTCAAGGTTTGAGTCGTCTTCTTAGACACCCTCACTCCGGAGTTCGAGTTGTACGTCCGGCTGAGGGAAAGATGACATTGGGCAGAAACACGTGTTGTGGGTGTGCGGTCGCGTGCTCTTGGTTGGGGGACGGACACCGGTAGACGTATTGGTCCCCAACTAGTCCTGTTTTCAGTGCCTCACTTTAGGGTTCTCGGCCGAAGTCCCTAAAGGTGTCAGGCTTGGGCATGCAGCTATGTAGCCTGTAGGTGTGGTGTTAATAGTCTTCACAGTTCTTGTTTTGTAGAGGTGGAGCGGCAGCTGGACCTTTCGTTCGTGGCTGCGAGACTGAGAGGTGGATTTGTGTGGTTTGTCCGAGTCTGTGGCTGGTGTCGCGAACCAGTCATCGTGACTCTTTGTGATGTGCCATTCTGTAGCCTGTACACTTGTTGTGTTTTGCCGTTTACTTACTTGCAACTGTAGCATCATGTGTAGGGGATTATATATTAAATACTTTACAGCTTTGCATATTATATTTGTCGTTTATTGTGTTTATCGATTTTGGGGGAGTTGTCCTACTGAGCTAGTGACTTGTGGGGCTCACCCCTTCTTCTTCCAGATGAAGGAGAGCATGAGGGTTCTCGTCCCTCTTCTAGTTCGACACCGCATCGTAGTGGAGTCGGGCCTACCCTACTAGCAGAGTAATGTGTTGACTTGTTGAGCCTTGGGGGTTTGTCCCGGACTGTTGTACTTGTTTAATGACTTATGTATGGAACTGAATATGTACATTCATGTGAATATATGCAAGAAATGGTATCTTATATGTGACCATGTGTTCTTTATATTTTCACGGACACGTGATTGATATCCCTTGCAAGGCTTCGGCCCGATCGCGGGAGGCAGAGTTGTGTCGGACACATTATGGGTTAACGGGCCTGAACAGCGAGGACCGTTACAATTGGTATCAGAGAAAGGTCCGTGTAAATATGAGGAAATAGGAAATGTACATAGTATGTTCATTACTATAGTCTACTGCTGATGTTGGCCCTGTTTTTATAATGATATGCTTGTGTGTTATATGGATGGAATGTTGTGTATGTAGATTTATAATGGCTGATAGGAGAGATTGAGGAGGTGGTGGTGATGATCTAAAGTAACAGGATTTTAGGATTATATGGCCAATGTAATCGCTTCTACAGAGTTTTTAACTTTTCTACGATAAAAAGGATAAGGTGTAATTACATTTTAATTGGACACAAAGATAGTTTTTTATTGTCATAGACAATATTTATTTAAATTATAATTTGTTATACACTAAAACAAGGATATTCTTTTAGGGGAAAATGTTAATTTATGGTACATGTCGATGGGCGTATTAAGTCCACAAAATGCAGATAGATCATCTTTTTCATATTATACAAATATGTTTAACTAGTATACTTTCACATAATTACTATACATTTTCATATTATACAAATATATTTATTAGTGTTATAAGAATATCAAATATGAAGATGTAATTTCCCATCATTCATATGATATAGCCCTCAATGCACAATGAGTGTTCTTAGGCACTGTTTGGAAACGGAGTTGGGGAGATTTTGAGGTTCAAAATCTCTGACAACTCCATAATCGGTGCCAAATGTTACAAGGTGTCTTCGGCTTTCGTGCATGAGGTGATTTTGAGAGAAGAGAGAGATAGACAGAAGGAAGCGGCTTGGGTGCCGCTTTTGCGAAATCTCCCGCGAGAACGCCACGCCGGTGGACGTGGCGCGAAGGTGAGGGATGTTTCCTTTTTTTTTAACCGACCCAGCCGCAATGGCAGGCGCAACACAGGCGACGAGGTGAAAATCTCGTCGCCCGTACGTGAACCCTTCGAAATCGACTTTTGTCGATTTCGGCTTCCACCACCACCATTCCAAACGATGCCTTAGTTGGGTTTAAATCAAACCTAGTGCTTCGTTTGAACACTAAGTTATGTTTGATGTCATAAATATTTACTAATAAATTGAAATATAAGATATTGATAACTTTATATCTAATTTTAAATTATGAAATTTCGGTTTCAACTGGACGGAACTAAATTCAATTTGTGTCGCATTCAATTCTGTTTTATTTGAAAAAAACTTTGAACCGAATTGTGATCCAAGGTTCGCTGTATCGAGGTGAATCGATTTTTTTTTGTTCATCACGATTCGTCAAAATCAGACCGTTTCACATAGAAATTGTAATATACTCTAATTCTAAACATCATGATTTACTTAGTAATTTCTGTTTATGCATAATAATTAGTCTTAAATCTATATATTTAAACCCAATGGTATATGTAGGATTATACTGTCATACACCGGTACCATTTTCGGTCGTGCGTGCCTCAACAGAGTGACACCGAATTTTGATAACATAATTAAATTATGAGACCACCATAATTCTTAGAAAAATATATTGATTCTAAAAATATAGATATCAATAATTAGTGGTGCACAGATATCAAGATTTAGTCGATTTATTAATTTTGGGGTAATTTTCACCCAACAAACTTTTAAATTGAAAAATAAACTAAAATCACCATAATTTGTGGCACCTTCCAATTAGTTTATGTTTCAAATTTTGTCTTAAATGGACATCATATGGATACTAAATTAAAGGTCCAAATGAAACAGATGAATTAAATTGTATTTACGTGAAAGATTTATGTAATATTTTTCTTACTCACGAAAGATGCTTAGCCTTGAAGCAAAGCTATGACACGTGTTCGGGTGTGGGTGAAAACCCTCCCAACGTGACTTAAGCTAACCTCAAGTTAGAAAAATCATAAGGATTAACCTTCTACGTGTTGGCATGCATAAAAACATATGTAAAATGTGGACTTTGATAAGCTTCTAACGTGGCTGATAGATAAGGTTGAGAAATAATGAGAATTTTTCTCATTCTTATCTCTTTCGTAGTTAGGACAGCTTATATAAACCCCATTTGTTCACTCCTATGTACCATTTGGACACCGACATCAACTCTTTTGTTGCTGCTGTAGTAGAGACTACTACGCCTAGGAAGAAGTAGAAGAAATAATGAGGTTTTCTTCTCATCGTCAAGTAGGATTGCCCTTTCTCTCTTTTCCTCGTTCAATTATAGTCGTTGGGATTAAGTCTCTACCTTTGTTATTACATTTCCTCTCTCTTCCTATTTCCCCCACATGTTTATCCGTACTGCGAATGTCTCCTCACTTCATCCTTCTAGTTGTTTTATCATGTTGATCATGGAATCTTATATATAGGAATGCGCTCAAGACCCAAAACCATTGGTTGAACTTCAATAAATAGTAGGATCACTTTAAAAGTGTCTTTCCAGTCGATTTTAACCCCTCCCAAAAAGAATACCAGTGTCTGTCGATAGACAAATCATATCTATCGACAGATACCTATGGACTCAAAAACCCATAAACCAGTAGCTGTCGACAACCACCAGTCGTCAGTCGACAACCACCAATAGCTGTCAACAACTAAAGCTCAGATTCAGGAATGCAGTTGTAGATGGAACAGTAGCTATCGACAACCAACTAGTAGTTGTTGACAATCACCAGAATTTGTTGACAAATATAACTATTTCTTCATCAATTCAAGTTGATACACTTTTGCATTGTCCAAACAAGTTGTCTTTTATATTTTATTAGATTCTAAACTACTATACCACCAAGATGACTTATTTAACCATCAACCAACTCATATTTGAATCTCTATCTCTATTGTGCCCATGAAATATGACTTATGATCTTTAGACAGTGCTCTATTCAAAAAGGGAATTAGGATCCTTTGTGATAGCACCAGTAACTAATTATTAGCTATGGGCGACAGTTTGTAAGTAAATCAAAATCAGTGGTCTGATGATGGTCGGTAATAAATCTCGTTCTTGCGCAATGAACAAGATCCGAGGTGCTGAAATCGTCTAGACACCAAAGATGTATTTACGTTATTTATTAACCTATTGAGAGCAGTATACCTATCGAATTCATTTTTCTAAATTAAATTATGATCTGAATTTTGAAAGATATATGTGACTTTTGTTCTAAAATTCGTTTGGGCCCAATATGAAACCAAATTGGGTTATATGTTTATGCTAAGTATGGAAGTTCATGAACAAGTATGTCATTGATCCATAAGCACACTTTCTGAATATTCATTTAGCTATGCACAATTTGAATTCATGTTCTTAATTGTTTATGTTTTATTAGATTAAGTTATGAAATTTGACTTATGACTTATGTTCGTACTTTGAACGAATTCCATACATGTAACACTTGAATTTTGGATATTTGAAAATGAGGATATCATGTCCTACATAAGTTATTATTCAATATTTGATTGAAAAGACTTATACTTACTTCTATGTACTGAGTCTCCTGACTCATGTTTTTATTTTCTCCAAATCTTTTCAGATTGAAGATAGATACAATTTCAGTTACATAGTATTTTCATTTCCGCTGCATATCAAGACAAAGAACATAATCTTAACGGTTCTCTAGGAAATTTTGTTGTAGCATTAAAAGTCTAGAGAGAATGTGTTTGACTTTATGTAAATTATAGATGTTAGTACAAAGAAGTTTGTTGATGTATATTTATTTTTAATAAAAACTTTGTGGAATGATTTACTAGTTTTGCGCATAACACATATTTATCTGTCCATAATAAATTTTATCAGCGTAACCCTTCTTCCCTACAGAAGTTATGTATTATATGTGTGTGATTGGAAGAAAATGTTACAAAAATCGAATGAAAATCGATCTAATTCAATGAAAATCAAGGGAATCGAATTTCTCCTTATTCGTCCGGGGCACCCGCATTCATCTCCCAGCCCCCGGCAGAACACGATAATAATTCTATTCCGCAAAATCACCAGACCTCAGCCATCTCTGTTCTCTAATCTCGTCGCCGAGGCCCAATAGACGCCGCTGTCAGAAGGGAGAGAGGAAGGGATGGCTGAGCGCTGTGGCAACGTGGCGGGGGCGAGCGCCACCTTCCTGCCCGTTCTGGCGAAGGCGAGGTGCCACAACCACCTGCTGTCCTCCGCTTCCTTCTCTTCTCCCTTCCCAGCCCGTCCTCTTCACTCCCTCGTCTACGGCAACAGCAGAGGGATCAGCAGAGGCCGGAATGGCAGAGGTGGATTGCTGTACGTACGTGCCATGGCGTCCTCATCGTCTTCCTTTGGATCCCGGATGGAGGAGTCCGTCAAGAAGACGATCTCCGAGAACCCCGTGGTCGTGTACTCGAAGACCTGGTGCTCGTGAGTTCAGATCTCCTTCCCGCAACTCCCGAGTTTGAGCTCCTCTCGCTACCTTCTTATTCGAACGGCCTCGATGATTAGCTTGATATGCCGGTTGTTTCTTGAAGGTACTCGATGGAGGTGAAGTCTTTGTTCAAGAGACTGGGAGTGGAACCGCTCGTGATCGAATTGGACGAGCTTGGTAAGGCATTCTCTCTCCTCTCTCACATTATCTTCGACCGTCGGTTTGTCTCTTTCGTTGTTCTTGGTTAATTGCCTCATTACTGGCTAAATTGAGCGTTCTGTAATGTTTATAGTGTATGCTTGAAGAAATAGATGCTCTCTCTGTTTCTCATGTTGTCAAACTATCACCGATTCTGCTTGTACATCTGCAAGTGAGAACATGAAGTCTTTACGTTTAATGTTGCACCCGATAAGCATCTGTGAGTCGTAGCTTGCAGAGAAAGGTAAGAAAAGAGAGTTACGTCGAAGTACAAATGACGAAAAACTCTCATATTGATTGCGAGCGATTTCCGATTATAGGTTTAAAGGAAGATTCATAAAAGAGCATCGAGAGGGAAATAGGAAGCAAAGTAGGCTTAATAAACCGGGAGATATGGAGGCTTCAATCTCACCGGAAAAGGTGTTTATGTTGCTGTGTCGGGCAATAAGAGCCCTGTCCTTTTTAACATAAGCAAATAGAAAGCTTGCAGTAGATTCCTTCTGCACAAACTCGTTTTTTTTTTAATTTCCAACTTCGATGTTAACCAGATTAAATTTCTTGCATCACTTCCCCATTTCTCGTTGAAGAGAAGGTTTGCCCAATATTAAGTGGTGACATATACTTGACAGAGAAATCATTTGCACGTGCTCTTGGTTGGGGGGGGGGGATACTGTCTGCCCCAGATATTTGCACTTGGGGCTTGCTAGACCCCACACCAAAGCGCATGTGCTTGGGGCTGGTAGTATCTGCCTTCCACAGGGCGTGCACAAAGTATTACTCTACTTGACAAGGTCAATGTTGAATGATGGAAATCGGGCTCCTAGCTGGACTCCGCCACCTCCTCCTTATCCTCTTCCTCTCTCCATTCTCTCTCGCATTTCCCTCTCCCTCTTGGACTCTCAAGCATGGCCTTATAAAAGGCATGCAAGAGGAGGGGTGGCGCTGGTTATCCAGCCATGGAGTGGACTCTCAAGCATGGCCTTATAAAAGGCATGCAAGAGGAGGGGTGGCGCTGGTTATCCAGCCATGGAGCAGCCGCATCTGCCTTCCCTTCGAGAGGAGAAGAAAGGAGAAGCAGCACCTAATGGAGAGGAGAGAAGGAGATCAGCCAAGAGGGAGAGAGATAGAGGAATTCCGCACGGTGATTAGCACTGCTGTGCTTGGAACTGCAGTAACGTCTCCATCCCTTCTACGTGGTATGTACACCTTGTCTCTCATTTACTTTGTTCTAGTATTGTCTCGGATGGAGACACTACGTCCACAGGATTTGGAGCATGGACCCATGGAGATGTCTCTATTAGACATCATCGATCCTTCATGTGTGCAAGAAGAAAGTATGTCCGTGATTCCGAGGCATGTCCCACATCTCATGCTTCCTCTATATTTTTTATTTTGTCATAGTTGTCCGTCAGTGCTATTTTTTTCCCATTTGTTTGAGTATCTATCATACCTATGTGGCTTTGATCATGGAATAATGCTTAATATCAAGTTATTACCATATCTAAAGCACCCAAGTTCCGTACCATATATGGTCGAATCGCCCGATCAGGGTTTGCTGGAGTGGCGATTCGCACCGATTCGGTTTCGCCTTGATTCGGTCCGATTTGTGTAGGATTATTATATATATATTTAATATAACACATATAATGTATGTATATATATAGATATGTATATATCACCCATGGGAAACACGTTTTGTTCTTCATACTTATTTTAGTATTTATAGTTTCATTTACTTAAGATATTACATGCAAATAATGAAGCACCCCCATTTGAATCTAATAAAAATATCAAAAAAATCATATCTCTTACCAATAAAAAGTCAACTCTCCCATTGAAGAAGAAAATCACGATTTCGGTGATTTTATTGAAATGTTAGCTTTCTAATCTCTCATAATTTGACCTATCTAAAAATTTGATAATTCAAATAAATCACATGAAACACTAAAAATTCAAAGTTCGGTAAAAAAAGTCAAACGTGCATGTGACTTCTCCAAGGGAGCCACTATCCTACTGAAAAAAGTCAACATAATAGGGTGTGTATGTATGTATCCATGCGAATCGGTGCGAATCAGCCGAATCACGGATCGGATCTCCCCTGATCTGATCCGATTCGGCCGAATCGGGCCGATCTGATTTGCCTTGCAAAACCATGCGCCCGATATCGGGCTGATCCAACCAATATGCAGTGGATCGGCCTGACCAATTTGAAACTCAAATTTCATTGGCCGGATTGACCGGATTGGCCAATCCAGACCAATCCTGACCGATTCAGTTTGAATCCGGTCGATCCAACCAAAAGTTTAGCAGCAGCCCCCTGGCATCAAATTGGCTGATATGGAATTGCATTCCATGCATTCCTCTCCCACCTGTATCTTTGTGGTCTCTCTCAAATGTTTTTTTTTGGGCCAGGAGGGGGTGGGGTGCAGAGGGGTAAGATAGTTATATGTCAGTCTCTAGTTTCTATTAATCATGGTTACATTGACAAACATTAATTTTACTATTAAAAATGTAGCAGGGACTAATTTTAAGTAAGATTGAAGATACTTTTTTTTTACATGGAGTTATTTTGAATGAGGATAGATTACAGGGATCTATTTTGTTGCCACCTTTATTTTACCTTACTTCTCAAGGAAGCCCAAATGGGTGTGCAAACTAAAATTACACGGCAAACTGAATTGAACACTGGATTTCAGGTGTCCAGACACTTTCTCTTCCACTGCCTCATTTTCTGCATATGCATCCCATCTCTTAAAGTGCACTGCACACATGGGGGCAAAAATCAAAGGCCGATCGATCAGCTAAAAGGACAAAAGGTGCTTGAAGCACCCAAGTTCCACACCATATCTGGTTGGATCGCCCGGTATCGGGCTGATCCGACCAATATGCAGTGGATCGGCCTGACCAATTTGAAATTCAAATTTCAATGGCCGGATTGGCCAATCCTCACCGATTCAGTCTGTTTCCGATCGATCCAGCCAAAAGTTTAGCGGTAACCCTCTGGCATCAAATTGGCTGATATGGAATTGCATTCCATGCGTTCCTCTCCCACCTGTATCTTTGTGGTCTCTCAAATGTTTTTTTTTTGGGCCGGGGGGGAGGGGGCAGAGGGGTAATGTAGTAATATGTCAGTCTCTAGTTTCTTTTAATCATGGTTACATTGACGAACCTTAATTTCACCATAAAAATGTGGCAGGGACTAATTTTAAGTAGGATTGAAGATACATATATATATTTTTTACATGGAGTTATTTTGAATTAGGACAGATTACAGGGATCTATTTTGTTGCCACCTTTATTTTACCACCTTTATTTTACCTTACTTTTCAAGAAAGCCCAAAAGGGCGTGCAAGCTAAAAGTACACGGCAAACTGAATTGAACACTGGATTTCAAGTGTCCAGGCACTTTCTCTTCCACTGCCTCATTTTCTGCATATGCATCCCATCTCTTAAAGTGCATTGCACACATGGTTGGCAATATCAGTCGAAACCGATACATTTCGACCGAAACATATTGGTTTTGGACCTAGCCGATACCGAAACCATGGTCGGAAACTGGATGAACTAAGGGGAGTTTAAGTCTGCCCGATACGCCAAAAACCGAAACCGATCCATTTTGGTTTCGGACCCGGCCGAAACCGAAACCAAAATGGACACTGCCATCCTTGATTTCACATTCTTCTAACTCATGTGCACCCCAATTCGGTAGGCACCTTTTCTCTTCAGGCTAGTTTTCAGCTTAGCCATTTCTGTCCTACACCTTGCATACTAGAGACCTTCAAGGTTCACTGTAGCCCTAAGCACAATTTTCCCCTGACACCTTGTGAAATTATGTGACTCTTAACAAGCTCTGGTGGAAATAGTTGGTTGTTTTACCAGAGTATTTACTGTATTTTCTAAAATAGTATCACATTGGTGCGCAGCGGCTATTGACATGTTGATGATATTACTTGCACAGCCTTGGACAGTAATGCTGCAATGCTAATTGCAGAATTGTCCTCAGGCTTAATTCAGTCAAATGCCAAGCTGACGTTGCTGACTTGTTGACACAATCTTGATGATTTGTTCCATGACTGTTCACTTTGTGATGCGGTGATTTTGTACTTACCTTTCAGGTGCACAAGGGCCACAGCTACAGAAGGTTCTGGAGAGGCTCACTGGACAATATACTGTGCCAAATGTTTTCATTGGTATGCACATTCCCTTTTTTCTCATGTTCTATCCTTATTGTGGTGCACCCATATTATGTCATTGGTGATGTTCTGCTCTTCTTTGAGTTATTTCCAACAAAAAGATGAATTAAACACTTAAATCAGCTTAAGTTATTTCATTATCATTTGTGTATTTGTGTTTGAATGGTTGTTCATTGAAACATGTGTGAAACAAACATATTGCAATGAGCGGGACAGAGAGTGAAGGGTACAAGTTTCGACAGTCATATTGTACAACAAATGGGGGATAGATGTTAGGCTGACATCCAATTTGGAATTTGGATATCCATTCCCTCCATTTGAATTTGTTCTATCAATTCCTAAGAGAAGCCCAGGTTGCTAGGATAAAAAGTGCAAACTGTCCTCATAGAAAGAAAAGGGAATTTTGTACATGTTATTGCAAGAGAACCCACTGATCTTTCTAACCCTTAATTAATATGATACCTTATATTGGCAGCAAAAAGTTGGTTGATTTCTGTGTTACCAAGACAGGTCCATAAGTAGGTGAGGATAATGTCACATCCGAGATAAGGAGAATGTGTTTACGTGGATGAACCATTTAGTTTTGTTTCTTCTTTTTTCTGTTGGGATTGGGTTAAGTGGTTCCATGCATCATTTGGAATAGTCCTTCGAATAGAATTGTATCCGGTTGATTGTGGATTGTTCACAGATGGCAGTTTGCTATTGCTTGCGGGATGGGTGTATTGGAATGTCAGAACCTTCCAGGTTAGGGGTTTCTTTTGTTCCCCCCTCCCCACCCAAGAATGAACAAGTGGTATTCACTTCATTGTAGATTCTTCACAACTGGCAGTTGGCATTGCCGTTAAGGGGAGTGTCTGTGTATGTTCTTGCCTACTGGAACAGCAGAACCTTCTTTTCTAGGAGTTTAATTAAGCTTAGTCAAACTGAACCTGTAGATCAGCTTTAGGTTTGCATTTGAACAGGCTAGGTCCCATGACTGTAGTTCTCACCCATGCTTGTGTAGCCCACACTTCCATTTCCTGTGTTCTTCATTTCAATCTGTCTATCACCACATTTAAAGCAATGAATTTGATCTTTATGTGGTTGATGTTTCTGAAAAGAATTGTGATACAACTGTACAGGAGAAAATCACGACATGATGGTGATACAATATGTTTCTTTCATAGACTACAGGAGGAGGATGTTATCATTTAATAGTACTGCACCCAATAATTTCAGAGGTCTGGAAGGTTCTTGGCCAGGTCTTTGGCTTCAAAGGACCCTTTAAATGCTTCTAAAGCTACCTGATTGGTTACTGCACCAGGTGCATCTCCCCAAAGGTATCCTAATCCTCCAAGGAACTGTAGTACAGAATCTGTAATGCCCCGACGCGGAATATCGGAGCGGGATTACAGTTATTTAATAGTACAGAGCGAGAAAATAATGCAAACCATTGCACAATTGGATAACACCAAATAAACTCCAATTTCATTAATAATCCAACAATCTCCATTACATTCACTAATAACTCATCATTTTCATAAACTGACTAATACATCAACGCATCAGAGCCAAAACTAGGGCCCAGAGTACTTTATTCAAAATCAAAATTACATAACGACTAACTGACTCACTAACTCATAACTACGTTAACAGACTACTACTAGATAACACTGGTTGCTGAATGGTCACTCTTGAGCCTCTTCATCGGTTCCATCTTCGTGAGTGTGGTCATGATCCGACTCACCTGGAACACATTAAATAAATACGCAGGATGAGCGAATAACGCCCAGTAGGACTTAATATCTCATGAACGCAAGCATGCTTTAAATAGTTAATGTTTTAATGGCAGACTAATTAGAGAGTAAAGTCATGTAGAGCATGTCATGATAACAAGAGAACAATAGCAATGGCACAGAGAAAATAGTACAACGAGAACGACAATAGAATGGTCATATAACGTTATAATATGTAAATTGCACAACGGTGCACTAGTAATGATCACGCTTGCACTTGTAGAGATAGTACTTTGATTGTCAAGATTAATCTAGATAGTAAACTGGCACTGGATGCATGCCGTAACACATCCTTGATCATTTTAACTCCCATGGGCACTGGCACTTTTCGGGATGCTCCTCCCAGGACCTGATCGGGCCCTATTGCGCTGGCATTAGTCATTCCTTTATCTTAGATAATCACAAGAATGACCAATAGAGTACCAAGAAGAGATAAGAAAGTACTAGACGAATAGACGAGAGAGTAGAGAGAATGTGAATAGATAAGAGGATAGGATATTAGATGAGATAGGGACAATTCGTAAAACAACGTGAAATTCCGATAGTAACGGTTACACAGCACCAGGTCGGGTGCCGGCAGTCTGGTAGAAGTCACAACCCCCCCTTAGCCGTGCCGTGTACACGGGTCAGATGGTCCGGCGTGATCCCAAGACGAGAAGGAAACACTAAAGCCATGGATCGTACTGATCCCTAAGGTGTAATGGGTTTTGGGGTACAACTAGCTCGTTGACTAAGGACGTACGTCAAAGCCAAGAAGACTTACGGAGGTCTTGACAAGGAGTCCCTGGCCCAGTCGAGAGTATTCCGATGGAGAAGTGGTCCAAGTCAAGAGAAAGTATGTAGAAATCGGGTCCGTCGTGCCTCGAGTGCTCGAAGTCGAGGGAAAACGATAACGGTATTTAAAATGCGCGTATAAAACGAAGACAATTGTATTTAATAAATAGGGTATTTAGTCATTTATTTTGCTAATTTACCGAATATATTATTGCATAATTTATCAGGGTCAAATGACATTTAATAATGTTATGTGTGTGTAAGTGTAAAAAATCTTGAGGATATGACAAGTCGTATAAATGTCATTTTATATAATTAAATTTATATCGTTAATGCCATTTATTAACGTACCAAGTCGAATTAACTATAACATGGGTTAATCATGACTAATTAAGGGGTATAAAGCTTAAACAACAGGGCATATGCATAATTTTTTCAATTCTGGTCAATTCTTGAAAACGCGGCGGACTTACCCGTTGCGATTCAAATCGCGACGGGGCGGCCGGGCGCGACAGGTGGACTGGCCGGTCTGGAGTGGAATCGCGGCGGCTTATGAGCCGCCGCGTTCGACGCGACGCCATCAGCCGGCGCGACCCCCCCTGATATCGCGGCGGATCGCGCCGACGCGGTACCAGGTGAGATTGCCCTTTTTCCCTTTTTCCCAGGGCGAATCCTCTTTGATACATAGACGTTGTAAATTCCATATAAAATAGCACGGTGATCCAAAAAGCACGAAACCAGTTTTAAACGAAAGTAGACATATAGATCTATCAACATGCACGATTAATTTGAAAATAAACAAGGTTTAGGCATGATTTGATCGGTTTACTTTTCGGTGACCTAAACATGCGCAGTCCGGGTTCAATGAATTAATTAACAATGGATACATGATGAAAAATTCCGAAACCAGGGGCATTCAAAAGCTAGCAAGATGTAGTATTTATGATAATTTTATCATGGTATGAAGTCAAGTATGAACGAGGTTCACAAACAAACATGAAGGGTCGGGTGCATGGATTTGACAGAGATTCAAAGAGTTAATTCTCCCTCATGGGAGATCGAAATATTGCGAAACCAGAGGCGTTTGAAAGCTAATACGATGCAGTATATATGAGAATTTTATCATGGCTTGAGAACAAGTACATGCAGGGGTATAGAGCAAACATGAAGTTTCGGGTCAATGGTAACAGCAGGGATTCAAGCAATTAATTCGCCCAAATGGATGAATGAAATACAACGAGACAAGAGGGCTTTTGAAGAGGTTCATGAAGGCTACCTAGGGTAATTTTTACATGATTTTTGCTTGAGAGATTGCCTACCTTTTTCGTAGAGTAAGAAAGCCCTAGTTTGATGACGAAAAAGAAGAGAAAATCCAAGCTCCAAGCCTCCTCCTCTCCTTGCTCTTCGTCCAGAACTTCTCCTTTTCGTCTCCAAAGAGCTTAGACACGAACTAGGGTTGCTAGGGTCGAAATTGGGGGTATATGGCTAACTATAGGAGTCCTAGCCATTCTAAGAGTCCTCCCTTCCATTAAACTCCAATTTCATTTTATTTCCCACTTCTCTTATTTATCCACCTAATAGAGTTGGGAAGGGATCCAATTTCGTGGGTAAAGATTTAGGGTAAATGTAGAATTTTAGGATAGATATGACTTATTTAATAGTTAATTTGACCCTTTTCCATTTATTAGTTAATTAGATACGAATTTCTCTTAATTACTTATCTCATAATGGGCTATCCCTATTTGGGCCCAACAAACCATGTTAGGACCATTAGTACATCTCATTACTAATTTAGCCTAATGGGCTTTGATTTAAATCATTCTAATTATATTTATTTTCTTTTTTGTTCAATAATTTCCATTTTCCTTATTTATAAAATAGAAATTTTATTTTATTTTGGTTTTAAAAATCAAGGGTGCTACAGAATCATTCCCAGATCTCAGTCAGGGTACATGGATATGCCAAACATGAATACCCCCTGAAGCTACAGGGATAACACCTGGCATAGAGACCCAATCTTGAGTGAAGAAAAATCCTACAACTTCGGTCTTTTTCTAGTAGTAGATCCATAATCTAAAAAGTTCTTCTTATTGTTCCAGAAGACTAGGTGGGAGTATATCAGACAGCAGGGCAGGAAGGATATATCGAGTGATATAATCTGTGTTCTATGTTTTCCGAAACCCACCTGTTGGTGCATTTGGAGAGAGAGGAATGAGTTAGTCTTTAAAGAGCTAAAATATATGCGTAAATTTTTTAATCTAGAGTCTTTATGCTACTGTGTAGTTGAAGTAGACATGCTCAAGGTGCCAGCTTATACTTGCAGTTGGAATTTCCTTCCATGAAAGGAAGTAGATTTCCTTTTTTAAGGCCGAGGCACCTTGCCTCACCTTCTCTTGATTGTACTACCTGTATTTTGTTTCAACAAAATTGGCAGTGTAACTTACCTTTTTCAGAAAGAAGAGAAGTTGATCTTTTATCCCTGTGGCAGGCACCTTTTCAGCATCTCAGTTGATCTTCTAATTTTTAATCCTTCTGGTAAGTCTTTTCCTTGTCCTCATCTCAGCAAACTTCTAAAGCCACTTCCATTGATGGGCTGAGCTGGACCCACAAGTAGCAAAGCTGCAAAGGTTGACTTGACATTTCTATAATTGTGTCCAGTTGCGGTTGGCCATGTGGTGCCCAGTCATCCTGCTTTGGGTTTGTGTTCATACTAACTTGACCCAACTTGTTTGCTTATCTACACCTGTTCAAGCTTTCACAACAAACGCATTGTACTTAACTTTAGCATTGGAGAAGCAGCACTGTGTTGTAGAAGCTGATTTGATTAAGGTATAGTTTGGTATATTTGTTCTTCTACAAGTTGAAGAGTTTTCTTCAAAATCTAGAGTTTTGTTTTTTAACTTAACCTTTCACAGCTCCAGCCCAGCCTGCCTTTTCTTCTCTTCCTTTTTTTTGGGGTGTGGGGGAGTGAGGGAGAGTTGACATAAAGTTTTAATTTATCAACGGATAAAAGACTCTGAAATACCAAAATCTATTTGGAGTGCAAGTAAACAAAACACGCCAGATACAACCCTGAGGGAGAAGAAATCAAGTTCACTTCACCTGAAGACACGGGGAGAATCACTTAAAATAAGCAAAATACACAAAAAAAATAGCATATTATCTACTTGTTGAGGAAATAAAAACCCGGGTGCTCCCTGAGGAAGGGAAAAAAAAAATCAAATAATGAAATTCTACCATAGTTTGGCCTTCGAAATAATCATAAATGCATCAATTTGACATCACCCACTCTCCCGTGGCTATCTGATGGATCATTTAAGATTGACAAATGCATTGTTAAGGTCCCATTTGATCATTGATTTCTGAACCAAAACTGCAACCAGACATTAGGAAATAGAAACTCACAAACCATCCCAAGGGCAGATCCTTGATTGTTCAGCTCAACTGACAGCAGTATATCCTTCCCGGTCAGACTAATGTTTCCCCTATTTGTTTTCCTCTTTTCGAAGCAGTGTAATGCATCTTTGCCTTTGGAGCAAAATCTGTAAAATATGTTCATTAGTGCATAAATCTGCGAGATTCACATGCATAGCCTGTCAATTTCTGCTACAGATTTGAAGCTTGCTCATTTCAATATGATATTTTTGTACTGTAAGTTGAAATTGGTGGCCTTCATACCTGAGCTACTATGCTGAGCTAGCTTTGCTTGGACTTCTCAGTTACCTTTTCCTTTATTTGTTTTCAAGGAAATGTGGGAAATTGGGGAGTAACCTTATTTTCTTATCCTTTAGGACACACCAACTGTCTGTAATCGACATTTTCATGTAATGGCTTTTCATTTATTTATATTTTCGTGATTTTGGATGCCAAGTTATCCCGCCTTTGTGCCGGTACCCGTCTTTTATGTGCCTTTTTTGTTTGTTTATCTCTGCACATGATATTCAATAATAAGTGGACGGTTACCTGTTTTCATCTGTACAACGCATCCGGTTAAATGCTTGCTAACACTTTGTCATTATTTTTTCAAACAGGAGGCAAGCACATAGGTGGCTGTACAGGTAATGCACTTTCTTGGTAGCATGTGGTTCCAATTTACTTTACAATGAAAGATTGGTGTGCAATTCAAGAGAAATATTATGTGATTAATAATGGCCGGTATCATCCTAATCCTTTACTAGGTAGATGGAAAAGAAAATTCCGTGTACTTTATTTGAACTGTTACATGATTTTTTCCTCAAGAAGACAAAAGGAGAGAGTTTGGTGTGCTGGCCCAGTGGGTCAGCGCCACTGGCTGCCCTCAGTATTGCCCCAGGTTTCCAACCTGGGGCCTCCCTAAAACCTCTAGAAAGAGCCACAGCGCAACCTTCCTTTTTCAGCCTTTTTATTTTTGAAACCACCTGAAAACAGCGCCGCAGCGCACCTTGAGAGATGGATCCCTCGCCACTTTCGTGAGCTTCGGAGGTACCGAGGCGAGCGGCTGGCATGCATCACGGTCGTTCATTCTGCTTTTTAATTCTTCCATTCGTTCTTTGCTGTCTTGGGATTGTATATTGGCCAGGCATGGGTAGATTGATGCCCGTAATATCTAAACCCGGTCTTATGTTAGATTCTGTAAGTATTCTAGGTACATACGTGCACTAATCGGTTCTGAGGTCTGATTTATGATCGTAAAAGGGATACCTGTCAACAAGTTATTTCTCTTATGCTCTTTTAAAATTTTGACAAATGGAACTGATTTTAGGTTTGCATAGGTGAAAACTTTGACTGAATTTCCCCAGATCCGGTGGCCCTAGTTCCTTGGGCTCTGGGTCCTTTTATCTATTTTGACACTCCTGCCTAGTCCTGCGAAAGCTGGCCAGTTTCTCGAACGACGCTGTTTACCTCGTGCTTTTGGTGCAGACACCGTGAAACTCCACCGGAAAGGAGAGCTCTCGACTTTGCTGTCCGAGGCAAAGAGTGGCGCACGGAGCTTGCAGCAGCCTTGATGATTGATCGGCGTTTCACCAGACGATGGCAGCCGCCAGTTGCGGCGTTTGGATCCCCCACAATTTTATTCTTCCCGTTTATTGCCGAGTACTTTGTGAACTCCTTTATTACCCATTTTCTCGAGTCCAGCAGCAACTAAAGATGGCTCGAAATTTTGTTTTGGTTGTACAGTTGGTTCTTTCGAAACATCTACCTAACAACTGAAGAATCGTTCAAGATAAAGGTTGTCTGGTCTCTTGCCTGCGTGCGCCGCACCAGAGCTGCGGAGATTGTCACTTCAAGTTACCCGTGATAAAGGAAAACTAGTAACAATGTTCACAACAATCCTTTTCAGAAGACAATTTTCTAGTTCTGTGAACCAAAAAGTTTTTATTTAGGCTCATGCCTGTGAGCACAAGTCAAGGATGGGGATAGCACCCTGGGCCCTCTTTACTGGAACAGGCATTCTAGTCCACCTAATCAATAAGGTGATGTAAATCATTTTGAGATAAATAAAACTCTATTTGTACCCAATGGGCTCGCTTATGTTACAGATAAAACCTGTAACTAAATAAATACACCTTGCCCGCGGTCATTGTCATAAATATTTTGACAATGTTAGTGAAAAGTGGAGAAATCTGATGATCAAGTCGATTCATGATTGTAAGTTCATATGGCCAGCCCATTTCTATTTTGGGCAGAACATATCTACTTATTCTTTTATTCCAGTTAATAAGAGGGGTCTTGAATTAAGAAATAGGCCTAAGAAGCTAAAAGAGGTTGACCTCTTAGAAATAGTTCGGGGGTTTCCACTGATCCTCTCCAAAGGATTAAACAATCTTCCTGAGCAGGCCTTTTATGTGGTGGGTAACATCGAAAGTTATTAACTTAGAGATGGAGAGGGAATTGTTACATGAACTAAAAGTCCTGCCCAAGCAAAGGAGCTTAATCCGAAAAGTCATAACAAATGATGATTAAACAAGTTTTGGCGATTTTGAACAATAAAAACACTTGGATTCCATCTTGGTTGTAGTTCGTTGGAAAGTTACATGTGCACTTATAAAATGAAATCTATTGTACCGGTATACCCGTGAAATCTATATATTATACTCTCTGTCCTTATGTTTCACATATTTTATCATATATATCTCTATCGGTTGGTTTCATCAGTTCATAATTGAGTTAAGAAAGTAGAAAAGATTTCTACCCTTTAGAATTCTCTCTCTAGTTTAAAGAAAAAAGAGATAAATATATATGTACCCTTTCAATACATGGATATATTATGTATACCCTTGAAATTTTCATCTTATCAAATATACATTGTATTTGAATGTGTTACACCATAGATTTTGCTAGTTTGGGTTCAAGTGTGGAAAAGACTAACTTACCTTCAAGCGAAAATATCCTCTCCACCTCCGCACCCCTTCTTTCTTCCACACACACACAATCCTTTGGTAAAGGTATTTTTGTCTTTTAAACCTATGCAACAATTCCGTAATGAAATATTCCATAGTTTATAATGGCTAGATAACCCAAGGGATATAAGCGATGTATTTTTATTAATTATGAGATATATTTGATGAGGCCAAAGTGTTAGGGGTATACACAAGAGTATGATAGTTTTCATTGGTACGTATGTATTTACCTCAACAAATCTCTTCCTCTCTCCATCAGAGTAAGGTCATTTTGATCTTTTAAATCTTTTTTTTAATGATTCTCCAAATTTCTACGAGAGATATACCTGATTAATTTTCATAAAATTGAGGATATGTAGTGTAATATATAGGTTTTAGTAGTGTATATATAATTTTCCCAGTTTAGTTTCACAAAATATTTTTTTTTAAAATAAATGACTTCCGTTTCCGTAGATCACCTTCACATCCTTAAATCTTCAAAAACAATCTCATTCTCTCTAGTTATATACCTTTATACAATCTCTCTCTCTCTCTCTCTCTCTATATATATATATATATATATATATATATATATCAATATCTACAAACTGGAGTGGTCATACCGACAGGATACACAAGCAACTATCCTAAAACCTGGTTTATGTGTATGAAGTATGGTAAATAGTATTATTATTTTTATTTTTTTGTCAAAGATTTGATTGAAGATTTTTAGATTACTATACACTCATGTAGCATACCATATTAACACAAAGTTGATACGACTGTATCTTTCCGTATGCCCAATATATATATATATATATATTTGGTAACGAGGAAATCTCATCCCTTGTGGTTTTGTGGGTTCAGAGATTGGTGTTCGTGAACTCCAAGGTCAGGACTTGGCAGCTCCTACTTTCCGTGTACTCGTATTGCTCTTACCCCACTTGACCGAAAAAACTTCGGATCTACACACCTCGAGATTGCATGTAAATCAGGTAAGCCCCCCCAAGAATCGAACTCAGGACCTCCTACTTTTAAGTAAGAGTTCTAACCGATCGACCCAACCGGGGTCCTCACCGTATGCCCAATATTGATATGAAAGTACTATTCTTAAAACTTTTATGAGTACATATATACATATATAAAGATACGGGTCCGGATTTTTTTTATAAAGAGTTTGAGGGGACAACTATAATTTTCCTAGAAGGAATGCACTCGCAGACTAAACGGAACGGACCTTCTCGACCTGCCCGACCGCCCGACGTCGAACTCGGGTTTTAGCCCCTGCTCTCTCTTCCCCTCCCCCTTATCCTTTCCCGCTCTCCTCCGCGGAGGCGGAGCTAGATGTTTGAAACCCCCCAACTCCCAGAACCCATAGCAGAATGGCGCTCCCTCTTCCGCCCGCTGCGGAATTCCCCCACCTTGGGCCGTCCCGCGCTCCTCGCCAGCGGCCTCGGCCTCTCCGGGTCGCCATGGCCGTCGGTGCGGCCGAGAAGAAGACCAGGAGGAGGAAGCAGACGGGGGGCGACGGCACCTCCTCTTATTCCTCCCCGTCCATATCGCCGTCTGGCTCTCAGGTCACGGTTCTGGAGAAGAGCCTGAGGCTCACATTCATGGAGGAGCTGATGGAGCGTGCCCGGGCCGGCGACGCGGCGGGCGTCTTGGACGTTATCTACGACATGGTCGCCGCGGGTATCAACCCAGGCCCTCGCTCGTTCCATGGTCTCATCGTGTCCCAAGTCCTATCCGGCGACGACGAGGGGGCGGTAATTTCATGTCGTTCGAAAAAGTTTGAATTAGATGCTTTTCTTGCCTCTGTCATGCCACATTTCCATGCTTTGTTTTTTTTTGTAATTTCGAAAAAAATATTGGTTGTAGAGTGTTGTTGACGACTGAATGAGGTGGTGATTGGAGTCGTGGCTTCCGAAATTTATCCGGATTGGAGGTAGTCACGTTCGCTTAACATTGCTAAATCATTGGACGCGTCAGTATCTACGGGAACTGAGGTGTTTCTTGGTGTTTTCTGTTCTATTGCGTCAGGGTCGACGTATGATTCATGCTGTGACTTTGGCCTTTTGCTGGATTTTCTTTTATGCATTTGTGGCTCCTGTGAAAGGGAAGATGAATAATACAGTGATAGGGAAGATGAAGCCGGGTTTACTTTATCAATTATCACAACAATCGAAGATGAAAGCTTCTTTTTCTCTACCCTCATGTGGTCCTTCCAGCCTCCAGGAAGGTCTATCTGTTGTGGCCCATTACATTGCTATTGGCTGGAACTCCTCCTCATCAGTTAGAGAGAGAGCTATTTGAGTTGGCAGACTGCCACCTTTCTTTCTCTTGACTGCCTTTCATAGGATGCATGATTTGCGTCATGATGCAAGGTCATGTGCTTGATTCCTACTTGGCAACATCAGATGTGCATCACATGGATGGCATAGTCGGGTCGGGGTGTTGGGTCGGACCCAGCCAACCCCGACCCGAGTCTGGTCGGATCGGAGGATCTGCCCGACTCCATTGGAGTCTGGCTGATCCAGGATCGGCCAGCTTAAAAAATGATAAAAAATGAGAAAAAATTACAGAGAAATCAGGAAAAATCACAGAAAAAATCAGAAAAATTCTTTAAAAACATATAATAATAGAACATTTTGGGTATATCTATTGTCTAGTTGCACATATGTTCATATTATAATACAGAGCAACGATAAATGTTATATTTGTAGTTTCATTTACTTAAGATATTACATGTAAATAAGGAAGTGCCCCCCATTTGAATCTAATAAAAATATCAAAAAAATCATATCTCTTACCAATAAAAAGTCAACTCTCCCATCGAAGAAGAAAATCGCGATTTCGGTGATTTTAGCGAAATGTTAACTTTCTAATCTCTCATAATTTGGTCTATCTAAAAATTTGATAATTCAATAAATCATATGGAACACTAAAAATTCAAAGTCCGGTAAAAAAATCAAACGTGCATATGACTTCTCCAAGGGAGCCACTCTCCTACTGACAACATTAGTCTGCTTGAGACCTCTCAGGATTTGGTCAAACCTAAATTATCATCACTCAAAGTCATGAGAATTGTCACTTTTTAATTTCTTTTCAATTAAAAAGTGAAAAATCTCATGAGTTTAGGTGATGATAGCTTAGGTTTGACCAAATCCTGAGAGGTCTCAAGCAGACTAAGTGCTGTCAGTAGGAGAGTGACTCCCTTGGAGAAGTCATATACACGTTTGACTTTTTTTACTGGACTTTGAATTTTTAGTGTTCCATATGGTTTATTTGAATTATGAAATTTTTAGATAGGCCAAATTATGAGAGATTAGAAAGTTAGCATTTCGCTAAAATCACCGAAATCGCGATTTTCTTTTTCGATGGGAGAGTTGACTTTTTATTGGTAAGAGATATAATTTTTTTGATATTTTTATTGGATTCAAATGGGGGGTACTTCTTTATTTACATGTAATATCTTAGGTTTTACATGTAATATCTTAGGTAAATAAGGTAAGTGAAGGGGATCAGACGTACTTAAGGTAAGCTGAGGGAATCGGCCAACATCAGATGGAGTCGACATGGAATCGGGGTGGAGTCGGGCTGAGTCGGCCCGACTCCAGCCGATTCCGGTCGATCCACCCCGATTCCACCTTATACCGTGGGTGGGTCGTTGTCTCCCCCCCCCAAATCGGGTCGCCAATGGCCGATTCCGCTCCGAGTCGGCCGATTTTGCCATCCATTGGGGGGGGGGGCTTCTGGCGCGGCGAATAGGGTTTCAGAACAGAGCCAGGTCCAGTGCATGTTAAGAGGTTTTCTCCATCTGCCTCACAGTCGATTGTTCTCTCATTTGAATGTTGGAACAGGATGACAATCTGTTATTTGCTCGCTGGGGTGTCTTTATATCCAAAGAAACCTGGATCTATAAGTTTGGCCCTCTAAAAGATGGTGCCAAATTGCAGGCCCTCAAATTATTGTGAACCCTGGGTTGAAAACCAACACTTACAGCATCAATTACTCCCCGAAATAACATAGGTACTAGAACATGTCGGGGCCAGCTTGTCTCCATGTTGCCCAAATAGGCCAATGTAGTGGCAGAAGTACTGCAAACCAATCAAAAAATAAATGCCATTTTGAAAAGATATTCAATAAACTATGATTTCCCTTATCATATGAAAATGATCCACATATTCCAATTACGATAATCATCTTTCACTGAAAGGCAACTATTCTTTTGTGAGAAAAGGGCCAAGGATCCGCTAACTTCAGGGTTTTGAATTTTCATAATTCTAGATTGGTTAATGGATGATGCAATAATTCATTTTTTCATGTTTACTTGTGTCCTTCATATTTATGAAGTCCTTCCCAAAGCAAAAAGCACATATCCCAAGTCAAAATAACATAAATGATTTGGCATACAACATGCATGATGGGGAAGGGGGTTTGAGTTCCTTATTCTATTTCTATTAACATCGTGCAAAATATGATTAAATCTGAGCCTCGGAGCATACTGATGCTGAATACTGTGAAATGCAGATGCAGTCGTTGAGGAGGGAGTTGAGTGCAGGCTTACGTCCCGTACATGAAACTTTTGTTGCATTGATTCGCTTGTTTGGTTCTAGGGGATCTGCAACAAGGGGTTTAGAGATTCTTGCAGCAATGGAAAAGTTGAACTTTGATATTCGCAAAGCTTGGCTTGTGCTTGTTGGTGTGAGATTGTTTTGTGACTTTCCATTTGAAGCTGTTATATTTCTCTTCATTTTTCTTCATGAATCTTGTGCAATAAGATTTTCGGTGCCAAACATTTATTTTTTGATTTTTGCAATCAGAGGAGCTTGTCAACAACAAGCATCTTGATGATGCCAATCAAGTATTTTTGAAGGGAGCTGAAGGAGGGTTAAGAGCCACCGATGAACTATATGATCTCTTAATTGAAGAAGACTGTAAAGCTGGTGACCATTCCAATGCCTTGACTATTGCATATGAAATGGAGGCTGCAGGAAGAATGGCAACAACTTTTCATTTTAATTGTTTGCTTAGTGTACAGGTACAATCAGAGTTTCTTATGTTAATGATACACCGTACATAGATTTTGTCAGCAAGAATTCACAAAGTTTCTTTGATTGACATAGAGAATTAAGATTGTTAAATGGCTGCAGCAAGTCCTATTGGACCCAAACACATAGCTTACATTTCAACTACTTACCACACCATACTAGATGGACTTTTTCCCTGTCAGGTAAACCTGCTATTGCAAGTCTCCCTAGGACAAGGAGACAGGCCTGAGGAGAGATTGAAAAGTGGACCTCTTGCATAAAATCCCCAATAATGTTGAATGATATTCAATCTGATATGTTGACCAGATAATTTGATGCAAGAAAAGTTCCTAGACTATGGAGATATGTAACAGCATATCCATGCATGCATATTGATCATTTGAGACATGAAAAAATATTGAATGAGTTTTAGTCCTATTTTTAATAGATGGACAAAAATGCAAAGACAGGTTTTTTGCTTTTTCAGGCTTTCCTAGTAAAATGATAAGTTGATAACAATACATAGGATTTGAGAAGATGATGACTTCATTTTACATGGAAATCAAATTAGTGAAATTAATTTATCATGTTAGTTTAAGGGTTCTGTCCTCACTTTCTTTTTTTCTGGTGAAATTGTAGTGGAGGTGTAGATGCCAATCACTTTTTCTTTGATCAGTATTCTCAAATGACAGTAATTTTACAAGGCTCCTTTGTCTTGGTTAATGTGCATATCATGCTTGTACATTGGGGAGTTCTAACTTCATGGGATTTAGATTTGCATATTTTTTTCTGTGATGGTTGTGAAGATCTAATCACATATTTTTCTCTTAAAATAGGCTAGAGACTTCTTTTTATGTTGCATAGCAACATGGAGTTATTCTGATGAGGTTGAACCAAGGTTTGCCATATCGGATCTCGACTTCGTCTCGGGAGGGTCAAAGAGAAGAGATCTCGAGAGATCAGGATAACATAAAAGTGTGGATCACATAGGTTCACATAGATAATTTCTTAAGGAACATAGATAATTGCATACATTCTCAAGTCTCAACCATGGATGACATAGGTTCACATATATCATACAACAAGAGTGTGGGAATTGGGATTCGAGATGTGTATTTTCATTTTTCTCTTCGTAGGATTTTACTTTAAGCATAAAAACATTTAATTCATGACATGGGAACCCATGACAAAATATCTTATTTATCTGAATATCACAGTGGACCATGACTAAGACTTAGTTGCTTTCAGTAGGAGAGTAGCTCCTTGGAGAAGTCATATGCACGTTTGATTTTTTTCACCGGACTTTCGATTTTTAGTGTTTTATTAGGTTTATTTGAATTATGAAATTTTTAGATAGGTCAAATTATGAGGGATTAGAAAGACGCTACTTTGATGGAATCATCAAAATCGCGATTTTCTTCTTGGATGAGAGAGTTGACTTTTTATTGGTAAGAGATATGATTTTTTTGATATTTTTAGTGTATTCAAATGGGGGGTACTTTCTTGTTTACATGTAATATCTTAAGTAAATGATATTTAGGTAAATAAGGGGATCCTGACAACCCTGCCTGAAAAGGATCCTAACCTGACTACTCATCTCGGCCTTCTCGTTTCTCGGGAAGGGGCCGAGACCGAGATTCTCGCGAGATTGCTTACCATGGAAAGCAAAATCGTCAGGATCGACCCAGAATCGGTCGATCCTGGATCGGATCGAGGGCTATGGATCCGATTCTGGGGGAGAAGTCCCTGAATCGGCAAACTTCCAGCTGGATCGGCCAGAATCGAGTTGGATCGACTGGATCAAGCAAGGATCGACCGATTCCAGACTGATCCAGGCCGATCCAGACTGATCCAGGTCGATTCCCTCAAGCTACCTTCAAGATCTTCTTCAGGCAGGGTTGTCAGGATCATGGTTTGGCGTGCCGGATCGGATCGGACCGATTCGGGCGAATCGGTGCGGATCAGGGGAAGTCCGATTCGCGATTCGGTCCGATTCGCCTGGTTCTGTTCAGGCAGGGTTCTTTGGACTCAGGATCCTCTCGGGCAGGGGTTTAGAATCTGCTTATTTACTGAATATCATTTAAGTAAATGTTATAATTTGTTGTTTCATTTACTTAAGATATTACATGTAAATAAGGAAGTACCCCCCCTTTGAATCCAATAAAAATATCAAAAAAATCATATCTCTTACCAATAAAAAGTCAACTCTCCCATCGAAGAACAAAATCGCGATTTTGGTGATTTTAGCGAAATGCTAACTTAATCTCTCATAATTTGGTCTATCTAAAAATTTGATAATTCAAATAACCCTATGGAACACTAAAAATTTAAAGTCCGTAAAAAAAGTCAAACGTGTATGTGACTTCTCCAAGGGAGCCGCTCTCCTACTGACAGCACTTAGTCTGCTCGAGACATCTCAAGATTTGGTCAACTTAAGTTATCATCATTCAAACTCATAAGAATTGTCACTTTCTAGTTTCTTTTCAATTAGAAAGTGAAAATTCTCATGAGTTTAGGTGATGATAACTTAAGTTGACCAAATCCTGAGATGCATCGAGCGACTAAGTGCTGTCAGTAGGAGAGCGGCTCCCTTGGAGAAGTCACATGCACATTTGACTTTTTTACCGGACTTTAGATTTTTAGTGTTCCATATGGTTTATTTGAATTATCAAATTTTTAGATAGACCAAATTATGAGAGATTAAAAAGTTAGCATTTCGCTAAAATCACCAAAATCGCGATTTTGTTCTTCGATGGGAGAGTTGACTTTTTATTGGTAAGAGATATGATTTTTTTGATATTTTTATTGGATTCAAATGGGGGGTACTTCCTTATTTACATGTAATATCTAAGTAAATGAAACAACAAATATAACATTTACTTAAATGATATTCAGGTAAATAAGCAGATCCTGACAACCCTGCCTGAACAAGATCATGAGTCCAGTGAACCCTGCCTGAACAGGACCAAGTTCTGGCCGAATCTAAGCGGATCGAACCGAATCGGTTCGATCCGCCCGAATCGGATCGGATCAGGATAATCCCGATCCGGTCCGAATCGGCGATGCGCCAAACTTGGTCAGGATCCCCTTATTTACCTGAATATCATTTAAGTAAATGTTAGTATTTGTAGTTTCATTTACTTAAGATATTACATGTAAATAAGGAAGTACCCCCCATTTGAATCTAATAAAAATATCAAAAAAATCATATCTCTTATCAATAAAAAGTCAACTCTCCCATCGAAGAAGAAAATCGCGATTTTGGTGATTTTAGCGAAATGCTAACTTTCTAATCTCTCATAATTTAGCTTATCTAAAAATTTGATAATTCAAATAAACCACATGAACACTAAAAATTCAAAGTTCAGTAAAAAAGTCAAACGTGCATGTGACTTCTCCAATGGAGCCACTCTCCTACTGACAGCACTTAGTCTGCTTGAGACCTCTCAGGATTTGGTCAAACTTAAGTTATCATCATCTAAACCTCTCAGAATTTGGTCAAATTGAGCTACCATCACCCAACTCATGACACTCATGAGTTTGGGTGATGATAGCTTAGTTTGACAAATCCTAAGAGGTCTCAAGTAGACTTAGTGTTGTCAATAGGAGAGCGGCTTCTTGGAGAAGTCATATGCACGTTGATTTTTTTTTTTGGACTTTAGATTTTTAGTATTTTATTAGACGTATTTGAATTATAAAATTTTAAATATGTCAAATTATGAGAGATTAGAAAGTTGCTACTTTGATAAAATCACAAAAATTGCGATTTTCTTCTTGGATGGGAGAGTTGACTTTTTATTAGTAAGAGATGTGATTTTTTTGATATTTTTATTGGATTCAAAGGGGGATATTTCCTTATTTACATGTAATATCTTAAATAATGAAACTACAAATTTTAACATTTACTTAAATGGTATTCAGGTCAATAATACACTAAGTCTTTAATATTTTATACTTTCCTTGTATTATTATAGTAGTAATAATACACAAAATCTATGTTTCATATATTATGAATGCATGTATGAATGATTTTTTATGCAAATATTAGTTCTTTCAATTTATCAGATTTTCCCTCATTTTTGCTGTTTTTTCCTGAATTTTCCTGAATTTTTTCCCCAAAAAAACCATTTTATAAATGGCCGATCCAGGATCGGCCAGACTTCCCTTGGATCCATGGGATCTTGCGATCCGATCCGATCCAGGATCGGATCGAGCCTGGTCGATCCGATTCCGATCCTGCCTTCCATGCTTACCATGGGTTGAACCAGCACTTAGTGACAAATGACATGCAACACATTGACAGAGGATTAACTATAGCATAAAAGGAGTAGAGCTGTAATTAACTTTTCTCTTGTCTTTTTTCTCTTGTTTTGGTTGCCTTTGTTTTTCTCTCTTGTTATAAGGTTTCTATAATTTTATCACTTGAAGAATTAATCTAAAGGTTGGGCAGGTCCCTGTTCAGCCAAGGAAAAAAGAATCGGATTGGCTGATCTGCTGGATTTGTTTTTTGGAAATGCCATTAAAAATTTCATAAAGTCAAGGAAACTGAAAAAGGCGGGAAATAAGAGGCGGTGAAAGCACTAGACCTTTTCTTTTCTCATTTTCCCGATCCCCCCTTTTCCCCCAATTTTGATCCCCACCTTCTTCCCTCTTTACTCTCCTCCCTCTTTAATTCCACCGCCACCCCGCCACACCACCCACCCAAACACACACACACACACGCAACTTCCCCCTGTTAACATTTATTTCCAAGTGGGAAGGGGAAAAGGGGTGGTGGTGGTGGTGGGCACAATTAGGGGGGGGGGGGGGGTATGAAGGAGGGTGGGGAGGGTAAAGGGGGGCGGGGGATGCACACAAGGATGAGGGTGTCGGTTTCGGTTTCGGTTTCGGGTAGGGCCGAAAACGAACACACACACACACGCAACTTCCCCCTGTTAACCATTTATTTCCAACGTGGAAGGGGAAAAGGGGTGGTGGTGGTGTGGTGGCACATTAAGGGGCGGGGGGGATATGAAGGAGGGGGGGAGGGTAAAGGGGGGCGGGGGATGCACACCAAGGATGAGGGTGTCGGTTTCGGTTTCGGGTAGGGCGAAACCGAAACGGTTTCGGTTCGGACGAAACCGTCCGAAACCTATAAAAGTTGACAAAAAATTGAAAAAAAACTCAATAAATCTTTAAAAAAATAAAAAATTCACCACAACACAAAAGAACCAGTGGACATGCATATAAGATTGAAAAAAATTGGATTAAGTGACAGAGATATGTGGGTGACATGTTAATGGAATATTCGATGCATATTAAAGAGTAAAACAATAAACATGGAGTGATGTTGTCGTCTTGCACTATTATAAATATTACAATAAATTGGATTAAGTAGAATCACATAAAAGAAGGCCTGGAACCTAAAACAATTAAACATATCACTTATTGTTCAAATGTGGAGCTCGAACTCTCAAATGTGCGCCTTCGCACGCGGATCGACCTGCGCGGTCAGGTCGCGGGGATCGACCTGCCCGGTTAGGTCGCGGGGGTCAAGGGGGCAGCGCCCCTCTGCGGGGGTCTCTGGGGGCTCCGCCCCCAGAAGAAAAATTTTATAAAGAAAGGTTAAAGCAAAAAAAATAAGCGTCTCCGGCAGTGCGTCCCCCTCCCCCTTGCGCCCTGCCTCTCCTCCCACCTCCGGCAGAAAAACCCCACCCCCCAAGAAAAGCCGAAACCACCCCCTTGCGGCCCTGCGGCATTGTCCACCCCCCTTCTGCTCAGATCTCAGATCTGAGGGGTCACGGGACGCGAACTCCCTTTTGGGAGTTCGCATCGGGTTTCGCCTGGTGTCGCCAGTTTCGGGCGACACCGAGTGGTGTCGGTTTCGCCCGAAACCATTACGTCTCGGACCGGAACAGTGTTCCGGTCCGGTCGTGTTGCCCAAGGCCGAAACCGACACGTTTCGCCGTGTCGGTTTCGGTTTCGGGCGAAACCTACAACCATGATGCACACCCCACCTTTTCCTGCCTCCCCTTCCCTGCATTAGAAGGGTAAAATGGAAGGTGAGAGTGCTTGGTAAAGTGAAAGGGCAAAAGGTGGGTGGGTGCATGGGTCTATGCAAGGGGTTTTTTTTTTTAATTTGATTGCTGACTCAGATAGGCTGGATTGACAAGGATCGGTTGATCTGCTGGCCGATCCGAGCCTATCCAGATCGAGCCGGCCCGACACAACCTGATTCCAGCCAATCTGGCCAGAATTGGTCGATCCAGGGGGTACCTGTTGGAATCTGATTGCCCTAGGATGGTCTGGTATGGAATCGGCCAATCCCTATCCAGATCGGTTGATTCTGCGATCTATGGTTCAACCCCTCCCTTTCTCTTCTTTCTGCAAAACCCCTTGTGATTTCATGGCATTAGAGCAGTGACCATCCTGGGCACCATTGGAAACATCTCCCCATCAGGTTGCCACCCCTTCTCTCTCTTCTAGCCCTTGGCGACTTTGGTAACCAGATAAAAGGATTGGGGATAGGCTAAACATGTATAGGCTATCCATGTTTATGTGTTTTTAGGTTTGGGATGGTTAATGAGGGATAGTTATGAAGGGGAATAACTTTTAATGTGATGTGATAGGATGTGTAGAGTTATCACCTTTTATCCTTAGTTTGATCATTATCCATGTATAAAGGAGGGATACATGATTTTCTAAGGAAAAAAGTACATCATTAATGAGTTATCCCTAGGGATAACTTTTATCCACCCTCCATGGGTGGGATATCTACCCCCCTTTTAACCGTGTATAAAAGATACACCTGGGGCTTATCCTAAATCTGTTATCAAAGTGGGTTAAAGTTTATCACCCATGTTAAGTGGGGTGTAAAACCTTTTAATAGGTTATCAAACCCGCCCGGTATCAGGGCTGGGTTACTGTTCCTGGCATTTGTGGATTAGTCAGAACCGACTCAGAACTCTATTCTTCTGTGATTGCAAGCCTTAGGACGCTGTGGAAGTGGGGAAAACATTGAATATATTGTATGTTTGGGAGAGGAGGGTGACTCAGCCGTACTATCCATGAGTTGAGACATAGCTGGCAGTTGGTGACTACCTCTTTCCGTGCCCTCACATGCCTGTGGGATGAACTTGATTATTATCCCATGGTTACATGGACATCTCTTGAAGATGAAAGACCTTCTTGTCTCTCAAAGAAGAACATATTCTTAAGTTTCTCCATGGTCTTAGTATTGACTAAAAGGTTCTATGGGGACAGATCCTGAACATGGAACCCACTCCCTCTCTTGAGGAGATGGACTTGAACGTTCCTAGTGAAGAACATCACCGACAGGTCATGGGCAGTGATCTTCTTGCCTTTGCACATCCTGAAGTTGGAGAATGCTCTGCCCTTGTTGGTACCTCTGGTAAGATTACTCAAAGTTGTGCTGTGAAAGAAGTATGGACATTGTGGCCACACAAATCTTTTGATTTTTTCAAGGAGAATATGTTGAGGAAATGCCCGCCAAGTTCAAAAATACAAAAGGATGCCGAGGCCCTATTAGAGCAAGGAATTATGGACCAGATTTGGGCCTGCCAAGTCATCACTGGTTCTGTATGTGTTTTGAACGGGAAATGACAGGTTCCACTGAATCTTTTGTTGAAGTGGAAAGATAAACATTTTTTTTTCCTTTTTGAAGGTAAAGAAACACGTTTACAACTCACTGACAATAAAATGAAAACAGGATACAGGGAAAGAAGAAACCTGATGAAAACCATAGAGGAAAGTGGGAAAGAAAAAGAAAAGGGGTTACAATAATCAATACAGAAAATAGAAAGTAAAAACAACAACGAGCTGCTAAATGAAAAGAAAGGACCATCAACCACTCTACGAAGGTAGTACCATGCAATTAAGAAGTAAAGCTCCTCCAGTGTAATAACAAAGCACAGGAGGATCTCCCTGCAGCTTTATTGCAAAGTGCAGCCCAATTAATTGCTCTTCTAAGGATATCCAAAAGCGGAACTAAAGTTGTTTCTAAACCTCCTCTCATTCCTGCAATTCCATATGGCCCAAAGAACTGCTGCAAAAATGATAAGTCTTTCTTAGCTGCAAGGTGTGCTTTGTTTGCAGGTCACCAGAACAAAAGTTGAGAGACTTTCATAGGCATCTGCCACATGATGTCGGTAATCCTGAATATAATCAGCTACAAGACTCTTATGATGCCACAAGAGCAGAAAAGGTGTTACCCCACCCTCGGTGGGTCTTCCCATGGGCGGCCCCTCGGTGGTTTCCCTTGGGCTTCAGTGGGGTTTTCCCATGGAGACCCCCCCCCCCCCTCGGCCACCTTTTCCTTCTCATCACAGAAGCCACCAATGAGCTTTGCTTCCAAGCTTGGCCGATGGTCCTTGGGTGGCCAAATGCCACTGATGGAACCCCACCTCGGTGGGGTTTAGCCGCAAGCAGCTATGGGCCGATGGTTCTTCTTCTTCCCCTTCTAACTCCTATAAAAGGAGGGCAAGGGCCAAGGGGAAAGGGCACTGGAGGAGGGGCAAACTTCTGGACAGCAGGGGTGGACAGCTTGAAGACTTGGAGGTTTGGCCCTCTGGAAGACCCCCTTTGGGGGATTGTTGGTTGTGGCTTCTAAGGCATGAAGGCCCAAGAGGGTTTTTGTGTGTATGTGAAATTACATAGAAGCCCTTGAGACCTTGGAGTTTGTGTGTACAAAATTACACAAAACCTCCCGAGGACATAAAATTTGTGTATGTCAAATTACACACATGTCCTGTCCAAGGTTAATTGTATAGAAGCCTCGACATTGAGGAGAATTGCAAATGTGTCCCCAATGTCATGGGAAATTGCTGAAATGCCCTCCAAAAGGTGAGAATGGCACAAAGATCATTTGGAAAGAATGAAGTGACATATGCATCCGCAGGAGGATGGCAAATTGCAAATCAGTCCCTGTTTTGGGGATAATTGCATTTAACCCTCGTTCAGAGGGTCAATAGCAAGTCAACCTGCTGAGGGGTGGAAGATTATAGAAGATCCCTAGTCCCCGAAAGTTGCAGAAAAACACCCCAGAAAGGTGAAAATTACAAGAAGACCCTGCAAAGGCCAACCATTGCACACGTGTTCTCTTGAAGACCATGAATGAACAAGTCAAGTTTTGGCAAGAATGAAGAAAGCCCTTGCTGTCTAGAAATTGCACAGAAGTCCCCAGTCTTTGTAAAATTGCAGATAAGTCCCTCCAAAGGGAAGAAATCACAGAAATAATTGCAAGGCTCATGCCGTTTGCATGACTTGGTGGAGCGGGACCCACATTGCTTCCCTGAAGCGACGTGTGCTCTCCTGAGTTCGGCTTAAGGTTGAGCATACCAGGAATTCTCAGAAGTGCCAACAAATGGCAGGGAAGTCAAGCATGCCAAGAAATGGCAAAAGCACCCAGGGAGGTCAAGAAATGATGAAAATACTCTCGAAATGTCAAGAAATGACCGACAAGCCCGATTCATGCCGTTTGCACGGCTCGGTGGAGCGGGATCTACGTTAGTTCTCGGAAGCGGCGTGCGCTCTTGAGTTTGGATTATGGTTGGCCACTCCAAGTCTTGGGATTGTTAAGAAATGACAGAAATCTCTGGACATACCAAGAAATGGTTGAAAAATCTTGGGAGGTCAAGAAATGACCGAAAAGCCCTAGAGAGCCAGGAAATGACAGGTGTACCCTGAGAAGTCAACAAATGATTGGAAAGACCTTGGGGATGTTGAAAAATTGCGGAAGTGTCTAGAAAGGATACAAACTTGGCAAGACCACTTAAAGGTCCCATCACTGTCAAAGGGTGATGGTGACCACAAAGCAAATACAACGGGTCGAGAGTGATCCTCTTGGCGATCTAATGGCCCGATTGTGATCAAATTCAAATCCAACGGTTCAATTATGATGAAATTCAAATCCAACGGTCTGATCGTTATGAAGTCCAAATCCAATGGTCTAATTGTGATGAAATTCAAATCCAACAATCTGATCATGATGAAGATGCAAATCAATGGTCTGATCGTGACATAAGCAAATTCAAAAGGGTCCGATTGTGACCGACTGTAATTTTGAAGACCCAATTACATAATCGGGACTACTTGTACAGGTCTTGAAAGACCAATTGTAATTCAAATTACATGTGTACAAACAATAAAGTCTTCAATTTTCTTTGCAAGAGTGTGTACTTATAAAGGGCGATCATCAAGCTTATCGTTGTCACAACAAATAGAGACGAAAGATGTTCGTTGACAGAGAATCAAAAGTTTTCGAGGTCACCTCGATGTAAATTAACATCGACTTCGATCATTGGGGAATAGGTCTAGTACACGAAATCCTAATCGCCTAATCAAAATCAAATAAACGCGGAACAAATACAAAAAAATATAGGCTCCATCGTCCAATGAATGGACATGCAAATTCTCGCATCAAGCGAGTTTCAAATTTGTCTGTTAAACAGAGTGGCACGCTCGCAACAAAATGAAAATCATACCGAAATTCTTTTTCCACGTCCACAAAAGGTGGTCAACATCTTCCTTGAACAAGCCACGGAATAGACAATGGGGATTGTGAATAGTGAAAATATCTTTGAACTAGTGCACTGTAGGCATTCTACCAGAGGCAACCTTCCAGAGAAATACATGAATTTCCGTAGGAATAAGGTTATTCAGACCATCTTATGCCACCATCAAAGAGAAATTTAGCATAAGATTTAACGAAGAAGATACCTTATGCTCCCACCTAGGGTGTTAATGGGTGGGTTTGGGCTTGGCCTAGTCCAAACCCAGCCCTGCCCAAAATTAAAATAGCTCAACCCAAGCCCAAACCAAATCTAACGAATCAAAATAAATAGGAATAAATAAAACCCAGGTTGGCCTGTTGGGGCCCGTTCTAGCCCAACAAGCCATTCACTCCTTGTCCTTGCCGCCCTTCTTGGTTTTCTTCACCTTCTTCGGCACATCCACCTTCTTCGTCGTGGCCGACACCGTCAACGCCTGGAATGTGTACGTGTGGGAGGTGGGGCTATTCTTAACAGTGACTCCATGTACGCCTGGAACATGTACTCCATCGACTCCGTGTACGCCTGGAATGTGTATGCCAGCAAGATCTCCTTGCCGATCCGGGCGCCGGGGTGGATGTCCACCGCGAACACCTGCAACACGCAGCTCTGCACGAACAGCGCCAGCACCATCCGCCAGCTCATCCACAGCCAGTGCGCCACCCGGTGGGCTTGACAGGCCAGGAAGCCCTTGTAGTATAGGAGGCAGTGCACCATCCTGGTGCAGGCCGGATCCCAGTCGCGCGTTGCCTGGTGGTCCACCTGGATGGCTCGCTAGATCTCTGGATCAGCAAAGAAGCATCTAGGAAGATCTCGAACAGCACTCCACGTGGGATCTGCTTTGAGCTCCTGTTGACACGGGGGAGGAATTTTCCTTTATAAAATGTCGTGGGGATTGGTTCATTCATTTATTTGGCGTATGTATTTACTGTTTTATATTTTGATATTTGCGGGGGCGTGCCAGCCTGTCTAACAGACAGAAAAAGAGTCCGCGCGATGCGGAAGAAGAATTTGGTGTCCGGGGAAGGACGGGTTTGGTGTCCGTGGAACGGACGGGTTTGGTGTCCGTGGAACGGACGGGTATGGTGTCCGTGGAACGGACGAGTTTGGTGTCCGTAAAAGGACGGGTGTGTCCGCGAACGGACGGGTGCGCCGTTTTTTATCTGAACTTCTTGAGTCCCATGTCTATTCTCATCAGGTGATTAGGGTAGCATGTGCTGGACCTCTGTCTCCATCGATCGGAATCGATGTTACATTTACATCGAGTTAGGACACTTGGTATTATTTAATACCGGTCTAAACCCGAATACCATTTCATAGTAAAGGACGAGAAAAATATGCATGCTTTTTCTTGAAAAATCCTGATTATGACATGTTTTTCCTTTCTTTTGATTGTTTTGAAATGCTTTTGTTTTGGATATTTTATTTTTGAAATGACTGCCTTTTTGGGAGTCCAAAGTTTGATTTCTTTTGAAAAGGGGAGCGGGTATATACCCGTGGCCCGATTTGAGGTCTTTTTCTCCTTTTACAAAAGGTTGGTTATGGGTTTTCATTTGCGAAAACATGGAGATTATTATTGTGAACGGATATATGCCCGAAGATTTTGATTCTGAACTTGGGGGTGTTAAACCCAGAGCAACACTTCCATATTAGAAGGATGATTGCGCAAAATTTTATATGAGGTTCTTTTGCAATGTCATTTCTGAGCAGAGTCCGAGTTTGAGGTAGAGTTTCTTTTCTCCTCATTTTGTACTTGTGCGGGTCCAATTTCGGAGATCATATGGATGTATCTCCACGGAAGTTCTTGTCCCATTCGTGATTTTTGTCCGAAGTCCATTTCCACGGGTTTTCTCGTGGAGGTGCATATGTGCTCCATCTAGGGTATCTGAGCACGGTTCTTGTCCACTTCCCTTTTTCTTTGGATGTGTGTATTATCACAATTCCTTTTTTTTATTATATATATATTTTTTTGAATATGTGAATGTGTCTTGGTGAATCCCCACTTAGGCAGGGTGTCCTTGTAGAGATATTTTCATATTGGCATATGCTATATCCATATATTCTCGGGAGAAACTTTACCCGGAGGGACTTTGCCTTAAAGAGATATATGTGTATAATCACAAATTTGCACTTTGTAAATATATTCTCAAATAGTATCTCCGCTTGAGCAGAGTATCCAATAAGAAGGAGCCCCCGTATGAACGGAGTTCCCCCCCCCCCCCCTTTTTTTTGAGAAAACATATAAAATTGGGCATATTTGTGATTATATAGATATATTCTCGGGCGGAGTCTCTATTTGGGCAGAGATTCCACTAAGAAATATATTTATATAAACATGAAGTTTGTGATTATATGGATATGAATTTAGAGGGAACTTTGTCCGGGCAAGATTCCTCCTAAGAGACATATGCGTATAGGCACAAATTTATGATTTTATGGATATGTTCTTAGGGGAGTCTCCATTTGGGCAGAGTTTCCTCTAAGAAACATATACATAAGAATATAAATTTGTGAATATACGAATATGTTCTCGGACAGAACCTCCGCTTGGGCAGAGTTTCTCTAAGAAACATATACATATAACACGAGTTATATTTACATGGATACGTCCCCTGAGAGAGTTTTTGCCCGGGTAAGTAAGATCTCCTTAAGGAACATATTTGTATAATTACAATTTGTGATCTTTATATATGTGTTCGTGGACGGAACCTCCGCTTGGGCAGAGTTTCGTCTTAAGAAACATATATATAAGAACACAAATTTGCGAATATACGAATATGTCCTTGGGCAGAACCTCCGCTTGGGCAGAGTCTCCTCAAGAAAACATATACATATAAGCACAAAATACCACCATCCCAGAGACTCGCTCGATGGGCGGGGAGAACATGGGTATTTAAATACCATGTGTCCATAGAGACTCGCTCGATATGGACGGCATTTAAACCCCGGGAATATCACCCCAGAGACTCGCTCGATGTGGAGGATGGAGGTTAAGAGGGAATGCTGATGACGATTACGCCGACCGCTCTCCTCTCCGCGCCTGGCCTATCGGGTTAAAGAGGGGATTTGTACCTTCACACACCGGACGGGAGGGTTGAGAATGAGAGAGGGAATGAGCAAATGCTCTTTTCTATTTTCCTGGGATTTTTCCAACAGGGCTTCGCGGAGCAAATTTTTCCTCCCCCTTTCCTTTGGAATAGGGGGGGTATTTATAGGGGTTTCGGCCCTTACATGCGTGGGAGAGGGGAGAGAGAGAGTGCCCCAACCGATGGTGACCTCATGCTTAGGTCACCATCGGTTAGCCCCTTAACCGATGGTGACCTCATGTCGAGGTCACCATCGGTTAGGGGGAGACCCCCCCTTAACCGATGGTGACCTCATTGTGAGGTCACCATCGGTTAGGGGGACCTAACCGATGGAAAGAGAGGGGAGAGAGGGGGGGATTTTGTCTATAAATACCCCCCTACACCCTCATTTCCAGGACTTGTTGGAGCCCGGAGGTGCTGCTGAAGTCCTGCTTGTTTTTTGGAGTTTCGCCCGACTTCTCGGAGTTTTGCCCGATCGGAGGGTGCTTTTGCAAGCCTCGGAGTTCTTCCTCGAGCTTGTTCTTTGTGCTTGTTCTTTGTATTCGGTCTATAGACCTTGTGCTGCCGGAGGTGCTGCTGGAGTCCGGCTCCGTTTCCTTGGCGCTTCGCCCCAACTTCTCGGAGTTCTGCCCGATCAGAGGGTGCCTTTGCAAGCCTCGGAGTTCTTCCTCGAGCTTGTTCTTTGTACTTGTCCTTCGTCTTGGTCTATAGACCTTGTGCTGCCGGATTTTTTCCGTGTTCGTACTTTGAACGGAGACATGTTCTCCTTGTACTTTCATTTTAACCGGGACTCCGGGCACCATTTTAAGGGCCGGAACTCCCCTGCTGAATTTTGGGGAAGGATCCCGCTAATAAGTTTGTAACTTAAATAACCTTGGGGTCATTTTAAATCACAACTTTTTGGCCTCTGAGCAGGCTGCTGATAATGTATTGTAACCAGGCCTGCTGATAACCAACATTTATTTTCGTGGCCAACGGCCCCTTTCATCATGTCCACGACTTGAACCGTCATCCGCCAAAATAGGCTTCAACTAGGCTAGTCGCCGGACCATCATCTGATGGATTTTGTAATTTCCGCTGAAATAAACGTGTCACACTTTTGCCGTTCAACAGCTCCCTAGCTTCGCGGCGAGGTGTATGGCGAGGGCGCTCTCCAATCACCAGTGGGAGAAGATGGCGTTGTGGTACAAGTTCCGCAGGACGGGGCTGATGGGCTCCTCCTCCACGTCCGCCTCCATCTCCTCCCACACCTTCGTCCACACATCGTCCACGTCCTCCTCGGAGTCTCCCCCCGGAAGCACGCGCTTCCGGGTGGTGTTGGAGAATGCCAGGTTGGGGAAGTTGGGGCAGATGAGGTCGATGAACTTGCAGGGGCAGGCGCCGGCGGCTGCGGCGCTGAAGCCGGGGGCGATGCAGGTGGCCATGGCGGCACGGAGACAGAGACGGCCGTGGTGATGGGTCTGCCATGGGGAGACAGAGCAGGAGTGGCGGAGGATGGAGGAGCCGAACATGTAATAAAAGGGGGTAAGATAATGGCAGTCCTTGGGCCCGACGGGCGAATCGAAGCCCAACCCATTAATTAATAGGGCTTAACAAGTGGGCTTCAATAGAGCTCGATGGGCCATTCTATTGTGGCCCTGATTGAGCCCAAAACGGGCTGTTCATTGGACCTATGGACAGCCCGACCCATTGACACCCCTACTCCCACCTCCATGTCAATTGGTCCAGAGAAGAATATGATAACCTGGTCTGTTGTAATTTGTTGTAGCTGCATATATTCTGAAAGATCAACAGTTCTTGTCCATAAATTTTTGTGTCCTATTTAGTGGTGATTGATCTCGCAAGATTGGCAGCACAAAGAGGAGGGTATAGAAATCATTTTTAAACATTTAATTATATTATAATTTTGTAGCTATCGTGGCTAAAAGTCACGAAAGACCTTTCAACTCTGGTTTGTTTTTATAGCCTACTCTGGCCTTCTTGGTTGTGTGGCCAAACTGTGTTGGATGAAGGTGGTATAAGGTCTTGGATTAAAATGGTCTCTCGTAGGAAGTTTCTTAGTACTGTCTGACTTTATTGCCTGGTTCACCATTCACATGTGGAGTGCCATTATAAATGGCATCATAATCCTATGATTAGCTGAATGGTTGTGAGAAGTATTTTCTACATGAAATGCTTGAGCCATCTAGCTCCCTGACAATTGACCAATGCCTTCCTGTGTTTTTTTTTGTAATTCAATTGTTAATCTATATTAATCATTTTGCATTAATTAGGAGAGGTGATACCTTGTTGTCTCCTTGGCTGATGAGTACGTGTGCACCGGCCCCATCAACTCCTCTAGAACTCTCCCTCTCCCTCTCCCAATAAAGGAGCAGAAAAGAACATTTGAGTACATGTGGATTTGTATTTAAACTACTTATGTTTGCATGACATTGTGTTCACAGGCATGCTTTCTTGTACAGCATCAATTGTCACTCTTTATGCACATATGCTCTAACCATTCTTTTGCTGCAGTTTTACTTGTGTTTACCTGTATATCTGCTTAACTGCTTTCTTTATGTTATATACTGTAGGCTACTTGCGGTATACCTGAAATAGCTTTTACTACGTTTGAAAACATGGAATATGGAGGAGAAGGTTTGAACTTCTTAGTAAACATTTAGCTCTATGTGCTTAATCCCTGTCATGTAATTCATATGTTTAGTTCAATCATTCATAATGCTGTTTCTCTTCCAAGTTCTACCTTATCAATGGATATGAATATGCTCATTTTTGAAAGTGAATAGCATCAAATTTCCCTTTTTTTTCCCTCGTAAAATGAAAATTTCATTGATTATCACAAGAAGAAGAGGCTTGCAATAGTTCTAGAAATGGAAAAAGTAGGGTATGATTGTGACAAGGTTGCACCGAACACTTTAACTCCCAAAGCAGCCCAAGATGTAAGGATGGATGCCCCCCTAATTTAATGAGAATCTAGGTCTATATAGGCATTCTTAATAATAGAGATTAGCACTAAGTTTGGGGTCCTTGGCTCCTACATTGTCTACAAATGTCCTACTTTGTGTTTTTATAAAAGTTTCCCTTTCAGATCATTTGGTTTCAAAAAAGGAATTCTATAAATTTTTGAGGAGCACGACCGTAATGCCCTAATACATCTCTAGATTGGTAAATGTTGTTCTATAATTAGTCAATATTGCTCAAAGTGGCAGGCTGGATTCCTGTAGTGTTTTGTTCGTCACCTCCACGTATAATCCTCACTTAGATTTTGCAAGAGACTTACAAAGTATGATTAAATGTGTAATGTCTGAAAAGAGTTGAGAAATGATGAATACAATTTTAAATAGCTTGCATGCTTAAGATGTAGTTCATGGCTGGTTCAGGCCATTCTAGGGTTAGTTCATTATATTCTTTGTTATTTTCATATGAACCAGAGAATTCATCCATAAACTGGCGCATCTGGATCACCAGTTTCAATCTGATTTTGCTGTTCTGCAATTCTGGTCCAAACTAGCTGGGCTTTTTAAGCCATGCATGACTTCTTGAGTGGGGACTGGGGATCCATCCTAGACACAGGTTCAGCTTATTATGGCTAAGACAACTGCCTGCTGTTCATTGCATGATGAATGGTATTATTTTAGAAAGAATAATCATCTTGACATCAGCATTTGAGAGCACTATGGAAGGTCAAATCACACTTAAAATGGGGCTTCCATAGGGATGTTGTTTCTGTTAATTTTCAAGAGAGGAACAGGCCGAGCATGAGGAAGGAGAAGAGGAAGAAGGGAGGAAGCAACTGCAGCAAAAAAAACTGACTTGCAACCTATCTAACCTGCGATTTTATTAATTAGGGTAATTACAAACCACAAGTTCCTAAAAGGACGTGTAAGGACCGGGATTTTACCCATGTTTTTGATCCCCTGGCTTCGTCCTCTAGGTCACGACCAATCGACCTGTCGCGTTCTTAAGGCGACAAGTTCCTCATCGCGTTCTCCTTCTGATTGCGCCGGTGTTTGTGTCTTCTTCTTTTTTGTCAGTGGCTGGCGTGCCACGTGTCACACTGCACGCGTGAGGTGGCAACACGCTAGGTGTCGCATTCTCCTGGGACCACTTGTGGAGCGACATGTGCCCTGACAGGCTGATGGCTTGTCAGGGGTCTTGTCAGACCTTTTGTGATCGCGACGTTGTGCCTGTCGCGTTATGGTGGGAATGCAATGCTCTAGTGTCGCGATCTTAGTTCCGACTGCTTTTTGGCCGTGGGCTGCGTTTTCTCCCCCATTTCTCCCCTTTTCCCCCTTTCTTCCTCTCCAGAGCTCCCCTCCATTTCCCCCTCCATGGGAGTCCCTCTCCCTTGGTTCTTAAGGCTTAGTTGTGAGCATTGCTCGTACTTGGTGGCCGTGGAGCTTGTGTGGAGCCAGGAGGAGATGGTCATGCATACGAGAAGGTCCGAATGGGTTTGGCTCTTCGTTTGGACTTTGGAGGGAGGGATCCCCTTCCCCTTTCCGGTTTAGTGTAGATGGAGCTGCCCTGTCCCTATTTCTCGTGTTTCCTCGCGTCCTCTTGGTGGGTGGATGGTGTATTGTGCCTGTGGGACCTTCCTTGCCATGTTTCCCACTTTTTCATGGTTTGTGGACAAGGAGGGATCGTATGAGGCCTCTTGAGGGTTCTATCGGATGTCCTTGTGGTGTGCAACCCCTTTTTTCCCACCTGTTTCGCAGTAGTTTGTAGTGTGGGGGAACCTTGGGATGGCCCTCATCCTGGGTTCGGTCTTCAGACTGATGTCGCGGCACTGTCGGCGTCGCGATATCAGATGAAGGTGACAAATATGCTATCGCATTCTTGTAGCGACAGAATGGCCATCGCGTTCTCCTTGCCCTTTCGTTCTCCCTGTTGTGGTGGTGGATGAGGTTGCTGTTGTTTGCGTAGGTTCTAGGGTGTGAACCTTAGGGCCGGTTTGCTCAGGGTTTGGCCTTCGAATGAGGAACATGATAGCCTGGCTATTACGTTCATCGTCGGAAGGTAACACCCCTATGGTCGCGTTCTTGTTGTGACGGTCTGTGCGTCACATTTTGCCTTTGGGTGGCGACACCCCTGTTGTCGTGTTCTGCTTGCGGTAGGTCGATACGTCGTGTTCTGACTACCTGTGCAATAAAACATTTCCTTCCGTTTTACCGTGTTTCTGGCTCGGGCGCACGTGCTTGTGTTGGCCGTCATTCCTTCCGTGAGTTTCAGAAGGTGGACTTACACGTGCCTTGTGGTTGGGCTTGTCGTGGTCTATGAGTCAGCTGTGCTGTGTGGTTGTGTGCTTGCTTCGCCTGTCCGTCGGTGCTCGGCACCTGAGGACTTGTCCTAGTGGACGGTGCACTTTTGAGGTTGTTATCGTTTCTTGGGACCCCTGTCCTTGTGGGCTTGTTGAAGTTTATTTTCGAGCCACGAGTGCGTCCGTTGAGCATTTCTCCGGACGGAGGGAAACGTGTTGGACAACAACGTTGAATCGTTTGCAGAGCTCTCTTAGTTGGCCCAACTAGTTCAACTCACTGCTTCGCTCTGTGTTGGTTATAGAGCCGCGTAGATAGGTCATGTGTGGGGCCGCAGCTTGGCTAGGCTGTGGTTGTTTTGTGATTGTGTTTGGTCCACGCGTCTCACTCCGACGAGAGGGGAGACCTAGACTGGTGGTCGAGCCGTAAGTCGCCAGTGGGCGCTCCTGATTGCCTGTGGTAGTGGCGTGGTCGCTGTTGTGGTGACGACGTTTTCCTTGCGGTGTGCTCCATGTGTAAGTCCGTTGCCCTTGTTTGCATGACGGTTGTAGTTGGGCTGTGCCTTGTTTTCGAGGGCGCTGTTGGTTTGGCCTTGTAGGCCCGTACCTTTTGTTCCTGTGTTGTGTTGGGCCTCCAGCCTCTTTGGTGTTTCAGGGGCTGGAGTGAGTGGGCTTCCATTCCGGGTGGTTGTACCAGGAGATGGTGTGGAGCGGTTTCTGACTCGAGTGTGTTTTCGGTGGTTTCTGTCTCGGTGCTCTCTCGATGGGGCTTGTGTGAGCTCCGACCTCGGTTTTTGAAATCGGTTCCTTGGTGCCCGTTCGTGGTGGTATCTGTGTCTGGTTTCTAGACCTTGTGGAGTGTCCGAGGTCTGGGTTGGCTGTGCGCGTGTGTTGAGACTCCGCTCTCACATGGTTGCTTTGTGGATTACTGTGTGTGTCCCAAGGATGGGGGTTTTGGTGTCGGTTTCGGTCGGGTCCGAAACCGAAATTGTTTCGGTTTCAATTTCAGTCGAAACCAGCCGAAACATGCAAAAACCCATTAAAAATATGGAAATAATTAAATATTATAAAAAATACCAATACATCATCAAAATAAGTGGATATGCATGTGAATGTAAATAAATTGGATTAATGAGAAATTGTAGTTTATTTGAACGTCACCTCAAGGCATGGTTATTTATCTGAACATCATTTAAGTAAATGTTAGTATTTGTAGTTTTATTTACTTAAGATATTACATTTAAATAAGAAGTACCTCACATTTGAATCCAATAAAAATATCAAAAAAATTATATCTCTTACTAATAAAAAGTCAACTCTCCCATCCAAAAAGAAAATCACGATTTTGGTGATTCTATCAAAATAATGTCTTTTTAATCCTTCATAATTTGACATATCTAAAATTTCATAATTCAAATAAGCATAATAGAATACTAAAAATCAAAAGTCTAGTGAAAAAAGCCAAACATACATATGACTTCTCCAAGGAAGTCATTCGCCTACTGACTAAGACTCAGTTGCTTCCGGAGTTTGAAACTCCCCTAGCCCTTAAACGCCAAAAGAAGGTTGCGGGTGCAGAGTAAGGAGCAAGCTACACGGCATTAACATTGCAGACTTGGAGACCATCGAGGAAGATAATGATGATGAAACTTCGAAGCCGAGCGATAATCTTGTATACCAAACTTCCAATGACTCCACATCGAAGACAAGTACTCCTAGTGAGGGCTCCGATCATGGAGGAAATGTCAGTAGTGCACAACTGCCACCACTGCCACCGTCACCGCCACCGGATCCTATTGTATTCACTAGAGAGGAAGACTTCACCCATGCTACTCAAGATGAGCACCATGGGAGTAGGCAAAGGAGGGAAGCACAACAAATCTCAAGTCAACATTATGCAAGGAAGGGGAAGAAAATGACATCTCAATTCCAAGGGCAAGGCTAAGGCCAACAAGTATTCGAAGATTCAGGATACAATCCCAACTTCATTCCGCATAGACAAAATTGGTTAATGAAGAAGAAGATGCAAGAGGAGTGGGAGCGTCAAGAAAAGCTACAGATGGAGCTTGAGACCATGGAGTAAGCCATAAATACATATCTTATGCTTCCACTGAAGGATACTACCAAGGATAGGGAGACTACTTGGCATATCCTCAATACCCGGATGCATCGTACTACACCGGAGGCGGAGCATATGCACAATCCACGGGGTCCGATTCGCATTCACATGACTCATATGAGTCATATGGCTCATATCAAGTACCGGAAATACATGGTTACACACCCACTACTATTATATATGCGAACATGGATGCATATAATGATTATGAGGCATATTACCAACATTATGTCTTGGACAGATTATGTAGTCTTTATGTCCAGACAATATAATGTATGGTTCCAATAAATGTAATTTTATTCTTTTTCCTCCCACCAATGATGTATTATGTATTTTTTTTTCATGTATTTCAGTTAATAAATACAATGTTTGTGTTTTTTTTTTCTTCCTATTTTTCCTATTTTTTATTTTTTTTTCAATTTTTTTGTGGGGGTTGTTCCAGTCCCCATTAGCTGGGCCGGGCTCGGCTAGGATCGACCGATCAAGGATTCGGATCGGCCGATCGGATCGGTTTGGGGCCGGACGATTGGGACCGATCCCCGAGTTCTTGAACCTTGCTTCGTACCACTTGGAGAGTAAAAATGTGTAATTCCTGCAAATTGCAGTCATACCCTGCACTTTTCCAAATTATGGCTATTCCCCTATAATCCGCGTCAGTGCGGAGTTGAAAGGTTGTTAATGGGGAGGAGCCTAAACCTGAACCTATTAGAGCCAAGTTCGTGCTCTTATTCGTGGTTCGTTGGTTCGTTTGTCCTTGGCTTAGTGTAACACCCTTAAGGGTATGCAAAATTGCATAAACACCCCTAGATTTTTACACTTATGCCCTTATGCCCTCATGGGCGCTAAGGACGCTCGTTATATAATGTTTTCATGCTACTTGGAGGGTAAAAATGTGTAGCTCTCAAAAGTTACCAAAATATTCTTCCTCGTAGGCTGAGAAGACCCAAAGTTTGGCTATGCCCTTATAACCCACGTCAGTGCGGAATACCATCTTATGCAATTGACAATACGTTGACCACGGTGGCTATGCACTTGTGTCCGCGTCGACGCGGAGTATCATTTTGCGACATGATGGCTATTCCCTTTTAACCGCGTCAATGCGGAGTACTATATTGCAGTTAAAAAAAAAAGAGAGATAGAAGGACTAAAAAAGGAAGAGAATAAGAAGGCACCAAGTACCACTTAGTGCAATCTTTGAAGTTCATGGTTCGCGGCTCATGGCTTATGGTTCGTGCTCTGGTCTGGTTGTGCAAGCCTATTAAGGGTGTGAAATTATGAAAATACCCTCAACCTTTACACTTATACCCCTAGAGGTCCAGATCATATATTGTCCGTGTGTTTAATGGATGGCGGCTGTGTGTAACTCTTAGAAGTTACGAAAATGCCCTTCTCACAGATCAGACATCTTCAGTCCTGCAAATTGCAGTTATACCCTGCAATTATCAAATATTGTGGCTATGCCTTTGTAACTTACGTTAGTGTAGGAATTCACTCTCTACAAACAACAATACGCCGACCATGCATTGTACTCTGTATTTTCAATGAAAAATACCCTTTTTCTTGTCATGGTCGTGTGTTCATTTTTTAGTCACATGGCGAATTGCAAATAACCCCCCCCCACCCCGCCCAAAAAATGACTGAACTACCCTCAAACTTCTTAAAATAGCCTCAGTGCTCTCGGAAGTTTAGAAACACATTGAATGCCTTCTGCCAACTCCGAACTTGTACCAATTCCTCAAGTCTGGCCAAATTACTAAAATATCCTGCAATCTAGAAAGTCTCCAAATGACCTTCTAGTCTTCCAAAAATGACCTCAGAGTCTTCGGGAGTCAAAAATTGCAGTAAAATCCTTCTGCCAGTCTTAAGTTTGTATCAAACCTCTGACTTGGCCGAAACTACCAAAATACCCCTGAAATTTAAAAATACCTAAAATGGCCCCGAGGTCCAGGATCCTTCATTATACCTTCCGGAAAGACATGAAGCCTTTATCTATATCTTTATCCTCCAGATTATAGGGTTTTTCCTCCATGTCCATTATAGTTTATCGAAAAACCCTAATTCCCTGAAACCTCTTGATGATTAATATCAGTCTTGATACGGGGAGTTCCCCGCAGGTCGGCTGAATCCGCGACTCGGCCGACCTCCCAGAGTGCCTAAGCCGACGACCATACGTGGCTTGGGTTGGACGAAGGCGTCGTCTAGGCTGACGACTCAGGTCGGCTAGATCAACCTCTTTACACCCCTCAGGCCGACTGCCTCAGCTCGGTCGAGGATGAGGATTACCCAGCTTGGACGTAACCGACCTAGAGCCCAACGTGTCTACGAGATTCCTGGAGCTTGGCTCGCGTAACTGCCGATGCAGTAGCAAAACAAGGCAACGTCCGAGGATCGTATGTTCGATAATTGCGGGCATTAAGACCACAATCTGGGCGATCTGGCATGCCGGTTACGACCACGATCCAGCGAGAATCACAGAGATGCCCTGTGAGCAGGGTCGTCCAACTGTTATACGGGTATCCTAACCCTATAAAAGAGGCAGACACTCCACAGGCGTAGGTACACTGTTCTACTCCATAGGCTAGGCCATTCTGTTCGGCTAGTGACTGACTAGAGCGTTAGAGTGTCTCCCCGTCGAGGCCTCTTGGCGGGCTTTGCAGGTAAGTTCGGAAGCTCGGAACACGCATCTTGCGTCGGCTAAGCGGGCCTCGGGAAGGTTTCCTCGGCTTGGTCGTCTCGGCCCATGCCTTAGCCAAGATCACCTCAGCGGTCATCTCTGCCCGAGCCGATCTATGTTACACTTACGTTAACAAGTCTATAGTGAGCCATGCGAAATCACCTGCGTTATTCATCATATCCAAAGATCTCTCTGACAGTTAATCAAGGGTGTTCAAACTTTAAGCTGATATAAATTAACACTGACTTCGGTAAGTGGGGAAGGGTTCAGTACACGAAACTCAATTCGCTTGATCAAATAAATACGCGGAGCAAATACTCGAAATATCGGTGTTATCCTCCAATGAATGGGCACACAAATCCCTCGCATCAAGCGAATCTTAAATTTGTCTGTTAAACAGACCGGTTTGCTTGCAACTTCGGAACGAGTGTCATCGTTCCCCCTTTCTTTCTTTCTTTCTTTGCAATTAGGAAAAAAAATATTTTGAATTTTTCATTCCACGTCCAACACAAGGTTACTCTGCTGCCCATATAACTTTTGAAGCATGGTTTTCCGGATCGGATCGAATCGGTCCGATTCGGCCGAATCGGATTGAATCAGGAGAAACCCGATTCGCCCGATTCCCATCGAATCGGACCGATTCCCATGCGAATCGGTCTGATTCTGGCGAATCGTGGCGGATCAAGAAAAACCCGATTCGTCCCGATTCCCCGATGCGTCGAAGTAGAGTCATATATAATTAGCTGCTGAATTACAAGACTAACATAGTTAATTATCCAACCCATGACAAGGCTGTTTATCAACATCTCGATAAGAATGCTTGGGGTCAAAAAGTGGAGCAGCAGCAATAGTACCATCTATATAGCCCAACTTGCCTTTTCGTCCAAGGAAAATATGAGTCAATACAGCCCAAAGATGATTGTTCGAGGAATTCAATTTTACCGTTGTCATTTGAACAGAGCGATGGTCTGATACTGCCATTGAAAGAGAAGAACTCATAGGAGAGCCTGGAGAGGGGAAAACTCAGTCCCTTCTGTAGAGAAGTAGATTCGGAGGTGGAAGACATTGCTGTAATGAAGAAGAGAGCATGAGCTGGTTGATGTTGGAGACTCCCAGACTGCCAACCAGGGAGTGTGCTCAAGATAAGGTGTCTCTGGAGTCCCGAAAACACTCCAAGTTAGGGCTCACCCTTTATATGAACTGGCCGAACCCTAGAAGACCATGCTAAGAGAGGAAGAGAGGGCCACACAGCACCCAGGCTTGTTCTCCTGATGAAGGCAAAAATTTACGGCCCTAACAAAGGCTGCAAGTTGAAGAACAATTGATGAATGGTGCTCCACTCAATCCTTCTACAGGATCACTCTGATACCATGTTCATTTTCAAGAGAAGAATAGGTCGAACATGAGGAAGAAGGGAAAGGGAGCAACCACAGCCAAAAAAACTTATCTGCGGCCTCTCTAGCCCTGCAATTTTCTTAATTATGGAGTTACAAACCACAAATTCCAAAAAGGATAAATATGCCTCTTATAACTGGGATAAATAGCAAGACTACCCTAATAAGTTAATAACTAACTAACTAAAAGAAAACATAAACTAAGGGGCTAAAATGCCCCTCTATACACTGCTGCTACAGTTTCAACGGAATATTGTCACCAAGATGTATAGGAGGAATAGAAGTTTGTGCAAGGAACGGGGCTCTCTCACAGCCCTTTAATGAGAATGGATGAGAGAATAGAGAAAGAGAAAAGAGAAAGAACACAAGCACACATGGATTCGATGTGCCTTCCTTCATCGACAGCCACAGCAGGATTTCACTAGAAAAGAGAAGCATCGACATCAAGTACAACGAGGATTTCCCCGTTTTTATACCAGGAGACGAAGCATCAAGTACAATGACCATGCAGGTCGATCCGTGTGTGTATACTCATGTTGGAGAGTTCAGGCTCCACATTCTAACAATTTGATTGTGATACCATCTGTTCCGATTGTGATACTGAGGATGAGAGAGTGGACCACTCAATGGTGACCTGTCCTTTAAGTTTAGAAGTCTTGGCCATCATTGTCAGTTTCAAGTATCATTTAATTCTCTCTGCCAAATGTGTACTCACTTCAAGGAGCGCAAACTGCAACAATTCTGCAATTCATCCTCATATATGCGAGATCATACCAGCAGCATTGTGTTTTAGGCTTCAAGCAGTTGGAAAGAGAGGACTAATAAATGTTTCTGTGGGATTAAGGTTTATGTGAAAAATGTCTATGATAGAGCCATTGTATTCATATGCGATGCGAGCAGGCATCTTCTTAATGCTCTAGCAGGTACAACTACAACAAAGTCTTGACTTTTCAATGCTTCAAAGAGTACAGTTGTATTCTCAGAGTATGATTGATGCGGGACAGCAGCGTGGGGGAGGGAGAAACCAACGAACAGAGAGGGAGAGAGAGATGGCAGCAGGAGGAAGAAGACGGGTTGGGGATTCCACCCCTGGGGAATCCACCCCGCTGGAAGAAGAAGAAGACTAGGCGGCAGCCAAAGCAATCTTCAAATCTTCATTATTCTCTCTCAAACAACCGTTACACTTTATTTATAGGAGTTAGGCTAACCCTAACCCTATTTTGACTCTTTGGACTAAAATATCCTTGGACTAAAAATAGTGCAAAATTCGCACCCGAAAATGACTAGAAAATAGAAAACGTGCTATTGGACCTCATTTGGACTTTATTCTTACAATCAAATACCCAAATAACTAAAATAAATACATCAATATTGTGAGAACTTCTCGCCAAGCCATAAGGATATCGTTATCGCCGAATTTGCGTTGTCTGTAGTCCCGCTTTCGCATCAATCTCCCCATCTTCGAAAAAATTCGTCCTCGAATTTTGAAGTGTCGAAGCAAGAGAAAAACGAACACCAGAGTGCACATATAAGACTCCACACAGACGCTCGTATCAAGGGTCACGAACGGGTGCACCATCGACGAATCACAAAATGTCAGCCACATCAGATCAACTGAGGGTTGCTCCCACTCGATCACATCAATAGTCTGATAAGGAGGTAGCACATCAGCTAGAACAGGCTCATCAATTGAAGTAAGTACAGATAGAGGAGCTTGTATATCATTTGGCTGTTCGACCGCAACTCCTATTGTCTCTTCCTTTGTCAACTCATTCTCCTTAAGGAACTCATTCTCAGACTCAAGTTGTTGATAATACTCATCTATCAATGATTCTTCTGCTTCGTAGGATACTTCAACTAGTAGGTTTTCAGATTCCTTAATAATTGAGGAGTCAGCCTCATAGGAACCTCTTCTTGCCTCTTCTGATTGTAGTACCTCTCCTTAATGAATAAAATTTGGTAATTGCACTCTGACTTTTTAGAGAAAAAGAATCTTGTGCATTTTCAAGCACTAGCTATGTAACTTGGCAGGTTCCTTAGGGATCATTTCAGTTGGTAAAAGTAAGAATCATCAAAGTGATACTCTCAAGTTTTCTCATTGTGAGTGATCTTAGTTGATGGTTGTGTTTCTTTTCTAAGAACATTGTCAGTGTCATGTTTCATTGAAAGGAAGATGATGCAGTGTATATAAGAAGACTCTGATCAACATATAGCTTCTAAGAGTAACATACTGAACCCACCTTTTTACTGCTGGCAACCCCTCCAGAGTCCAGCCACCACACACAAAGAGGAAGAAGAGAAAAATAAATGTTAAAATAGATGCTTCATCATGGCAGGCACATCCATACATCAAAGGCCCCTTTGAGCTTTCAGCCTTTCCCCTGAGGCTATCCAAGACTCTGTCCCATAGACAACTGAACCACTTCTCATAAAGTTTGTCTGAAACTGATGAATGCAATTTCAGTATTATTTTGCCGTGAGATGAGTTGGTAGATGTTATTCATGTTCATTCTGTTTTGAACAGTGGCATCCAGGTTTCATTTTGTGGAGTCACTTTCTTTATTATTTGGACAAGATGGTCTTTCCTTAAGAAGAAATGTTGTATGCTAAATTGGTGTTTATTTGTGTGTGAAATCTTACATAGAACTGTGATTTGGCAGCTTATATGAAACCCGATACCGACTCATATAACTGGGTCATTCAAGCGTACACGAGGGCGGAATCTTATGATAGGTAAATCAACTAATCTGCTCATATTAAACTAAATATTGTCAACATGAGACCTCAATTGTTCAGTTTGTTTCTGGAGCTTGACATAATTATGTAAAGTAGCTTGGAGAAGCAGTTGCAGAGTTTGTCAGTGAGAATAAGGTGCTTGTCATGCTCCACCTTGGACTTTTTGTCTGACTCGGTGGTTTTCTGATTTGCTTAACAGCCCAACCTCACATCTTATTTTAGTGTAGGCATTAATGTTATTATTTGCTAGTCAGCTACTGTGATTGTTCTACACAGCCTACATCATCATCGTTACCCAGCAATCTGGAGGCCTTCCTTGATGCAGTCAATGTACATGAATTGCAAGCCACTATTAGATCTTCATCACCATCTCAAGAGAGGAATATGAATTGAACTCGTGCCTTAGCTTCAATAAAAATTGAATTACTGCCTCAGTTTCATTTTCTCTCTCTTTCCTTTTTACAACCCCCCTGAAATCTGTCGATATTGTAAATAGCACCCTGAAACCCAATATTTAAAAATAACCCCTTAAAATCTACTTGGTACCACCCTAGAGTTAGTTGCCATCCAGAAGGCATGAATGAGGAGAGTATTCCATCTTGAAGCTCTGTTAATAAATGTTGACTCCTTTAGGTGAGAAAATTATAAAATTTTGTTTAAATATAGAAAATTATTATATTTATTAATATCTCTCTCTCTCTCTCTCTCTCTCTCTCCCCTTCTCCCTCTTTCTCTCTTTTCTCCTCCTCCTTCCTTACAATGGGTTTGGGATGTGGATCCTAGGATGGGAGGAGGAGGTGAAGTGAGAGGTTGGGGCACTAGCCAGCCAGAATGGGGTGTCATATGCACCAGTCGGCAAGGTTGTGGGCACCGGGCTGGGCCTGGAAGGTGGGTTGTGAACATGTGGGGGTGGGGATGGAGGGTTGTTGGTGCTCCAGAAAGTGGCCACTGTAGGGAGGTCTGGCAGGCGAGGAGGTGCACAGGTGGATCCCTCTGCATGATAGTTGTGCTGCTGCCCTGCTGATCAGAGCTTGCAATGCCGGTATGCCCCCAGGAAGGTTGCTGTGGCCAGGGGATGAGGTGTGGGATTGGGTTCTGTTTTGTGTGTGTGTGTGGAGGGGGAGCACTCCGTTAAGGGGCCACTGCAGGGAGGTTTGGCAGTGTGCAGGTGGGGGTTGTGTGTGGCAGTGGTCCTGCTGCCTTGCCAATCCCCGGCAGAGCTTGTGGTGCCAGTACGCCCCTGGCAGGGATGCTGCGGCCAGGGGGCACGGAGTGGAGGACTGTTGGGGTTTGGGTGGGTGGGTGGTGGTGGTGTTGGCACTCTGGCGAGGGGCCAGTGCCACTGCAGGGAGGTCTTGTAGAGTGCAGGTGGTGGGAGGGTGCTGTATGGTGGCAGTGCTGCTGCCCCACCAATCCTGCATATCACCTTGCAGTGCCGATGCCTTCAATGTCATCTCCTTGATCTTCACACCACCAACACAGCATACAAGTGGGCCTCAGGGTGTGTGTATGTGGCGGTCCTTGTCGCAGAATCCACTAAGGATCTGAATCCGACTCCGTCAACCCACGAGCCACACACTCTCGAAAGGGTAACATAGAAGTGTCCAATGCGAATGTACAAAAGAAAGAGACAACTCACATTAATATTCAAATATATACATTAGATTATATTGTTCCAGTACATAATTGAAGTTCAAAGGAAAAGTACATCAACTTGGGGCATACCGTGAGGTGTACAAGCTCACTAACTACTAGAAGAAGAGGTCCTGCTCACTGCTGTAGTGGATTGGTTGGGGCAGGGAACTCGCCTACTTACTCTCACCTGAAAGGGAAGTAGGGGTATGAGCCTCACAATTTTATTGGCTTAGTAGGGAGACCCCCAAAACTCGGAGCAAGCCACTGTTATCACAATAATAGATAATTCATCCTATAATAAAGAAAGTGCATCTAATAATAGTAAATAATTCAAATGATGAACCATTCGGATATCCACACAAACCATGAGTCAGTAGGCACGACGCTACCGCACGAATCACATTTACTGGCCCTCGAAGCTAGCACCTAAACTGGACAATAAAACACAAGTAACCTCACACTAGTTTCACAGTTAGAAACACATTCTGACTGCCGCACCCACGCCTGACTACCTACTGACTGGCGAGGCTATGGAAACTACACACACACAACTCTTGCTGCTTGGACAGGCTGCAGCCCCACGCCTAACCATCCTTGCAGGTTCCATAGCCCATAAGGTGAGATGTGGGAACAAGGACTAGCTGGGGATCCATACGTTTGCTGGTGTCCACACCACCAGCCACAAGTGCACTGAAGCAGTCTAAAGGCTAACAACTAGATGCTATCCCAAAGCCATCTATCCCCTGCCTAGATGAGGCACAAAAGGGAAGTCTAGGAAGATTGCACCAGACCCTTTCAGTGTACACAACACCGGGACTAAACCCCTGTAGGCACACATAATGTTGGGGCTCCCAACTAGTGAGGTGTCAAATAAGTCACCAAGCATCACTACCACCAAACTTGCTCAAAACACCCAGAAACATTTATAACATAATGTCTCATCGCACACAGAAAGCCCAGCCACTGCCTACTTCACATTGAGTCGCATCGTACACAGTTAGCATGACAAGGCTACTGGATGGTAAATGCGTAGGTTTTAGTTTTCGCGACATAGAAACCCTAAATCCACTGGTGAACAATGGTGCGTCTATAGACACACCAACCTCCCAGGGCACAATCATAGACAAAACATAGAAATTCCCCGTTGCATTCAGAAAATGCATCTAACCTATTGTTCACACGATATTGACACAATGTACACTTATAGAATTGTAATAGAACACCATAGCATGATGGAAACCTCTGAAGGAAACCCTAAACATGGTTGTAAGCACGATTCAACCTTATTGCATGATTTCTAGCTAAACCATAATTGTTTTAAGCTACATTAACCACAAATCAACTATCTAATAGATAAAATCCATTGCTCAGGTTCTTAATCTCGCAAAAACCTTAAGAACTTGGAGAAAACCTGAGAAAAATGGAGTCACCCTCCCAAAACGGAGAAAATCGACCCGCTGGGGCCTTCTCGTGATTAGGCCACCTCCTCCAAGTAGTAATCCAACTCCAAAATGCCTATAGAGCACTTGAAAACGATCGAGAAAACACAAAATATCTCTGGGAGACTTCCGTAACGACCCTGGGAACCCGACCCTAGGTTCCCACCGAGAATCTGATTCCCGATGCCGCTACCCACGGATCCGAGGACCCGAGAGGGTTGAAAGATCAGTCTAGTAGGATATGTAAATGAAATAAATAACTACTGTACTAGAAATGTTCTTGCAAGTGAAAGTAAACAACAAGGTACAACTCTGGTACAAGTCCCAAACACAATAATACAAGTAAAAAAGGAAAGATAAAACCCTTAAGGGGCATACCCCGAGGCAGAAGTGCTAAGAAACAAAGGGGGCATTGCTAGGGGTGAAACCAACGCCTAGTGTCCCGCCTCCTTCCCTCGCCGTGCAACCTGCTGCTGCTGTGAAGTCTCACATGAGAAAAGAAGGGAGTGAGTTTCACATAGAAGCCCAGTTGGGACTATGAATCTCCCGTTGGTTCTAACTAGCATAATAGATATATATATAACAAAAAGAATAATAGTAACAATAATCTATTCTACTAAGGAACGAGCAAAAGGAAAGGGTTAACTACACGACCACCTGTTAGGAAAACATTACACGATCGGAAACCTCATGTAACACACTGTGACTACCTCCCTGTTGAAAACACATATAGGAGTGAACCTGTCTGGACAAAGACATTAACCATGAGAAACAACTACCACTAGTCAACCGGTCAGGAGTGCCACACGTGTCTTACCCTCGACGCATGTCTGGGCTTGTCGTCCCCTTATTGGAGTGAGGTCGCGGAACCAAGAACCACAACAACAGTTGTAGTCTGGCCGGACTACGGTCCTGCACCTAGCACCTCTAAGTGGATCCGATACCATATAGAGTGAGACAACGAGAAAGGACTGACTGGCCTGTGTCGGAAGAACAACGCCAAACCACCTCGGCATCTCAGACTAACCACGAGAGCTCTACAAATGACTCAGCACCTCTGTCCACGCACCGTTTTCCCCTCAGTTCAGAGACTAAAACTTGAGCACATTCGTAGCCTGAAGTACTCTCTCCACAGGCTCATGAGGATGGAGGTCTCGAGAAACAGTAACAACCCAAAACAATGGGACAAGCTCTCAAGTGTCGAGCACCGGGCGAAACGACTAGCGTAGTACCGTTCTAGGAATAGCACATATGCCACAGGTACAAGAGAAAGTCCATAAGACTCAAAACTTGGCGGAAGCATGTCTTCGAACGGAATGGGCTGCTCTTTGACTGAGAAGGCGACAACCTCACTGTCGCTACTTGAGACTAGAGAGGGCGACGTACAAGTTGTCGCTACCACTCTACCAGAAGGTGACAAGCAGCCCGACGCGTTCAGGAGCAAAACACGAGGTATATCCTGTTGCTCTATGAATGTGACAGGATGTCCAACACGACTAGAAGAGAAAAAAGGTGACTGGGGAAGTGTCACGACCAAAATGCGGCAACCTATGTGCCACATTCTCAATCTGAGGACTGGCTGTCATGGCTGAGCCCTCAAAACATCCCCCAAAAACACAACCACGCCAAAATTCGGGGGAGGGGAGCATGGAGAACGATAGAAATGCGTATTAGGAGCTCAACCACCCTTATTCACACCCATGCATGGCAAGGGAAGCTATCTACTCTCATGCAATGCTCATAATGCATGTTCTTGAACTCACACCCAACCCGCATGTACAACTCAAGGTGGCTTGAAATGGAGATTACAAGGCTTCTACAAGGTGGGGGAGGTCCTAAGACATGATAGAATTAGGGGGAGAGTTGGATTCCCTACCTCAAATTAGAGGACCAACCCGTTGGAGTTTTCTCGTGTGAGTGGCCATCTCCTCCTTGCTCCAAACTCCACACAGAGGCCACCTACAAGCAAAGGAGGCCCACCTTCAAGCCGAGATGCCACTAAGTTGAAGAAGAGACCCAAGGAGAGGTGAGGTTTGGAGGGAGCGGAGGAAGAGAGAGAGAGGGGTAAGAGAGAGGGGAAAGGGGAGAGTAGATCTGTAGGCTTGAGTTTTATAGGTCTCGGTTATCAGAATGCAACAGCCCGATTGTCGCGAGCATGCAAGAACGCGACGGACACCTCGTCGTGACCCCAAAAAGTCGGTCAAAGCTGACAGATGGGCCTAACACATGTCACCCTACATGCATGCTACTCTGAACGTGACAACTGGAACGTCGCCTTCACACCGCATGCGTCCTGACACGTGGCATGACTGCTCCGATAGCAAACGACAAAAAACTGCACAATGGTCAGTAAGAATGCGACGGTCAAGGAGGCTCGTTACTTAAATAGAATGTGACGCCCATCTTGTCGCCTTCATAAGGCGACAGGCTGATATGTTGCAATCCCAAGGACAACGCCAAGGGCTAAAACAGTCATAACACCTTGGGTTTTACACTTCTCTAGTTGAAACAGGAAGAAACTCTTTCTGCCGACTCTGCCTCACTTAAAATGCTCTGGAAACTAAAACGCGTGCCTGCGACATGGTGCTGCTAGAGTCGTGCCACCACAGAGCCGCACGACAACTAAAACAGTGCCATGTCTCGTCCTGGATCGACAAGCGTCTAGCACCCGGTCAAACCGACAGAAACGAGTTGCGCAAGTTATCCATCACGCGAAGATAGTCGCGCCGATGTTCCTTGCACGACAAAACATAGAAACAATTCTCTGACTCAAAATCGAGTCTGACACAGAATCGAGTCCCATGCTTGTCGCGCAGCTCAACGCCGTTGCGTTTCAAAACATGCCGACTGATATTTGCGCAACAGCAAACCAGAACTCAGAGAGGCAGCGATTTTCAACCAAACACACCTGCTCAAGCCACACAATGGCTACAAAACCTGTTAGACCCAATAAGAAAAAAAATCCTATAAACATGATACGCTACAGTGCAGGTGAGAGGCTCCAGTGGGGATGGGGAGTTTGATGGGCGTTGGGAGTTGAAGCAGGTAGTGTGGAGGAATGTGCAGGTCGGCAAGGGTGCTTCGAGGAGGCAGCGACTTGGGGGGTTGGGAGGGGGGGTTGTGGCGAGGTGGAACTTTTTTTTGGGGGGTGGGGTGGGGGGGGGGGGGGTCATTGTTCTTCTGGGGGTATGTTGGACCTGCGGGGAGTCTGGCAGGCAGCTGCTGGTCAATGGGGGGGGGGGAGGAGGGTAAAGTTGACTTTTCATATATTCTGTAATGGACATAGATGGTAGAGAGTTTTTTTGTTGGAACGGCAATAGATTTTAGATAGTTATTTTTAAATATTGGGATTTCAAGGTATTATTGGAATATCAATGGATTTCAGAGGTTATATGTAAAAAAAAACCTTTTTGTTTTCTACCCCAGAAAAGGGGCTGTATCACTAATCTTAATAAATATATTAAATAAACAGCAATAATATATTGAAAGTAAGGGGGAGAGGAGAGATTCCTTTATCTTACAGAGCAGGAGGAAACATTCATACAACTTTACAGAAATAGTTTCAATTCCCTCTTCCAATCATCCAGAGAAATCTGACTTACATGTCTACACCAACTAAATAGAAAGGAAATGGTGCTATATGCTATATTTGCCACCTATGAAGATCCCTTGAGAATGAATCATTTCATTCTCTCGTGATACCCCAGTCCGAGAGGCTGAGAATTTGAGGTCTGGCACTTGAACCTTGCTTGACCTTAAATTCTTGGACTTGCTGTCGCACTTGTTGAATAATAGAGAATTGCCCCAAAAAAGATGTCATCTGTCTGAAAATTCTCCATACTTCACTGTGCTGATTGGGCAAAAACACATAAGATTATCAACATCCTCATCCACACTGTTCCACATACACTACAAATTGTCTCACATTCAGGACTCCATTTCCTCCTGTACATTTTGGTGATAATTATCTTTTAAAACAATAATTATCTCTGAAAGCCTGAACTTTCAGAGAAGATGTGACCTTTCCACGCCACTTGGAATTTAGCAAAAGATGCAGTGACTCCTTTCGTAGATCTGTACATTGTCTTCTCTGTAAAGAGACCATTTTTCCTCCAAACAACATAATCTGCCTGGTCTGAATCTATTGTTATACTTTCAATTATTGGATAAGATCTCAATGCTCACTTTCTTCCTCTGGTTTGAGGAAGCTTCCTTGATGTTATATAGCAGTCTTTGACAATTGACACTACACTGCTTACCCTTGGTTAATTTGAAAATTTGAACACCTTTTTGTATTTATCTTTTAGATACATATTATTACACCACCTGGCACCTGTCCCTCCAAAATAAGGTTGAAGCACCATCCCCCATCTTTCTATGAATGTCCTTTTCTATATAATTCCCTGCATGTAGAATGCCTTTCCAGTCTGGTGAGAGTTGGGTTACTGTTGTCCAGTCCCAAACAAAGTCGATGGCATTATCTGTGATGTTTAGAAATGGTGTCCTCTTCCACAGAGTAAGGTCTTGATGCATCAGCTCCTGCAGTCACTTTCCAAGCTGTGCAATATTCATCTGTCCCAAACCTTTGATGCCTAATCCTCCGAACTTCTTTTGTCTGCATACAAAGTACCATTTCCTGAGTAGAATGCCAACTGAATTCCCCTGGTTGTGGCTACCCCTTGACAAACTCCACTGATATGATTAATTTATTTGAGCACTGATGCAGGTATGCTGAAGACTGATAAATAATGCTGTGAGATAGCAGATAGGCCAATATTGATTACAGAAATTCTCCTCCAAGTGATAAATGTCTAGCTTTATGCACTGCTGATTTTTCCTGGAACTTCACAATTAAAGTACTCTGTTCGACAGCCCTCAATTGTCTATAATATAGCTGCAACCCCAGATAAGTGATAGGTAATGTGCCCACCTCTCGCCCCCACGTCTGTGGATCATGCTGCAGTAGATCATTAGATGTATTAACTCCAACTGATGAGCTATCTTCAAGTTTTACTTTACATGCTTCAAAATTCTTTAAGATGAAGAGAAACATTCTTCTCTCTTTTTCGGACAATAAAAGTTTTCCTTCTTTATCTGACAAGAAAAAAATACATTCTTTATCATTAGTTGACTGAATGATAATAACCAATGCAACCAAGAAAGTGGAGCTTGTGTATATACTTTTTGCTCATTTTGATTTTCTATATCGCCTTTTGTAGAGTGATATAGGAAAGCAATATTGGTTGAAATCAAGGGGAGTTTCGCAAATAACTTGGGTCATAGAATGAGTGGGTGGTGCCTGTAGGTGAATTATTGCTGCCTGGCTATTGCTACCTTGTTGCTTGCTAATGGTTATTTTTTTGCTTGTGACGTGAGAGCATTTGTTTATGTTTTTGGATGTAATTTGCAGGGTGCAGGATGTAGCTGAATTACTTGGAATGATGGTTGAAGATAACAAGCGTATACAACCCAACGTGAAGACTTATGCGTAAGAAGGATTGATTTTAAAGAATTAGCTAGAAATCATTTTCCTTTTTTATGATAGTATCAGACAAGGATAGGCCCAATTATGGCTTGGGTTGACATCTAAACAATTTAGAAATGTTTTTACAAGGTTTGATGGAGTCGGTGGTGATGGATAGCCATTTTAACCATTAAATCAACTGATATTCTGTAGATTTCATTAAATTCTTGAATTTTGGCACCCTTTACTTCTAGTTTAGTGGTTTTGACAGCTGCATAATTGCTACCAATGGTCCTCATTTCAAGTTAATTTTGAAATAATAGTGGTTCTTCAACATCATCATTCTCTCAGGTTGTTGGTGGAGTGCTTTACAAAATATTGTGTTGTACGTGAAGCTATCAGACATTTTCGTGCTCTTAAGAACTTTGAAGGTGGGACAAAGGTCTTATATAATGAAGGGAATTTTGGGGATCCACTCTCACTTTATCTTCGGGCATTATGTCGCGAAGGTATGTTCTTCTAGATTATCTTCGTCAAATTACAATGGTACTTCTACTTTTTGAATAACTAAACGTGTAATCATCTTATGGTGATCATTAGAGGGAAAAAGAGAGAGAGAGAGAGAAAAAAAATTGATGTGGGACAACAGTGCTGAGTGGGCTGACACATAGACGGGCTTAGGGTCGATCACTCCAGGCCTTGAAATGGGTCGATTGGCCTGCTGGAAGGTAGCTGGCACAAGTCAGATCATGGCAGAGTCGGTGCTAGGCCACTGTAGGGCTAGGCCAGGGCTGATCTAGGCAGAGCCATTGCAGATTGTGGGCCCATAGTGGGCGCTGGGCTGCGGCTTGGGGTGATGCTAGTTGGGTCCCCGCTTGGCCGGGATGGGCCTGCCAGTAGGTGGGGTGCAATCTCTCGTGGGCTCAGGATGAAGGGGCCTGCAAACAGCACAATGTGGGCAAGTCAAGCCCATAAAAATAAAAAAAAAAAAAATTAAAAAAATAAAAAAAAAACCTCCAGTTAGGGCATGGGGTGTCGACCTCCGCTCAATGGCGACCATGGTTTTTGAAAGAGATGTTGTAGGGTGATGGCTGGCAGACCTATGTAGGGGACATGTCCAGCAGAGGTGCAGACCAAGGTTTGGCGGATCCCCGATTCGGACCGGATCGGGATTTTCCTGATCCGATCCGATTCGGGCGGATCGAACCGATCCGGTTCGATCCGCTTGGATTCGGCCAGAACCCTTATTTATGAACCATTTTATGGCCGATTCCATTGAATCTGGCCTTTTTTTGAATGATTGTGTGGTTTAGGCCTCTTGTACATATGTTTCATCATATTCCATGAGATTTATATCATGTAATTGGTATAAAAACATTTATTTTCAATGAAATAAAGCATTAGAAGAGTGAAAACAAATTGAAACTCATTAATTGAAAGATATTTACATTGCACAAAGTCAATACAACTATCAAACTCTAAATTCCAATAAAAATACAATGACTTACTCTAATATCCCCAATGCCCTTGTTGATATGGATCATATGCATTCCATTGGGATTGGCTAGGCATGGATTCGGACTCATCTGACTCTGAGGGGAGCTCCCCAATAAGATGATGACCTTTCGTTCTTGACACAAAACCACGAAACTCATCCCATGTCATCATGCTATGGTATCTCTGCCGAAACTGACTGAGATAATGGTCCCACACTTGACAGCCGGGACGGACTACCCCCAGTTGTGCCATCTGTACATCCTCCTCAGGAACAAAAACTTGGACTGGAATAGGAATAGAATATGCAGGAGGAGGATGCATATATGGAGATGGACCAAGGTAGCCTGTTGTGGCAGTGTACCCACTGTACGGTCCGTACCCACTAGAGTAGTCTGTGCTAGTGGAGTCGGGCTGGTAGCTATGACCGCCATAGGATCCAGCAGACTCATGTGTACTCATCCTCTCAAAGTCTGATAACATAGTGTCATAACTATGGGAATCCACTGGTTCACCTCTTCCTTGACTGCCAGGTGGAAACCTTGCCTTCTATTGTACCGAAGTGGGGCACCATGACTGCTATCTTGTGTTGCACCCCCATAAAATTGCTCCTCTGTGAATGCCATGCCACCTCCTCCTCCCTCACCACCCTCACCTCCTCCTCCCTCACCACCCTCACCTCCTCCTCGCCCTGACCATCGTTACCACCTCCACCGTTACCACCACCGTCACCACCAGCATCTGAAGAACCACCTGCAAAGGCAATATCATTTGAACATTAGTTAGAACAAATACAAAATTACAAATACATTTTGAGGTAATTTTTAATACAAAATGATGGCCTACCAGTAGTCATCGAATCATGGGAGGCACTATTGGGCAATCGGGGTGAATCCAATGGAGACGGTGTCTCATCATCTGCATTTGGATCCAAAGTCTCTGCATCGGCAATGTCAAGTGGATCTTCAACAACGGTAGCACCTTTCTTGCCTTTCTTGGATCCCCAACCAGAAAACCAACCTTCTTTTTTTGTGCTGGGACGGGAGGTGGCTCTCGTATAACAACTCCTTTACTTGGCGGGACTCTGTTGCACCAGTTTTTTTCTGCGGGATTCTGTTGCTATTTGCTTCCCTTTTGCCAATTGAGATGATGTGGGAGCCCTTGTAGATTGTGAGGGAGGCGCATCCTGGGTAGATAAGCCTCTCCTTCTAGATTGTGTGCGGGGGAGGCCTTCCATCAACCTATCAAAATCATCATCATCATCATTACCTCCTCCTCTACCTGCAATAACCCCCAACATTATACATTAGGAAGTTAGCATAAATGCAACTGATAAAACATGTAAGATGAAAGAAAGAAATGACTCTCCCACCTGCAGTACGCGTCACATGCTCTACTTGTATGTCCGCAAGAAGATCCACCTCAGCCTCTGGATCCATCTCATAACGAGGGGAATATGGCTGTCCCACATTCCCACGATCTCCCTCCTCCTCTGCTGTTGCTTCTGCTACTGCCCTTGCCAAGAAAGTGTTAGGGCGAGGTGGATCTTCAGGGTCGTCTGCCTCCTCATCTAACTCATACTCCCCTCGCTCTGTTGTTGCTCGTGCAACCCATGCAACCATTGGGTCTTCTTCATCTCGTAGAAATCCAACATCAATTGGATCATACTCTACGTCCCCACGCTTCTTTGGATCTTCTGTAAGATGTTTGACCCTCAGCCTCATATTATAGTGGACGTACACCAATTGGTCCAAACGCCTATATGAGAGACGATTCCGCACTTTGGTGTGTATCAATGCAAATGTACTCCAGTTCCTCTCACATCCACTAGATGAGGAAGTCTGCGATAAGACCTTCACTGCAATTTTCCTCAATGTTGGCGCGGAATGCCCAAAGTTGAACCACCAATCAGCTGCATCCAAATTCAATTATGTCAATCAGATGTCAACCATCAAGTTGCAATGATAAAAAATGTAAATGGGAAGCATATTACCGCCGTCTACACGCTCCCGACCAGCAATGGCAGATGGCTCAGCAAAGGTCCCAGTGGCTTCCCGAAAACGCTTCATCTGCATAGCATAAATTTATCATCAACTCCTATGAACTTCAAGTATTTGATTTAACTTTGGATGGAAGTTGATAATCCTATACTTGCCTCATCAATGGCATCTGCCGCTAGCACAGGACTTCTTGACAATCTCTCAACCACCCTTGCAAAGGCAGCCGTCAAATCATCATCATATGCTAGCTCGTGTGCGTAATGGTATGCAGGGTGGAGATAGTATGCTGCAATTGAATAAAATACCATCATCAATACAATAAATAATAGATTATTACAGAAATATGATTTATTTCCTTACCCGCCATATGGAGATCTCTACTCATCTGCCGGTCCCATCTATCGTCAACAACATCCAAAACCAAGTGTGCATGCCGAGGTGAGACTTCACGGATCTTTTTCCTCGCGGCTTCAAGCTTTGCATATACCAATCCTATAGATGGTCTCCTATCCCCATCCACCACCCTCAACACCTCATATAGAGGTTCAATGATCTGTACCAGCTTGAAGACCCGATCCAAAAATTGGAGCTGTTGACGATGCCTTCCACCTCCTTTCCATCAGATGTACTAGCAAAATTACTCTGCAACCATTTATCACCCCTGAACATGCGTTTCAATCCATCCTTGTGCTTCAGTAGACTCTGTAGTGCCACAAAATTTGTTGCAAAGCGGGTGACACCGGGCCTCAACAACTCTCCACCAGTGGACTCTCTCATCCACGCCAACACCAGATGATGATTGTAGATGAAACGTGTTATCTTCTGTCCTGCATCCACCACCATTTTCACAGGTTGCAGTGTCCCAATTTCTTTAAGCATTAAATCAACACAGTGGGCAGCACATGGGGTCCAGTATAGATGAGGATAGATATTCATCAACTCCTCCCCTGCTTTCTTGTACGCAGCTCCATTATCCGTGACCACCTGCACAATATATTGCTCCCCAATCTCCCAACCACCTCTCGCATCAAACCCAATATGTATTCATAGTGTGTACATGCTCGGATGCGTCAACTGATTTGTGATAGAAGACTTGTCTATCACAATACACTAGGAAGTTGATGAGGCTGCTCCTGGTGATGCCCGACCAACCATCACACATGATGGTGACACCATACTTCTCCCATTTCTTCTTAAATCCATCTATGTAAGACTTTATCTCATCAACTTCCTCCTGCAGATATTCCCTGCCAAGTCCCTAGCTGTAGGAGGCTGCACATGTAGGCCTCCACGTTGAACCTCCTGTATTGCAGTTTTATAATAGGGACTGTTCGCTGCATTAAATGGTAACCCTGTATGGTGCCACCACTTTGCAATTGCTCTCCCCACCTTGTATTTCGGCCCCTGCTGGTTGTATGAATCATCAATCCTAGTCTGCTTGCCATGCTCCCTAGGATACACATAAGGGTCCACATCCTCAATTTGCACACCTGTGGGTCTTTTGCTATGCCTGCCTTCTTCTGGTACTTGTGTGGGAGGGGGTCGAGTGAAATAATCTCCCACATTTGAAAATCGACGGGAGCCACTGCCACCTACCGCTGAGCCACTGCCACTGCCACTGCCAACCTCATGCTGAGCTCCCTGAAAACTCATTCTGTGCCCTGCCCTTTGATCAGCTTCCCATGCCTCAGCCCTGCTATGTGCTCTGGCTAGCCTTTCCTGCACATCAGGATCAGGAACATATTCTGCATACATTTGAACTTCATCATCATCATCTTCATCTCTTTGTCTTCCTGATATAATCTCTGCTATCTCCTTATCTGCCTTCTTTCTTGCTGTCTCAGTTCGAACTTGCTTAATGTGTTCACTCATAGCCTTCTTGACTTCTTTTGGCACCGATTTACACCCCTGCACGTCATGGTACCCTGCTAGTCGACCACCAGCAAGGTGCTTCTTCAAACGGGAGACCCCACCTCCTTGTCCCACAAAACCACAATAATTGCACTTAAAGTTGTGCCTATTCTCCAACATGATGCCATGCTGCCACCCAATATCATCAGAACCTCTTTTCGGTGCCATCTACAATGACAAAAAATAAATAATAAATTAACAGTAAATTAAATTAAATTTCAGAATTTGAACACTAAAAGAAAGTATTCTTACTTCTTAATTGTTATATGAATTTTTTTAATATACATGAACACATGATCACAGAAATCCATTCACACATGCATATATATTTTCTGTAATTTCACATTTTATTTTAAAATACTTCTTATTAATCTAAGAATATAAATTAATTATTGCTCAACTTCTTATTTAATCAACTTCTAATCATGATGTACAAGTTATACAACACATTTCTATCAATTTTTGGTAGTTTACACTTTTTAAGATTTATAAAATTATTATTCAAATTTTAATATAATTATTAATTATTTATGAACATTAATTAATTATACCTAAACTTCTTATAGAATCAAGTTCTAACCATGATATAGAACTTATAGAACACCTTCCTATCATTTTTTGATTGTTTAATTTTTTTTAAGATTTTTCAAATTATTTTCAGAAAATCATATTTTAGGGAAAATCATCAAATCTACATGAAAACCTTGTAGATCTTGATGAGAAATGGTTGCAAGTGAACATCAATCCCTTGCAACATCATTTCCTAACAAGATCTAACCCATACACCAAGAAAAGAACAGAAAAATGAAGAAATAAGGTTGCTTACCTTGAAAACCCTGTAGAACCTTCAAAAAACTTGAAGAACAAGGCTTCAAAGCTTCCAAATCCACCTCCAAATGGACACAAATTCACTTAGGAAGCCTCCTCCTGTGGATTTGCACCTAAATCTAGGTTTTTCTCTTCAAAAAAACTGCAAACGGGGGGGAGAAAGGGGCCTGCGGTTTCCTGCGCTGCGAATGGGACTGTTCAGTCCCGATACGCAGCGCATCGCCGACACCCTTTAAGGGTGTCGGGCGGATCGCGCCCGATGCGACAGTGCCGGATCGGATCGCATCGCATCGGGCTCGATCCGCCTGCTAAGAAAGGATCCGGGCGCATCGGGCGAGTCGCGCATCGGATCCTCCCTGATCCGATGCGATTCGGGGGGATCGGCCCGGCTCGATCCGGCGCGCCAAACCATGGTGCAGGAATGGAGAGGGCTGGTGACGATGGAGGTCGCAGTTGGACTCTGCGGGTCTTACTGGGCAGTGGGGCATGCGGCAGACCAGCAAACACCAGGAGGGTTGAGGAGAAAGGGAAGAGGAGGTGAAGAATTTGGGGAGGGGGGGGGGGGGGTCTTCACAGTGGACGGCACAGGGGAATGGGCTATGCCCGGCAGTGTAGGGCCACGATGGCACTGGGAGGAAGAGGTCAACGGGATTTGGTGGTCGATTGGCCTCCCCATCATAGGGAGGTGCCGGAAGCAACACTATGCCAAAGAGGGAGTCGGAGGTGGCGTTGTGGAACAACAGAGGCGCAAGCGATTGTGGCAGGTTGGGATGGCGGCAGGGTTACTAGGCAGCAGCGACCAGGGGCATCGCACCCCTTGGCTTTGTCCGATTAGGATGGGAGCCTCCCACCCCTGATCTGGTCGGGCTGACCCTCGTAGAGAATTGATAGAGAGAGCAAGAGAGATAGAGGGGAAAGGGGGGCTAGGGGGAGACACCCCTAACGCAAACTTCTTTCCAACCTTTTTTTTAATTCATCATGTCTTTCCAATGTTATAATGTGTAGGGATAACCCTAAGGCCCCTTAGTGGGACAAGCCACTTAAGGCCCATAGGCCACGTGCTAACTAAAGACCCAAAGAGAAGATACATAAGAAAATTATAAAAGACTCTTAATACGCTAGCCAATGGGCCCAAAAATAATAGTTGTACATATCTATCCCATAAACATTAAAAGCCCAATAATCTAATGGGCCCATGCACATTGAGAAGCCCACCCATGCTTCTACATCATACTAGTTTTGAAATGATGAAGCATCCAGGCGGTGACTAAGGGGTCAGCAGACTCAGCACATCCACATAACGTTGGTGATGTCAATAAGATGCACAAGTGCTGATGTTGGAGATGACGGACGAAGTGAATCTAGTCGTCCAACCACGTAAGACCAAAGTTGTCTAGATCACACAAACAATTGGCCTGAGCATTAGAAAGTGTTGTACGATAATCTGTCTTGAATACATCATTCGATATCAAATGAAGTCCCAGTGAGAAAAACAACTTAGAATCCTATTCATCGTCTATCGCAAGCGCAGTGCAAACACAACCATCTAGGAAGGGGTTGAAGCCTCTGATAGTGGACTAGGTAATATCACCTCTAGCTTGATGTAGGCACGGTCATTTCAGATAGGAGTCGCCGCTTGCGTTTGGGGTGCTCTGCGATGTCATCTGCTCCAGAGGCAGCCATCGGGTGCAACTAAAGCCATGATGGTGCACAGGAACGACTAGAACCTCGGGTGGCAGCTGTAGAACATATGAAGTCGACTTGGATCTCACAACAGTATGCCGCTCAACCAACCACTCAACACCAAGAGCGATGACAAGCTCCTCAGACCAAGGAATTTTGGATTGGATCGGGGTCTGAGATTAGACCCCCTCGATCCCGATCTGGAATAGGATCGGATCGGCCAGGATCGAGAAAATGGATTGCTGGGGATCAGCCGGGATTTTGTTTAATTGCATGGGCTTACTGGATATGTCATGAGGAGATCCGGATTGGGCCATTTAGAGCGGAATTGGATCGGCTATTGCCGATTCCAATTTGGATCGGCCGATTCTGTAATCCAGGCCTCAAATGAGTAGATCACCTAAGCATCATCTAAATAAACATACTCTTAAGTAGCTGAGTGACGCAAAGAATGAAAGGATAACTTCATTAAAGAAATATCTGGATGGATGATCATCTCTCTTGTCTAAGGTAACAAGTCCATAATGCCTTAAGAGACATGTTGACCGACTAATTGGGAACACATCACGTGAGCAGGTTGGTCATTTGGCATGCTCCATAGTTGTCAAGGCGGATGCCTAGCGGCGCCTAGGCGCCGCTTAAGCGCCAAGGCGCTTCCTCAGCCGCCTAAAACACCTCGCCTTTCTAAGAGGAGAAAAGGCGCCCCAAGGCGCCGCTAAGGCGGCCAAGGCACACGCCAAGGGCGCTTGGGCGCGCCTAGACCCTTTAGGGGTCCGCAATATCCACTTAGACAGTAGATTCAGGTCGGTTTTCAGGGCTAAGTCCAGCCCGATTCAGGTAACATCTTATTTACTTGAATATCATTTAAGTAAATGTTATAATTTGTTGTTTCATTTACTTAAGATATTACATGTAAATAAGTACCCCCCATATGAATTCAATAAAAATATCAAAAAAAATCATATCTCTTACAAAAAAAAGGTCAACTCTCCCATCGAAGAAGAAAATCACGATTTCGATGATTTTAGCGAAATGTTAACTTCTAATCTCTCATAATTTGACCTATCTAAAAATTTGATAATTCAAATAAACTATATGGAATAGTAAAAATCTAAAGTCCGGTAAAAAAGTCGAACGTGCATATGACTTCTCCAAGGGAGCCGCTCTCCTACTGACAGCACTTAGTCTGTTTGAGATCTCTCAGGATTTGGTCAAACTTAAACTATCATCACCCAAACACATGAGACTTGTCATTTTCTAGTTTCTTTTCAATTTTTAGGCATATTGTGGATTATGTAATGGACTCATTTAGTTTTTACTTGTTTTAAGTGTGTTAAGATATTGTACTTCTTATTTTTATTTAACATATTACATGTATGTGTATTGCTTGTTTTAAAAGTTGAAAATTAGTTTCTGATGATAGAATGATATTTGCACTTCTTGTTCTTATTTAGTGTACTTATTTATTTGAAGATGTCAATTTAGATTTTTTATGACTTTATGATATATAATGTGAGTTTGTTTACTTGGAGTTTAATTTTTGTTGCTTTCATTGTCTTTATGTCTGTCATATTATGATATTTTTTATTGAATTTTCATCATTATATATATTTATAGATACATAAATATCATGTAAGAGGGACACTTGAAAACAACTCATACTTGGTTCCGTCCTAAACGCCTAGGCACCGCTTAGGCGAGCGCCTAAGCGCTTAGGCGATCCGAGACCCCACCTACGCCTTGGTCGCCTTGACGCCTTGACAACTATGGCATGCTCACATTCGTCTTGGCAAATTATGGCATCATACCTATAGACACATAAATGAGGACAAACATGTTAACCAGAACCCCGACTTGAGAGGACAAATTGGTTCTTTGTGCTTTAATACCAAAATTGATGCGGGTCAACAGTGTAAGTGGGTCGACAAATGGGTAGGTTTAGTCAAATCACTTCAGGCCCTGAAATGGGCGGGTTGGCCTATTGGAAGGTGGTTGGGTCCGGTCGGATCGAGGCAGAGTCGATGTTGGGCCATTGAAGGGCTGAGCCGAGGCGGATTAAGGCAGAGCTGGTGCAAGTTGTGGGCCTATAGTAGGTGCTGGGCCATGCCTCAATGTGATGCTGGTTGGGTCTCTGCTTGGTTGGGCTGGGCCGGCTAACAAGTGGGGTGCAAGCTCTCATGGGCTCAGGATGGGTTGGCCCAGCTAGAACGACCAATGTGGGCTTGTTGAGCCTAGTCTGCAGAGGGCCTAGGTGTTGACCCATGCACAATCATAGAATGTGTCAAGATTGGTCGATTCCTTATCGATCAATTTGATTCCAGGGGGTAGCCCCCTCGATTACTAAACTTTTGGCCAAATCGATTGGAATCATATCGAATTGGTCAAGATCAATTGGAATCAGTCAATCTGGTTAACTCGACTTGGTGATATTTATGTAAGATTTTTAGTGTTCTATTGAGTTTATTTGAATTATGAAATTTTTAGATAGGTCAAATTATGAGGGATTAGAAAGTCGTTATTTTGATGGAATCACCAAAATCGCGATTTTCTTCTCGGATGGGAGAACTGACTTTTTTTTTATATAAGAGATATGATGTTTTTGATATTTTTATTGGATTCAAATGGGATACTTTCTTATTTACATGTAATATCTTAAGTTAATGAAACAACATATATAATGTATTATATATAATATATATATATATATATACACACACACATGGGTTTGTATCCAGATGTATGTGTATATGTGCATGGGCGTGACAGACTGTTTTAAAACAGACAATTTATAGGGTGCAAGGAGTTTTTATGTCTAAGCACTCGGACATTTATATGTATCCTATAAGGTATGCTTTCTGCGCGCGTTCGTTTTATCAGGCAATTAGGATGATCGTGTATTGGACCTTTACTCACCAACCGGAGTCGGTGTTTTATTTACATCGAGTCGAACTCGAATACCTTTGATACCATATGTTTGTTAAAAGACCTTTGCTGACTATGGGGTTAGAAACGATATTTAGACATCCATATGTTACATATGCAAATATCTTTATTGCATTTGCATTTTTATATTTCATGGCCTACTTGTACAACCATTAAATGATACCAGAACATACATGAAATATTCATGCCTTCCTCATGTGTATTGATTTTACAAACATGAGTATCCACCTCCCACACCTCTTCTTTTCATCTCACATGTTGTGGGGTATGACCCATGGGCTGGAGGCATTCCAAGGGAAGGGGGTGGGGGTTGCACGGTGGAGAAACCCCAGTGGGGGGGTAGCGCATAGGGGAAGAGCCCCGGGGGGGTGTTGATGGGTCGCAGACGGCCAAACCCCCCGTGGGGGGTGCCGTATGGCCAAACAACCCCCCCCCCCTCCGTGGGGGGTTGGCTCATGTCTGAACCCCCGTGGGGTGTTGCGGCATGGCCAAACTCCCCCGTTGGGGGTCGGCTCATATCCGAACCCCCTGTGGCGGGTTAGACCATGGCCGCACCCTTCCGTGGGGGGTCCCGCGTGCCTAAGGGGGAAGCCCCGGACCAGCCATATATATGTGGGTCCCTTGGGGGCTTCATTCTCACGTGAAACCTCATTTGAAGTCCGTTTGTTGTCATCTTCCTGCAAGGGAGCCGGTTTGTTGACCCGAACGTTGATACGGTGCGTGTATTACGACCGCCTTCGATCGGCATTACGTTGATCTTGCACAGCGAAGGTTGTGTATCTTAACACGTCGCGCTATCAAAGCGTTATATTTAAAATACATTTCGAATTAAATCAGAACATATATTTTTGAACCCGTTTATCTTAGGTGTTCGAAACCAGCATGCCCGAGGGATTTTCCTAGGGCTTTACATCTTTTCCAGGCGGGTTTATCGCCCGAACTTTATCTAAACCTGAGAATTTTTTCGGGTTTAACAGAGACCCAATTCAATAAACTTTAACATGATATCAGAGCCCACATTATGATCCAATCGGTGCACCACAAGTTCATAATGGTCTACGTGATAAAGCCAAAAATTGACTTAAATATGAGATGTGTAAAAGAGTCCCATATTGGAAAATGACAAAAATATAAGATTTTAAGTTGGAAGGCCCAATCCAATAAAATTTTAACCATAATTAATTCAAAGTAAAAATTTCAATTGATATTTTATCTTGCTTAGGTAGCATTATAACGGTCAAATAGGGAGAATGCATGAGAGATTTACTGTAATATCCTGTATTTAGGACCTTAGGTCCAGAATCTTTAAGTTTACTCTTGAAATTTGTATTAGAACTTTGGCCCACTTTATCTAGAATTAGCTATTTACCCCATACTTTTAAGCTAGAACTCACCACTTATGGGGATAAAGACTTAATAATTATGAGCTAGATCCCAGGATCTCTTCAGTAATCGGAACTCTCTTCAGTAATCGAAACAACTTCCATTTATTCTCCAATCGTATGACATTTTTTCTCCAATCGGTACGGGACTTCTTCTCTAATTGATAGGAGCTTTCCTTTGTTCTCCAATCGGTATGACCTTTGTTCTCCAATCAGTACGGGACTTCTTCTATAATCAATAGGAGCTTCCCTTTGTTCTTCAATCGGTTCAGAATTTCTTCTTTAATCGATAGAAAACTCCTTCTATAATTGATATGGAGTTTAAGTGTAAATCTTTAAAGCGATAGTAATTGTCATGTTATTTACCAGAAGTCAACTTCATCTAGCCCCTTTGACTAGTCAAACTTTTGACTTCGACCTCAGCACCTGATGGGATAATTATGTTTTCTCTAAGAGTTTCGCCGCTTGCCTTTTTACGCCACCATTCTTAGTCCCATCAATCATCTCCATTAGGTTTAGTATCTCTCCCTTGACTTGTATGTTTGTCAGGTGTTTGAACCTCCTTGTTAATATCGACCCACTCTAATTTGAACTCCTTCTAAACCCTCGTTACCACCCTTACGGCTGGCCATTTTTCCTCTTGTTGCTAAGAAAACTGAAGGCAAGAGCTTGGGGGCCGTAGCAGCATTCTGGTGCAGTAGGCCTCCTAGTTCTCTCGGGGGAAACTCTAACCTAGATTCTCCAACTCCAAAGGGTAGGTACGACCAAGTCATTCTTTGTCCCTTTTGAAACCTCTTTATCTTCTTAGTACAGTGCCACTTGTAAGCTTGCATGTAAGATCTAAAAGTCCTGTCTGATTCCTTTATATGCTACTGACACTCTTGTGTTCCATGTCTAGATGTCTTGGCAAGATTATTTGAATTTTCTCTCTCTGGGGTGGTTAGAAATGCTCATGGTTGGTGTCCTACTTGAGTGGTCGGTCGTGACGACGGTTTCATCCCACAAATTTAAACATGGGTGGTTAGGCTCAGCTCGCTCGGCATTTTTATTTATGTATGTATATGTATGCATCTTGTTTCGGTAGATGGTTAGCTATATGTTATGCATCCCCATGAAAGATTTGATGATGCCATTTTGATAATGTTTGAATTCAGATACTTTCCTACCATTTATGTTCGAAACCCGTTGCATGCCTTTCTGTACACTTGAAATCCGATAAGCCGCCACTATGTGTGTGCTCTTTGTTCAAGCTTTTATGCTTTTGTTCCATATAAACTACTCTATACTTCATGCCCATTTGTTTAGATTCCCATGTTTGGTTCTGTCACCTTTTGTGCTCAGCGACTTTTGTTCGGCCTGTAGCTAATGAACATACTATTATGCTTGTACTATGATGTACATTTGTAATTTAATTACCTTGTTGAAGTTGTATTAGTATTTGTACCACACTTTATCCGTGTGATTGGTCTGTTATTTTATGTCATGCAGTACAGAAACCCATCCTATAACAGAAGTGCTTAGGATATTTCATTGGTGTGCGTGTGGCACCTTTTAACCGGCCGGGAGGGGTGTTGCACCACATTTACTCTGCGTTATTCAATCCTTTATACACAATGTATATACAGACATAACACCGGTCTAATCTTCAACAATGCACACATTTTCGGATTCACTATGGCATTGTTATGGGCTGATTACCAATTTGTTATTCTAATATTTTTGTGTTAACTAGTGGTTGATTTTTAACCAAACAAGACAGTACTGGATATACATATACTAAATAGGTTCACATTAGGCGATCATATCATTTTCCAGTTGCATTAGCTGAGACATTTTTATTCCTCTGAACAGATAAACATATTATTAAATTAAAACCAACATGTTACTTTCATGCAATAGTTGATTATTTGCAAGATGATGTTTTTAATAAATATCTGAAAATGTTTATGTTAGTGATTGATTTGCTTCTATTGGCTTTGTCATAGCACCTAACAGACATTTCTCAGTTGTCTAAAACTTTGTTATTGTTGTGAAAGAGTACTTCTCTGAGCAGATCATTTGTGTACCCAGGACGACCTGTTGAGTTGCTTGAAGCATTAGAAGCAATGGCCATGGACAATCAAACAATGCCACCACGTGCGATGATCTTGAGCAGAAAATACCGTACATTAGTTAGTTCCTGGATTGAACCTTTACAGGAAGAAGCTGATGTTGGTTTTGAAATTGATTATATTGCCAGGTATGTCTATTGGTTTAATGACTACTTGGATAACATTTATGTTCATTCTCTTTAGGCTTCGGTTAAATTAGTTATATTCGGATTTTCTGGTACAATGATTCTTGTTAGAGAGAAGTACCTTGTTAGGAGGACACAGGATGTTTTATGTGTCCCTTGTTCGTACATGCTGATCGATCTGATGAAAGCTGTACATAACACATCAAAATTGGGTTTTCTTTACTGTTAAAAGAGTCTCCTATTGTTTTATTGAGCTCCGCTGTTTCTGAAAAATCCACCTGGCTACATTTAAGCTTCTGGATTATAGTATCTTCCTTGTTCCCACTTCCCAAAAGGCCGGTGCATGAAGTTACATTTTGAGAACATAAGCTTTGTTTAGATTTGGGTTCTCTTCCCCTTTGTTAGTCTCTCAGTTTAATTGCACAAAAACAAGAGTATTTCATGTCAAAATGGGTGCTGAATATGCTCATTCTACTAATTTTTAAGCTCCATTGCATGTTTCTTCAGAGTTCAGACTTTACTTATCAGATTTAGGTCGCAGCTAAAAATATGCAGTCAAGCAATCAGTCAAAATGACACAAAATATTGTGGTGTTGATCCTTCCATGTAAACGATAAGGTGAAGCATCCGTAAAATTGAACTGATACGAAGAAAGAATGAGACGGGAGAAGAACAAAACTAGAAACCATGTTTGTTATATCTAGAGGCATAATCAACTTTCCAGATGGTATTAGGTGCTAATACTACGTGGTAGGTTCATGGGCTACCTGATAATATGTGGTCACATTTTTGAATATTTTATATATATTTTTATTAGTTTTGGAAAAATAATATTGACCTCAGATTTTCCGAGGATGAGAGGAGCATAATCTTACTACAAAGACCTAAAAACTATTTCCATCTTGTTCATGGATCAGGTATTCCTAGAGGGAAGTTGCCAACTGACATGAGAGCTCTCCTCTTAAAGACCCAATATGCTCTCATCTTATCCTTGACACCAAACTTTAACAGCATTTTATTTCTAACCATTATGGATTTCATGTAGAGGCACACACAGGTAGACCCATGGTCAACTTGATAATACATGTTCATCTTTTGTTAATCTCTTATATTATTCCTTGTGTTAGAAAATAATATTTTCCTCAGGGTATGCAAGAGGACGAGAGAAGCATATTCAGTATTATTTATGTATTGTATTGAAGTTGGAACTTGGAACAAAATCTGATGAGAATGAAAAGAAGAGATTCCTTGAACTTTTGTTTCTCCTTTTTCCTTTTGTCAACATTACCTTCCTCTTAAGGCATGGGTTATGATTAGAACACTATTGAGGTATATGACTAATTCTATCATACATCCCTTTGTGGCATGGGTTATGATTATGATAGTATATTGTTGAGGTATATGACTAATTTAGCATGCATCCCTTTTGGCTTCCACAAAAACATTATATCGACCTCAGTCTACCTAACAATCTATATTTGGTGACACAAGCATTCCTTTTCCTTTCATCTTGCAGGTTGCACATCTATTTTTGTATCTTTCTGCTCTTTGTGTTTTGATCTTTACCATAATATCTCCCATTTGCAGGCTTATCAGTATAGAAGTTCCAATTGCCATTTGGATAGAACAAAAGTATCTTTGTTTTAGCTTTTCAATTAACAGATTACCATTGTAGAGTTATATGCAAAATTTTCAAATCTTCCTAGCTGGTTGTTTTCTCTTGTCCATCTTTGACCATTTCATTTAGTTGCTACTTGGAAAGAGAAGAATGGTTTTTGGTGTATGTTCATTGGAGAGGACTAGGTCCTCTGGTTTTTCTGATTACTAAATCTTGAGGTTTTTCAGCCATCCAATGTCTTCCTTTATTGTGATGGGTTTGTCTTAGTCACGTGGTAGTCATTTTATGGAATAAACATGTCTTAACATTTGCATTTTTTATGAAAGATCTTGTTTTCATCAATATTTTAGATTTTTCACTACTTTCACAATTGGTATAAAGTTTATGATTCTCAACACCCCCCCCCAAAAAAAATCCCCTAAAAATGCCAGGTATGTTGCTGAAGGTGGTCTTACTGGTGAACGCAAGAGATGGGTTCCACGAAGAGGAAAAGCTCCACTGGATCCTGATGCACTTGGGTTTGCATATTCAATCCAATAGAAACTTCATTTAAACAGCGTTGTGTTGAGGATTGGAGGATGCACCATCGTAAACTTTTGAAGATCTTACGAAATGAAGGACCTGCAGCTCTTGGGGATGTGTCTGAGTCTGATTTTATTAGAATAGAAGAAAGGTTAAAGAAGATCATCAAAGGACCTGACCAGAATATGCTGAAACCCAAGGCTGCAAGCAAGATGATTGTCTCTGAGTTGAAAGAAGAATTGGAAGCTCAAGGGCTGCCCACAGATGGCACTAGACAGGTACTCTACCAGAGAGTGCAGAAAGCTAGGAGGATAAACCGCTCACGTGGTCGGCCACTTTGGGTTCCTCCTATTGAAGAGGAAGAAGAAGAGGTAAGTTTTCATGAATCTGAAGATGCTGTTTCATTGGCATAGATGATTCAGTGTCTATGATTGTATGCGTTAGTGGTTAAGTGAGTTATTGTTTTTCAGTGTTTTTCCTCTTATGGACTTATAACAAGGAATCCCATTAGGGGTATCATTTTGTATTTTTTCCTAACTTTTTTTTCTTTATTTCATCTAGGTTGATGAAGAATTGGATGAACTAATTTCAAGAATTAAATGGGAAGATGGAAATACGGAGTTCTGGAAACGTCGCTTTCTTGGAGAAGGCCCGAATGATGTTCACCAGAACCTTTCTGAAGCCGAAGATGTGGAAGTGCCAGATATGCTGGATGATGCTGATGTAGTGGAGGATGTTGCAAAAGACCCAGATGATGAAGAAGCAGAAGAAGAGGAGGAGGTGGAAGTGGAACAGCCAGAGAATCAGGTCGAGGTTACAGTCAAGAACAAGGAAGCTGAAAGATCTAAACCTCTTCAAATGATTGGAGTTCAGTTGCTGAAAGATTCTGAACAACCATCCACAACGAGCAAGTCACAAAGGAAAGTTTCTAGAGCATCACTTGAGGTCTGAAAATGGACAATCTGGCTCTTGATTTGCTTTTATATTAACAGCTTCCATATGCTTGTAGCATTTCTATATCTTTTATTTGAGTAGTTTAAAGTTCATTGTGATTTACCTGACAAATTAGCGTGTCCTTTATAGCTGACAATAATTTGTCCTTTCCATCAGTTGAGCAGTGTGGAAAAAAAAAAAGAACAGATAGATCAATGGTTTTCCTCTTTTGTCCGGAGATCTAATGGTGAATGTACATGGATTCTTTCTTTTGCACAAATACGTCCAGTTCTTTTGTTATTAACAAATAGTACCATCAACTCTTGAAGAGTGCGCAACAGTTTGTCCATGTACCTTGAGAATCATTAAGTCTGACTGTCTTGACGGGCTGAATGGGAAGATGGAGCAGGTCTCTGTTCATTCATATCTGGGTGGGGAAGACAAATATTCAGATGAGGGCTTTAGTGGATGCAAGTTGAAGCGTTCGTGACTATACTCACACATGTACTAGTTGATCGTAGTGATTGGGAGTTTTAATGAAACAACCAATAATCAAAAGGAAATTGACACTGGTCATAGGTTCCTTTTGCAATTTTGTGTTTATTGTTGCTTTCTCTTGAATTGGATATGTCCTATATGCATCATATTGGTGCTTCTGCATTTTGAAGCATGACTGTATCAATGTCCTAGAGTTTTGGTATTTTTTGTTCATTAATGCGGTAACTCATCAATCATCATTGTTCTTGACTGGAAACCTCTAGATATTCAGTCCCTTTTTACCATTTCCCCTTGGTTGCAGCCTGAAACTGCATCCACTTACTTGAATATTACTAGTACACTTTGCATGTTCTCTGAAGTTGCCAGCATTGCAAGTTTCTTTGCTATTTGTTTTTACTTCTATCACCTGGTATTGGTGAATTTTTGCCCTCCTATACTAAACTTGAAATGCAACCTATTTCTCAGGTAAGAATGAGGGCGGTGATTGGTCCTCTTGCTGAATAAGTTCAGTATCTTATTAAGATGTTTGAGATTTCAATATAATTCTCCATTCCAAAATTTCCTTTAGTCACTTCTCCCTCCTGATCCATATTTCCGTCTCTTGTTCTAAGTATGATTTGCCACCTTAAAGTCACTTCATGTTTCCTGACTCATGCTATTTTTCTGCCACCTTCCTCTTCTGTGCAGAACCCTGCCTCACCTTGTGTCTATGTGCTCTGTAGAATTTAATTTCTCTATCACATGTTTTCTCAGCTCATTTTTCTTTTTGTGCATCATGTGGAAAAGTGCTGCCACTTCTCCATGATGTCTGCCTATTATGTCATCCTACAACAGATTGTAACAGAAATACCATCTGGTGAAATACTATTCCCTTGTGATTCAAGTTTCATGTGTTCTTGGATTTTTAGGTAGGATGGGAGTTTTAACTTCCTCTCTGCTATTGGAGTTCCCAACTTTATCATTGGCATTTGTGCAAAACTGTCTGGGTCATACCAAGACTTGGCCCGATTTGAGTGTGAATAAAACACCTATTTATAGCTTCTCCAATTGATATAATCGGGAATAAAACTACATTTTTGTCGTCTCATGGGATTAGATTTGCCTTTATTGGTTGACTGCTGCATATCAACAAATGTTTTAACTCACTGAAATTATTCAAGTGCTCATACATCTAAAGAATCTCTATGCTGTCTTCTGCTAGTGATGATGCATTAAATATCTAAAGATCAAGGTTTGCTGGTTGATGAGTTATACCAAACTAGTAATGTTTATATCTCTGTCAGATGAGTATAATCAACTTTTCAGATGTTAAATGTATCATGTAATGCAGGATGATGATGATGATGATTGGTTTCCTGAGGATCCACATGAAGCATTCAAGGAAATGAGAGAGAGAAGAATTTTCGATCTATCAGATATGTATACGATTGCTGATGCTTGGGACTGGACATGGGAAAGAGACTTGAAAAAGAGACCACCTAAGAAATGGTCACAGGAATGGGAAGTTGAATTGGCAATGAAAATATTGGACAAGGTATCTTGTGCTGATCCTTTATCACCTGTTGATGTCTAGTTGACAGTTGACACTTTGAATATCTAAAAATTTTGCTCATCTTGAATAGCAAAATGATTTGTTGTTAGGTAAAATTGATGTGTTCTTTTGATGTACAAATTCTTAGCAATTATTTGGCTTTTTTTCTTGAATTATATGCTTTTAATTTGTATTGGACAATTTTTTCTTGCATAAATTTGTCAATTTTTTGTGTTTTGTGGCTTTCCACTTGCATAAACAATGTCTTATACCTAATAGATACCAAGAAATCCTAGAAATATTTATGCTGCTAGTCTTGTGAATTTCCAAAATTGAAATTGGGAGCAATTGTTTATTGTGAATAGCTTTCAAATATAGAACGTTTCAAACATAATTATGAAAATAGTTGCTTTTCTTTCTTTCTCTTTCCCACTTCCAAATGGGTTTTCTGGTGCTTATATTTTGATGCGCTAAATACCACAATTATCTTGCCGCAAACTTATCACCCTAATTCCCCTCATTCAACTTTTCCAGTTATCTTCTGCTGACATCCTGGCTTCTGACTGAACATGTCTTGCTTTTTTTTTAAATCTAGTGGTCTAGACTGCCTAGAATGAATTGCATACATCAAATATTGGAAGCAAATGTTATCAGCAGAAAAGTACAACATTAATGTAACTGAGTTTTTTATATGGTTTTTATGAATATCCATTTCCGCTGAAAGTAATAGACAACTGTTTACACAATGGAGATCTAACCAATTCTGGTTGTGCATCCTCAAACTAGACCCAAATAACTGAGTTCTGAGTCTTCTGACACAGATTTCTTTCGACAATTTAACCCATGGTTTATGCCACATTTGATATGCTGGTTCATTCCGAGGGACTTTTATACATCAATATCCTTGTTTCTGAGGCCATCTCTTCACTTTGTTCTGTACATTGCTTCTCTAGCCACCATTGTGAAGAACCCAAGGTTTTGACATGTCAGAAACAAACTACTCATTCCATCCATAATATTTTTTTTCTTGAAGACATTTATGGGGTGTTTGGAAACAAGTTTTTTAAAAAAAACTATTTCTCCCTCAAATTTAATGATGTGTCTGTTTTAACACAAATTTTTTAAAATTAAAAAAAACCAGTCCAATGCGTTTGGTGCGAAAACAGTATGGGGAGGGAGGGGGATCAGGGAGGAGGGGGGGGGGCGCGATACGGCGATACAGCCGGCGGGGAGAGGAGGGGGAGAGGGCGTCGGCCCGGCGAGGGAGGGGGGGTGCCCATGGCGCAGGGGGAGAGGAGGGCGAGGGCGCTGGTGGGGAGGGCGCGGGGGGGCGAGGGCGAGGGAGGGGGAGGAGGAGGGCGAGGGAGCGCGGGTGGGAGGGAGGGGGGGGAGGAGCGCCCGCACAGGGGGGGGGGGGGGGGACGGCGCCAGCGGGGAGGGCGCTGGGGGGGGGGACAAGGGGGGCGAGGCTGGGGGACGCAAGGGTTGGGGAGGCGGTCGGTAGTGGGGGCGGCGGGGGCGCCGGAGGCTGGGGGGCGGGCAGGCTGGGCTGGTGGGGGGGGGACAGGGGGGGCCGCCGGGGTTGGGGGGCGGGGCTGGGTGGGGCGGCAGGGGGCCGCCGGAGGCTGGGGGGGCGGCAGGCGGGGCTGGGGGGGGGGACAGGGGGGGGGGGGCGCTGGGGTGGGGGGCGGCAGTGGCGGCGGAGTGGCGGCGGGGCTGGGTTGGGCGGCAGGGGGCCGCCGGAGGCTGGGGGGGCCGGCGGCAGGCGGGGGGGGGGGGGCGGGGGGGGGGGGGGACGGGGGGGGGGGGGGGGGGGGTGGGGGACAGGGGGGCCGGCGGGTTGGGGGCGAGGCTGGGGGTCGCCGGAAGAGGAGGGTGTGGGCGGCAGGGGGCCGCCGAGGCTGGGGGGGGGGGGCTTGAGAGAGAGAGAGAGAGCTTTTAAAATAAAAATAGGTTAGGACTTGTTTTTTTTTGGAAGAGATTTACATAGGGTAAAAATTAGCACAAAAAAAAAACTACTTACCAAACACCTCTTTGTGTCTGTCTTCTCTCTTTTTTAAATTTTAGAGAAAAAAGAGACAAAAAATTGTAACCAAACACCCTATTAATTCCATACCCTCATCCGTTTGGATAGTTAGGTGCAAGCAAAGTTTAAAGGTTCATTCAGTTCCGAGGCTGTTTGGAGGCTGATTTTCACATTGTGGGACATCTGCTCTATCAGTATTGCTTCGCAGATTTATTTCATTGCTAAAATTTTGAGAAAGGACTTCGCTTACTTCTGTGTGATAATGTTTCAGGTAATTGAGTTAGGTGGAATGCCGACCATTGGTGATTGTGCTATGATATTGCGTGCTGCCATCAGAGCCCCTCTTCCCTCCACTTTCTTGGGAATTTTGCAGAAAACACACAGTCTTGGTTATGTCTTTGGAAGGTTACATATTTTCATTTCTCCTGATATTCAAATCTTCTTTTCATTTGGATAAAAATTTATAATGGAACCATAAAAAATAAAATTTTCAACAAATGACAAAACTCTCATTGTTATTCAAAAGCAAAGCCATGTGTGTCTTACGTTACTTTAGCTGTTTAGCATGTTGTTGACCTTGGAAGCATGGCAGAGATCAAAACATAAATTCTGAGTATCCCTCCGATATCTAGTGTTTGTTTCGCGAACATGAAGTTTCTGATGTAAAACTAGCACACAGGGAAGAGGAGGAAGAAGAGAAGGTGGATGATCAGAGAAGCCATGGGTGCCTGCTATATGTCACACAGAAAACCGTAGCCACCCCCCCCCTTTTATATCACTGTTTAGGGTTATAATAAAAAAAAAGAATTACAGACTAATATACCTTGATAAGAAAGCAAAGCAACAAACCCAGCCATGCCTACTACTTAACTAACAGGGACAAAAACTGCCCCTCTAACCACCATATATCATGTTTAGGGTTAAACAATAAAAAAAGTATTACAGACTAGTATACCCTGATAAGAAAGTGAAAGTGAAACAACAAACCCAGCCATGCCTACTACTTAACTCACAGGGACAAGACTGCCCCTCTAACTACCACTGCGACTACACTCCCCCTCAAATTCAGCATGGATATCAAGCATGCTCAATTTGCTTAAATAGGAGCGAAACTGATTCGCAAATTGTCCTTTTGTAAACACATCAGCCACTTGATCTTTGGATTTGACATAAGACAGGCAAACTTCTCCTGAGTCCAGTTTCTCCCTAATGAAATGCTGATCAATCTCGATATGCTTGGTGCGATCATATTGTACTGGATTTTTGGCAATGTTGATGGCAGCCTTGTTGTCACAGTACAACTTCATAGGGAGACGTGCCTCCATACCAAGATCAACTAAGAAAAGTTTTAACCATATCAACTTTGTGATATAATTAGCCATGGCTCAGTATTTCGCTTCAGCACTAGATCGTGCACAGACTGTCTGTTTCTTGCTGCTCGAAGCAATCAGGTACCCTGCTAGGAAAAGGCAATAACTGGTAATAGATCTCCAGTCACTCTTTGAACCTGCCCAATTAGTGTCAGAATAGCTTTCCACAATTAATTTATCTGATTTAGATAACAGAAGACCCTTGTCAAGACAGGAGTTGATGTAACCGGAGTATCCTCTCAAAAGCTGTCAAATGAGGCACCCGAGGAGCATGCATAAATTGACTCACAACACTGGTTGCATAAGTTAACTCAGGTTGGGTGAGTCCCAAATAAAGCAAATTCTGAGGTCTCAAGCAGACTAAGTGTTGTCACTAGAAGAGTGGCTCCCTTAGAGAAGTCATATGCATGTTTGACTTTTTTCACCGGACTTTAGATTTTTAGTATTATATTGGGTTTATTTGAATTATGAAAATTTTAGATATGTCAAATTATGAGAGATTAGAAAGTCGCTATTTTGATAGAATCACCAAAATCACGATTTTCTTCTTGGAAGAGAGAGTTGACTTTTTATTGTAAGAGATGATTTTTTTTTATATTTTTATTAGATTCAAATGGGGGATACTTCCTTATTTACATGTAATATTTTAAGTAAATGAAACTACAAATACTAATATTTACTTAAATGATATTTAGGTAAATAAGGTATTATGCATATGTAAAGGGATTGAACTATTGAAGGGATTCCATATATATGAAGGGCATCAAATCAGGAATCGGTCGGGTTTCTTCCGGTTTCGGTGGTTTCAGGCTGACACTGGGTGAAACCGGTTTCGGGTGTCACCTGAAACTAATAAAATATTATTTTTTTAAGTGTGGTTTCGTGTCGCCCTAGGCCGAAACCTACAACCATGTGCCCAACACCAGGAGGAGAGAGGTGCTGTAGAGAAGAGGTGCTCTGGCCGATCGTAACTCACCACCAAAGCAATTGCACAGGTGAGGAGGCCGCTGAATCCAAAAAAACACCCCCAACTAGCCTCATTCGCACACTGGAAAGGGGATGCAATGCCTGCTAGCCGATCCCCTGTTTTGAATAGGGGATCGCAACCCTAAAGGAGAGCAGCGGAGAAGGGTATTGATGCCATGATCTCCACCAACAGCAGTCCGCAGGACCACTCTGATATCATGATGTAAAACTATCTCACAGAGAAGAGGAGGAAGAAGAAGGGAAGGTGGATGATCAGAGAAGTCATGGGTGGCTGCTATATGTCACAGAGAAAACCACAGCCACCCCTTTTTATATCACTATTTAGGGTTAATAATAAAAAAGGATTACAGACTATCCTTAATAAGAAAGCAAAATAACAAACCTAGCTACGCCTACTACTTAACTAACAGGGACAAAACTACTCCTCTAACCACCACTGCGACTACAGTTTCAATATTTTATTAATCTCATTAAGTAATTCGTCTTATTTTTTTCTGTTAAACTACATATTGTAAGTTATAACAGTTCTTCATTACGACAATGCCTTTGTATTCAGACTATTATAAGTCTAACTTTCTTCAGGAAACGAGGGATGGAGCTTTGCTATGCAATATGTATGTATGTGCCTACAAACTGCCCAAGATTAATTGTGGTGTAAGGTGTAAAGAGGCCAGATTTGTGTTTGCTCTTCGTACTGGTACTAGACGTTTGTGTCCCTTGGGATGGAGCTGGACATGCACTCACAGAAAAACTGAGTTCACTGTATCCAGTCCCACTATGGACATACACACAAGGTGGGTACTAAACCTGGGTTCATGTGGGCTTCGACCTCATGGTCTTTGCTGGGACGAGAGGAGGATGTTTGGCCTCCCTATGGCTTGGACTACTGCTGATTCAGGCTTGATCCTGGATGGGGATGGATTTACTCTTGGTATTCCAAAAAAAAATGTACTAGATGTTTACACCAACTTTTTGTTTATGTGGTCTGGGTGCCCGTCTCATCTTGTTTCTCTCTGTAACCTATGGGCACCTTGCCTCTTTATCTCTAGAGATTCCTTCAACCTAATGCCTAGGTCTTGGCTTAGTTTAGGCCTTTAACATGGTATCAGAACTGGGCGTACCCGTTGGGCTGCCTCACCTGTCCAATAGTGTCATTTTATGCCGTAACCATTCAGGTTATATCATAAGTGTTTGGGCACATTGCCAAGGGGATGTTGAGGTTTAGTCTCAAGTTGAATAATCTGTGACGCCTTCCCTTTAACCGTAGATGATTCCCTCAACCTAATACCTAAGTTGTGGGTCAGTGTGGGCCTTTAACCGCTGGGAAAAGTGGAAGAATTCACATATCCAAATATGGAACAATTCCACGTCCAAGTTTCCATAGCCATATTTCCTTCAAAATATGCAAAACAGATGTCAAGGGATAATGAGGGGAATGTGGCTTCAAAGCCAAGGGAACCATCTCTTTTTGGGATGACAACTATGGCATATAGCCTCAAGAGGATTTTAGTTGTATCTCTAGTTTAACAAACATTTGGAAGCACTCTTGTATTGAGGGGACAAGTAGCTGTGATTATTAATCCTCATTGTCGTTGGTCTAAGGGCATACTGTCACCAATGGCTTTTGCTTTCCTTCTTGTGAAGGCGCATGACCATGTGCTTCCTCAACTTTACATGGCAGGCATTCCTAGTGGCCTCATCCAAATGGTCTAAAAATCCTTGCTTTACTAATAGATAATTAATGAATGACCACTACAAAATCTATCCCCTTGAAAAAGTACGTACAAATCTCTGTTTAGTAACAAAAAAATACTTGTGGCAAATCTGCAATGAGTTACTGGTTATGCTTGAAGTCATGGATGTGACATTGATAAATCCCGTCTTCTCTTCCCTTTATGTATGTATGCTCTTATGTTGCGACCCTTGGAGTTGGGAGAATGTTGGTTGTTCAAGAAGCCTGCAGGAACGAGTTTTTAGGGGTTACATTCCTTAACGCCTACACGGAAAACTTAGTGCTCATATGAAGAGTTTAGTTCCTTTTGAACTTCCTTGTGCTTGAACAACAATTATGGTACTTCCCTTGTATCCCATTGACAGGCTCGAAGTGCAACTCCATTGCAGATATACTACCTTCAGACTGATAGCGCCTGTCTAGATATCTGAGTCAATGAAATTTCGATTGCTTTTTTATTTGTCTACTCAGTGATTGCTTATCTTTGACACCATTTAACATTTTGACCTGGCTATTCCTCTTCCAGCCCTCTGTACGATGAAGTAATCTCACTGTGCCTTGACCTGGGAGAACAAGATGCAGCTATTGCGATTGTTGCTGACGTGGAGACCACTGGCATCAATGTTCCTGATCAGACCCTGGACAAGGTGCTAGCTGCTAGACAGAGCACTGAACCCTCCACTGAGGATACAGAATTCACTTAAAGGCGTGCAGTGCCACCCTCTGAGTCGATCACCATCCAGACTCACGAAGCTCATGTACCTTATCGCTCATTTTTTGCGATCTGGTCGATGTGGTTCAGACGCTGTTGCTGTACCCCGAATAAACTTAATATCTGCAGTAAGATTGTTGATTCTTTAATTATGTCTCAGGTGCATCACTCTACTGTGAGGGAAAAAGGATCGTCAATTTCAGGGTGACACTGAGTAGGTGCAGCTGGACCAATCCCAGCCTGAGCTACCAGTTTGAGTTTTGCAAAAAATAATAAAAAAAAATAAAAATAAAAATAAAACCCTCCTGTGCTCCTTAAAACCCCCACAAGAAATAGGGGGTGGCAGCTCAGGAAGCAGGTGACTTCCTCCAGAGATGATCTTGTTCTTAATGTGAGGAATGTGCTGATTTCTGCATGATGTCCCTGTGATGGTGCAGTCACCAGCACCAGCAAGCAAGCAGCATGTGCGGGCTTCCGGATTGTTTTAGGATTCAACCGACAGCCAACTCACAAAGACAACATGGAATGGAGATGAAACATTTTTTACGGGGTGAAGATGGAAAATCTGCACAATCATCAGCACCACAGCCTTGCATCAAGTCGATCACAAAATATAAACATATATGGGATGATGCTGGGAGCATGACGTAGGAATATCTAGGGTACACTGTTCAAACAAACTTCCTATCTTGTCTAAAATGGTGGCTTCTATATGATGCTTGGATATACCTTGATGTCATACGAATAATATACGACAGTGTAGGAAGTATTTCCAGGTGGCTTCGTCGTATTGGCTATGCCAAGCACTTGAATTTTAAAAAGTTCGACCATAATTCTGTAACTAAGGTGAAAAAACTGTATACCAAATGTAAGAATTTTACGATTGGTGAAGTTAAAAATTTTACGAGCGATGATGCTAAAGCAATAAAACTGGGGGATTATGATAAATCAAACACCACCTTGATAAGAGACAGCCTGAAATCTTCTATATTAGACCAGGCTTTTTTTTAGAAATCCATAAAGCCACGATCTTCCTGTGGCTAGCTCCGGGTCAGTAGCTCTCAACTCTTGTCCAAGGAGTGAAAGACCCAGCAAAGGTAAATGCTCTTTGATAAGATGGATCTGTTTAATACGAATAAGTTGTTCTTCAAGTTCGAATGGCTGAGTGGTATAGAATCCGAAGTCCGCGTCTCGCGTTCGAGTTCCGCTGCAGAGCTCCGTCTTCTTCTGCGTCTCACTTCTTCTCCATCGCCGGCGGGGAGGGGATGGGGTGCCTCAAAGCAGGTCCCCGTCCCCCTCCCTCCTTCTCGAGAGTAAGAAGGTATTCACCTTTTAAGTTGGGGTTTCTTTGTGTTCCAGGCGTTCTCTTCCGGTTTTGTCTTCCCTTTGGTAAGGGAATCATCTCTGTATCTACCAGTAGATCTAAGAATCGGACTTCTCGACTTCTGGGAGTGTTTTTGTTTCCAGGAGTGTCCCCTTGTGGGTTTTGTCTTTCCCTGTGGGGAAAGGTATCGTTCCAATACCCATTGGATTGGCCTAGGTGTCCGGATTTCTATTTCTCAAACCAGTCTTAATTTCCCTCCATCTTCCTCATTTTGCCCCCCCCCATCTCCCCTGCGTATCCCCCCTGTTCACTCTATCATATGAGAAAAGTTTAGTGTACTTTCATATTAACTAGGCACTAAATTTATGTGGCACCGTTCATATGAAGAGTGATAAAGTGACAACTCTAATAATTAGATGTCACATGAATTTAGTACGTAGTCATATCACAGTGCAATATGAAAGTGCACTAAACATTTCTCCCCATCATATTAGGACTTCCTTTTCTTATTTTGGAACAACAATTTTGTAACCCCCTTCAGCTGTTTTAAATTCCTCCTGCTAGTGAAAGACCCTGTTATCGCTTCATCCATACCTGTTTCGGCTTGCCATCTAATCCCTTTGTTGGTGGTATTAGGGGCTAGTCGATTGCTTATCCCACGCCCTTGTCATGCTTCTTTGGAGTAGTTGTGGTGTTATCATATGATAAATTCCATCATCGTCCTGCGAGCCTCGCCAGTTCGAAGCATCATCAGCTCTTTCCAAATGGAAGGCCATCATCCGAGTGCTCGTTCATATCTCATGAATGTAGCTGCTGCTTAAGCAACCTGCTTAGATCAGAGGACCAAAACTTCATCTTTCCAAAAAGATTAAAGCTAGACTCTCAAGTTTGTTTCGACACCGACAATATCTTGCTGTCCTCAAGATCCTCGTTGTGGCTGTCCTTCAAATGTTTCTTCAATATGTGTATCTTGTGTAAAGGTTCTCACTACTGGGTTTGGAATTTGTACGCCATGTGTGGGGGGCATTGGCTTATCCTCTCTGTTGCCCTTTATCCACTAGAATGAATGAGAAATCTTTTTTTTGTTTCAAAAAAAAAAAAAAGAGGAGTGGTATAGAATCCGATCCTTCGGAATAGAAATAGTTAGGCTCCTCGCAAGCGTCTTTAGTTTGGCGAGATAGGAATTGTCTCTAGAAGCCTTAGGCCGATTAGTTAGACTGATCTTTATGATGTATTTCCTAATTGGGATACACTTCTAGTTTTAGTTTGAAACTTCTCGGTTTAAGATTTTCCTTAAATGTACTAAAATAAAAGACTTCCTAGATACTAGAGACCTAAGTATGCTTTTATTGTGGAATCCGATCATTAGTTTCCAACTGTGGACCAATTGCAGAGAGATATTAGTTATCCGCTTATATATCATAATACCACGAGTCATGTCTGCTCTCCGGTATCATGATATCTGGGCATCTAGATAACAAATATTTTCCCCGATAGAAATATTTAATGCAAGTGCACAATTACATTTTTAAGTTGTAAGTGGACTCATAAAAATCTTGTTGGCTCATATATTTGGGTTGAGCTCATATATGTTTAGATTAAATTTATAAAATAACATGTCTGACATGTCATAGTCTATTGATCTATCTTAAGTGGATCAATGAGAGGGTACTTTTGCAACTCAAGTGCAAGAATGCCCTTGCACTAAGTGGTTCTCTTTCCTTACTTGTATTGTTTCTTTATGAATTCCTATACGAAGCTTTTGCAGATGAGTTTCGGACGGATACCCCTTTATCATTTCATCCAATAAAAATAGTTATTCTACTTCTATGAATTTTGTTAGAAACTTCTTCTCTTGAATATCATTTAAGAAAGTTTCAAATTATCTGATATTCCACCAATTATTAACCAAAGATTCTGAACATTTATTAAATGAGAGAAAGACCCACCAGGGTAAAAACATGTGTAGATGCAAGATATGGAAGGAAAATCAACACCTTTTTTCACTTTTTTTTTTCTTTTGAATTGTTAATAAGCATGCTTCATTTTACTTGTTAATTTTATCTTATTTGATATTTCTCTAAAACATGAGTTTTATAACAATCAATGAGTTCTTTGAAGAAGATTCTACAAACATTTATAATAAGCACCCAAGAGATTATTGAAAAATGAAGACAACCAATGTGTTTTGTCCATTTCAAGTCATCTTCAGCGTTTCCACGAACCATTGCAACAGAGATTCTGCATAGCAATATTTAGAAGAAATATTCGCATGAAAAACTCTCTTAAATGTCTAATTATGCAATAATATATCTTAAAATTGTATTATAAATGTCTCTAAACACCCTACAGAAATAGAAAGAAAATGTTTGTCGGACAGTTAGAGAGAGGGGTTAGTTTTTATGTGAAATGAACAGGGAACCCTTCTCTCTCTCTCTCTCTCTCTTCGAACAGCCCACCCCACCTTCTCTCTCTATGCACAGTCGAAGCCGGCACCCGGTCGTGCTCTCGGCGGCGCTTGGGAAGGATGAGCAGGGGGGAGGGTACACGGGGCGAGCTCCCGGATAAGGCGGATGGGGGTCTCATCCACCTTTAACACCACACGCTTCTGGTTCCAAAGGATGTCATAGGTGTGGAAGTCGGTGGTGGGGTCGAACCAGAGGCCCACCTGCTGCTCCAGAGGCCCATCTGCGAACAGGCGGCAGCGGCGGATGCCACTGGTGTTGGCGGCAGCTGGTGTTCTTTATAAAGATCGAATCTTTGTACTTCCGTTGTCCGGCGTGTTTAAGCCCTCTCTGAGGGTGTGTATATGTCTTGCTTTCCACTGTTATCCCTTTTTTTTTCTGGTCAATGGTTTTTTTAACATAGCACTTACAGTACTAATACTCATGATTTGTTGTTCATAGAAGACGTTCATAGAAGACTCATCATATCTCTGTCTTAGACCACGTTTGGAAACGCTTGTCAAAAATTATAAATCGGCAAAAGCCAATCTCCCCCCCCCCTCCCGGACGCGATCTCACGTCATTTTATAAGCGCCGTGCCCCACCCCCGAAAGATGAACAAGGTAAAAAATAAATAAAAAAATGACATCTCTATCCCTCTCTTCGTCGTGCCCCAAATTCGCAAATGCGGAGAAGAATCGGCTTTTCGGCAAGAGTGGAGAGAGAGAGAGCAGCCTCTATTTGTCTCTCTCTCCCGCACAACATCCGTCGTATACGGATGCCAACAATTAGGGATGTTCACGGTTCTATTCGATCCATTTTTTGAACTCGGGACTCTTCATGCGGAATGAGGCGCCCTCACCAATTGGGCTGAGTTTTCTCATTGATATAATATATAATTAAATATATTTATATAAATTCGATTCGATCGATTTTTTAACAACAAATCGAATTGAACCGCGGGACTTATCAATCCAAACCAAATCGGGTTGAATCATGTTATAAACACCCTACCGGCGACATCGGAGAACCTTTGGAAATGAGACTATTCCAAACCCTGCCTTAAAGGGTTTCGCCTCCTCGCACTTGTCTCAATCTAGAATGTTAGATCCGCATCTGCCTTCTTCATGTAGCTCACCCTGGATGCCACTTTTTTCATTTAAAAGCATGGACAGAACATAAAAGCAGAACACTTTCATGCTCCTCGTTTACCCATTAATTCTCTTTCATTAATCGTATAAGCGTAGAGACATCCTCGAAGATCCCATCTTTTTCCTATTTCTTCTTGCTGTTTGCAGAACCCTTCACCAACGAACTTTTAGAAGAGACCCAAGTCCGGCAAGCTCAACGGGACGGTCCTCTTGGGTCTAAGTGGACTATCCATGGCCTCGTGGAGTATTTCTCCGGTGGCCCCCAGCTTGGGGGCGAGTTTTTCGCAGTGCCCCACGGCGTGCATGCTGTGAGAGTGTTCACCCTCTTCCCCTATTCGGCAAGTATGTGGTATGTGTGTGAGAAGAGCATACATATGTATATGAGTAATACTAATTGTTTGTACGTATACTCGTATATAAATTCACGTTGAAATCGTCAGGGGACGTTTTATTGGGTCGCGTGAAAAGTGCTCACATCAACAGCCCATCACACACCACTTGCACGCGCGTCTTCCCGAGACCCGCCATCATGAAACCACCCTCCGTCATTAAATTCATTGCATGGCAAATATGATGATTGATTGAACTTATTTATCACTGAAATCAATTTATTTGCCACCAGGAGTGACTTATTTGTCACTGAAATCAACTTATTTGTCATCACTGGTCACCTATTTCTCACCGAAATCAACTTATTTGTCACTCCAATTCGTGACTTACTTAAGGTATTTGTCACTGGAATCAACTTATTTGTCACTGGGAGTGACATATTTGTCACTAGAATCAACTTATTTGTCACTGAATCACTTAAGACACGAAGTCAACTATTTGTCACCAAGAGTGACCTATTTGTCATTGGAATCAACCTATTTGTCACTGAATCATTTAAGACACGAAGTCAGCTATTTGTCACAAGGAGTGACCTATTTGTCATTGGAATCAACATATTTGTCACTGAAATCAACTTATTTGTCACTGAATCACTTAAGACACGAAGTCAGCTATTTGTCACTAGAAGTGACCTATTTGTCATTGGAATCAACCTATTTGTCACTGGAATCAACTTATTTGTCACTTAAGATACGAAGTCAGCTATTTGTCACCAGGAATGACCTATTTGTCACTGGAATCAACATATTTGTCACTGGAATCAACATATTTGTCACTGAATCACTTAAGATACAAAGACAACTATTTGTCACCAGAAGTGACCTATTTGTCATTGGAATCAACCTATTTGTCACTGAATCACTTAAGACACGAAATCAGCTATTTGTCATTAGAATCAACTTATTTGTCACCAGAAGAAATCTATTTGTCACTGGATCACTTAAGACACGAAGTCAACTATTTATCACCAGGAGTGATCTATTTGTCACTGAAATCAACTTATTTGTCACCAGAAAAAATCTATTTGTCACTAGAATCAACTTATTTGTCACCAGAAAAAATCTATTTGTCACCGAAAGAAACCTACTTCGTGACTCCATGAAAATTTTTAATTTTCAGTCTAAAAAGTACATTTCAAATTAATTAAATATATCTCTACAATCGTTGTTTGAGATGTGGACGATTTTCATGATGGCGAACCTCGAAAAGACACGCGCCCAAGCAAAGACGTGTGCTGGGCTACTGACGACAACACTTTCCACACAACCCAACCGAGAGCGCTCCAGTGATTCCAACGTGAAATTTATGTGTACGGGCAATTAGCATTTCTCTCTCTCTCTCTCTCTCTCCTCTCTCTCTCTCTCTATCTCTCTCTCTCTCTCTATAGAGTTTTATGTAAATAATAAGAGAGATTTTTATCATTTCACAAAAAAAAAAACGGACTAGAATTTCTAGATACATTTTTATTATTTAAGAACAGTTTTTGAAACAATATGATTTTAAGATGGATTAAGACATTCAAAAAGATTTTTCATGCAGATATCACTGGCTAGAAACAAAAGATAACCTAGGTGAGAATTTTGAAACGGTATGCATCAGAATGTCGTACACACAATAAAAGATGATATGTATGACAGTTTAGAATACTGAGATAATTTTCCAAGTTCATCCGTCGTGCACTTGACACTGAACCCTCCTAAACCATTTGCTCATCTATAGTTCACCTTTTTCTATCATCTAAACTTATACACTCATGGAAAGAAAAATACTTACACATGGCGTTCATACCTGTACAGGTCGCTCAACATAAACATTTTGCTTCAAGGAGAGTAGCATCGTCGACTAAAAACCAGAAGGAAATTACAATATTAGAGAAATATTATGGGATTAATTTTCTTCTTCCAAATGCGAGCATTCAAAAAGGATTAAAACAATCAAGATAATCACGTAAAACTCTGAAGACAATACACATCAGACAAGACATTATGTTTCTGAATCGTAACTGCTCAAAAACAGTGAAAAGGCAGGCTGAAGAAATTTTTCCTTCAAAAAGGATGCTACAAATTCTGTCTTGTTTCCCATTGAACCATGGGGGCCCTCTTAACGTCGCTATTAAGCACCTACGATCAACGCCAAAAAGTGAAAGAAAACCTAATCATCACTCTCATGAATGTATAAGAGCCGGACCTTAACGTCTACCAAAATTTATTTCCTGGTCTCTAATATTTTTGAAGAGGGCAAACGAAATAAACAAAATTCCGTATCCGTATGACCTGCGTTTATAGGGAATTAATAATCCATTCCACCCATGCCGCTTCCCATGGCTGGAGTATCCTTCTCTTCTTTAGGCGACTCCACAACAACAGCCTCGGTCGTTGTCATCAAAGACGACACACTGCAACACCAGAAATAAGAAGCATCAGGAAACAATGGATGAAAGGAAAACACGGGATCAAGGACATCACAAACCTCAAGCTATTCAAACCACACAATTATGCTTATAGCATCAGCAGATTTGATGCAAGTTAGGATGAAACGATTAATCTAATTATGAATAATCCATAGAGGAGCACGGGTGCGGTTTCCTTCTGGATGGGGAACACATGAACACGCACCATTGTTTCGATTAGATTACCTTTACTTAGAAGACGGGAGAAAAAAAATTGATACGGACGAGCAGAACAAAATGCTCTGGGGAAGAACGGCTTATCCCAATAGGGAAACACCGCGCCATAACGAGACTGTAGTGTATTTAATAAATGCACTGCACCCCCAGAAGGTTTTTGTTTCACCAGGGCGACAAAATGTGCTTAGCAGGACACTGCTAAGGTAGCCAGCCCCGGGGGGGCAGCCAACTGTGTGAAATAAAGCATTAGCAAAACACACAAATTTACATGCAGGCAGTTTTGATCTTTGACTCGCATCATTGAGAAATCTCAGTAGATATATACAGGCATGGATAGAGCCCACCTAGACACTTGCCCAGATGGTAGGATAGAATTGTGGACTAGGCCTCTTTGGTAATGGGTTGGAGTTATAACTCCAACCCATGAACAAAGTCACACATGTGTAACCCACTTTTTGCTTTGGTAATAATAGAGTTAACTTTGATCATATGGTGAGTTAACCTACTTTTCTCAAATGCACTTTGGTAAGAACAAGTGAGTTAACTTACTTTGGGAAAAGGAAAAGTGGCATTTAATGCTTGTGATGTGAGAGAAAAAGATGGTTAACTCACTTGAGTTAACTTTGTTCCTCCTCTAGAGATGGGTTAGAAAAAGGTGGGTTAACTCACTTTTAAACCACCTTTAGCCCAACCCGCAAAAGTTAACTCTAAACCACTACCAAAGCACTTTTTGAGTTAACTCTGAGTTAACTAGAGTTAACTCACTTTTAACTCAGAGTTAACTCCTTCCAAAGAGGCAAATGTACTTCAACCTTCCAACCCAAGATAAACTATAAGAGCAAATGTACTTCAACCTTCCAACCAGAAAACACGAAATAAGAAAAGTTCAGCTACCTTGCAGCATCAACCAATGCAGTTCTAATCACTTTCAACGGATCAATAATGCCAGCCTTAACCATATCCACGTATTCCCCTGAACAAAAGAACCGAGAGAAAGGATTCAAATAATCATAAACGCCATATAATTATGATAGTTCCACAACAGATTCAAACTGAGAACGGACCTTTAGCTGCATCATACCCAAGATCGGTGTTATCCTGCTCCAAAAGCTTGCCAATAACTACCGCACCTTCAACGCCAGCATTGGAGGCTATTGTGTGTACAGGTGTCTGCATTTGAAAGGCAGACCCTTGCTTAGTAATAGCATAGACAGCTAGTTAATTGCTCAACAATGTCAAGAACGCACAGACCTTCAAAGCATTTTGGATGATCTGAACTCCAATTTTCTGGTCAAAATTAGCAGTGCTTAGCTTGTCCAGTTCCCTTGATGCATAGAGGAGGGCAACACCACCACCTGTAAACAATATAACTTAGCATTTCAATTTCCAAACAACCAGCCGGAACATTAACCTTAGACGGATCCATAAACTTACCCGGCACAATTCCCTCTTCAACAGCTGCCTTGGTTGCATTTAAAGCATCAGTCACCCTGTCCTTTTTCTCGCCAACTTCTGCTTCACTAGCTCCTCCGATCTGACATTTGAAGTGCAAAATTTGATTGATAAAACACAGTACGAATCTAAAGAAGTTACAAGAAAAAGCTAGATGAATTTCCTGTCATGTCAGTTTATCATTAAAACAGAAAAATATAGAAATTACCATCTAAGACATGGTTGGCAGTTTCGGCTAAAACCGGAACTTTTAGGTTTCGGACCGGAAAGATCCGGAACTGGGCTATTTACTGTAGCAAGTCTGATACCATAAAAATAATATTTTAATCAGATTTGGCTGAAACCAACCAAAACCAGTCATTTACTTCCTTCTTAAGGCCACCCAATATGCCAGAAACCAGGCGAAACCGCCTGGCCAAAAACAATACCGAAACCGACACTGCCATCCTTGATCTAAGATCAGGCTTCCTTAAGGATGCAGCATTCATTCAGTCCCACATCTACAAATGGCATGTATTCTTATTCAAAATGCAGCCAATTAGCGGTTAGAAAGAGATGGTTTTCTAACCAATTCCCAGGCCAATGCTAAAATGTGAAGCGCATCAAAAGTTCTTTCAGGGTGAGAAGTTTGTCATGACATCAGATGCGTGAAATGTGTCCTAGGTCATTACCTTTAGAACTGCAACACCGCCAGAAAGTTTTGCAAGTCTTTCTTGCAACTTCTCCTTATCATAATCTGATGTACTTAGCTCAATTGAAGACCTCAGCTGCAAAAAGATAAGAATCTTTGTGAATAACAATGACAACAAAACATAAATTTCCTTGTTCAATATCAAGAGAAAAACTTCTGCTATACTGCAGAAGATTAAAAAAAAGTATGATGTGTCACTAAAATTGATACGAACCTGTTCACACCTCTCCTCAATAGCCTTTTTATCACCAGCTCCATCAAGAACGACAGTGTCATCTTTAGAAATTGTCACCTGAAAATAAATACAATGTGACACAATAAGATAGTGAATGATGACAAAAAGAAGTATGCAATCAAAAGTTTACACAAGGTAAAACACCTTGTTTACGAGATTTACAAGGTTAAATAACAACTTTGCAAAGGATTTTTAGTTCTTAATCCCCATAGATGTGTATCTAGGAATAAACCCAAGTAACCTACTTACAGTTGGCTCTGAAAACTTAACAGTCAATTGGAAGATGGAAGTATACATCAAAAGAAACCGAAAAGGAGAAAATGCATAACCAATAATAAAAATAAAAAAGCAGGATGAAAGACTCCCCACCACTGGTGCCCCAAATGTGGGGGTGCCAGGACACATTTACTGAAAGCAGTCAGACTCCAAATTACACCACTCAGTTGACTCCTCATAATCTGAATATGTGCTGCATGTCATACAAACCCAACTGAATCTTGCCACTAGCATGTCTCACAAAAAGCACCAAGAAAGACACCTCACCATCACAGCCAACGAACAAAACCTGACAAAAAGACGCTCCATGATAGCCTGGATACTTCATCTTTTTTCCAGTTTCAGAGACTCTGGTTTTAAGAAGCAATACTACAATTTTCTGATACCTTGGCTACCTTTGAACACGTTTTCCCCCATTCCCTCTCCTTTCCTATTTTAATTTTTTTCCTTCACAGTTATTGAGGGCTATATCTGACTAAGCATAACCAGGCATCAAGACCAGAATCAGGACCATCTCCAAACAGTTTCCAGGAAGTCACCTGTGTTATCGAAGGTGGCTGAGGCGATCGCCTTGGCAATGAGGCGAGGCGCCCCTCCGGCGCCTTGCATCTGCGAGGTTCGCGGAGGCGTTCGCCTACGTCGCCTTCACCCTCGCCTCATGCGCTTCGGCCGCCTAGGCCACGCCAAACTGGACCGGTCCGGCTCGCTCCAACCGTCCCACACATAACCCCCCCCCTCCCGAATCCTAAAGCCATCGCAATCGACCCCCGACATCCCCCAGTCCCGCTACATCTCTGAGCTCTCCCTCCTCTCCTCAGCGACGGCGAGTGGCGCAGCAGACCTCTCCAGCGACGGCGAGGCGGAAATCTCCGGCAACGGCGAGCGGCGCGGAGGACCTATCAGGCGACGGCGAGCATTGCAAGGGACCTTCACGGCGAGGTCGCCTTTCTTCTCTCTCACACAATAGCACACACATCCCTTCTCTTCTCTCTCTCTCTCTCTCTCACCCTTTGTCACTGTGTTACATACACAGTCACGGTCACAGTGACACCGTCACTGTGTAACAGTGACACAGACACAGTGAGGGGGCCCAGGCCCTCTCTCTCTCTCTCTCTCTCTCTCTCTCCTCTCTCTCTCTCACACCGTGTTACAGTGACACTATCACTGTGTAACAGTGACAGTGAGAGAGCCGAGGCCCCCTCTCTCCCTCCTTTGACCTTCTTCTCTCTCTAAACGATGACACGCACAGTGATGGAGGACCGGGGCCTCTCTCTCACACACACACCCTCACTCACTCTTAAACAGTGACACAGTGAATTGTTACACAAATGACATTGTTCTTTTTTTTAGATGTCTACAAGTACACCCACAGACATTGCATCTTCCAATTCAAGCAATCCAGATCCCAAGGATAAAAGACCCAAAGTATGTTTTAATTGTTTACTTTCAGTTTAGTAATTAATATTGCACTTCTTACTTTAATATAATTCATTTACATATATGTATGAATTTGTTTTAGTATTGCACTTGTTCACATGTATGATTTTGTTTTTATTTTCCTTTCATATTTACATGTGTGTGAAAACATTGTAATTGTTTACCTACAATGTAGTTTGTAAATGAATGGATTTAATTGGTTATAGAATAAGTTGGCCCATAGGAACTCAAATTTGTGAAGTATATTTGTTTTCAGATTGTATTTATGTGGCATTTAAATATATAATTTAAATTTCTGATATATATGTATTATTTTAATAATATATTGTCTCGGTCGCCTAGGCCACCGCCTAGGTCTTTGAGGCTGAGGCCACCCCTCGGTCGCCTCATGCCTCTGACTACATAGGAAGACACCTAACCTCAATCAACAGAAGGCCAAAAGCACTGCTTTACTCAACACCTCTTAATCAAGCAATGACTCAAGAGGATAAGAGGTCCGACTCCCACTTTATGCATAACCAAATATTTTGTACAAAATTATTTGGAGAGGTTGGTGTCACCACATGGTTGAGACTTGAAAATAGAATCGCCTAAATATAGAATGAATCCAAACCATAGAATAAGAAACCAGTGTCTTTTCTGGTTACCTTCCAAAAAAAAAAACCATAGAATCAGTAACCTGATGGACTCCAGCTCAACAGTCCAGAAAAGCTAGAGAAAAAGACTGGAATTTTTTAATAAAAATGTAATAAGCTGATATCAGAATCAGAAATCAACTACATTAGCAGATTGACAATTTAACTAAAACCCAGGACAGGATTCTGGCAGAAGCTTCTCTACATCAAAATTAATGGAAAAGCTGACAGATGCTGATGTCTGAAGAAAAGATAAATCTGCTTGTGAAAATTTAAACTAAAGCGAGAGAGATGATTCCAGTAGAAGGCCAATTCAGGAAACCAAACTAAATTTGACATTCAAAGGATGCCTATGAAAACAGAAAACATGGCAATAAACATAAACCAAAATGGAGATGCACACTGCTGCTATGGTAAAAGAACTTGCCTTTTTGCAAGTGCCAAGCATACTCAATTCAACCTTTTCAAGATTCATACCCAGATCTTCCGTTATAACCTGCAATAAATAATTCATTGGTAGTTGGATAAGAAGTTCAAGTGAATAAGCAACACATCATAAAAGAAAACAGAAATGATACGCACATCACCCCCAGTAAGAACAGCAAGATCATGAAGACTGGCTTTCCTGTTCTCTCCAAAACCAGGAGCTTTGATTGTACAGACCTAAAGAAACACATGTTAAATAAAATCCACAGTTACTGTAATGAAACTGCAAGCTTCAAGAGGAGAAATTCTCACCTTAATCCCTGCACGAAGCTTGTTAAGTATAAGAGTTGCCAGTGCATCACTTTCCACATCTTCAGCAACAATTAGGAGAGGTCTTTGTCTCTAAAATTGTGCAAAAATGTCTAGAAAAATCAAATAGCTCTGCACTGATGATCACACCGAACTTCTACTAAAATAAATAAAAGCTGTAACTCACCTTCAGTGCCAGCTCCAGGACTTTAACAACAGCATTAATGCTTGAAATTTTTTTCTCATGTATCAAGATAAGTGGATCCTCGAGTTCCTGTTAGGAAAGAAAGAACACAAAATTATGTACACCCATAAGAATGCATAAGAATAAATCCTTCTTCATCTGGAATGAAGATTACTTACACATTTCTGGTTCTTTTGGTCGGTAATGAAGTATGGAGATATGTAGCCTCTGTCTAGTTTCATTCCCTCAACAACCTCTAATTCATTGTCAAGAGTTTTCCCATCCTGGATGATAAAGGTTATTTATTAGATAATCGAAAACAGAGGATCTTGAGTACTATTCAAAATTCAGAAGAATTACGTAAAGGGGCTATTAAGCAACTTTTTCGGGCCCGTAAAGTGGAAGGGGCTTATTTTGGTCAAGTGACAACTAAATAAATATGTTAAACATTGGGACCACATAACGAGATTATAGAAAACAGTAAAACTAGAGCAAAATCTGTTTAGTCCGGATTCTCAGAACAGAAGAATTGGGCAATAAATTAAAAGAGATATACACCAATCAAAATCTATTTTCTTTTTTACACCAGTTCAGTGGCATGGAAAAATCTGCTGGAATCTTTAGAAAGCTTTACATTGTTTCATAATAAGACAATTAACCACTGCAACAACTGCAGATTGATGTAAACAATGTAAGGTCCAAATGAATTCAAGCTAAAACTACATTTTGATGACAAATCTACAGGTATACTCCCAAAAGTCTACATTCATGAATTGTAATGTCATAGTTATATGGGAAGATTGCTTAACATGTTTGTACCAGACCTCATAGTTTACTTCTAACCAGTCAAGGTGGTTAGCCAGGCTAGATAAACATTTTATATTGACAGATAATGCAAATAAGCCAGTGATTATTTGCACTCCGAGACAAATATTAAGGAAATTAATCTGATCAAATGTGTGCATGATTACCATGGTACAGATTTTTTATTTTTTTTCAGAAGTGATTGTCATGGTATAGATAAGTTCAGTGGCTAAAATAAAATCACTAGAGCATTAGAGTAAGGAACATCGGGAGTCCAAAATGTGCACATGCATTATGAATAGACCACTAAAGTGGTCGAGACTTGCCGAAAGAAACAGGCACTTACAGCAACAGTAATAACTCCTTCCTTGCCCACTTTTTCCATGGCCTTAGCAATGAGCTCGCCAATCTCTCTTTCTCCATTTGATGATATTGTACCAACCTTTTGAAAAGAAGTAAAAAAGTTAGAATATAAATGAACACTTTACGGAATGCAATAAATGACAGTATTGAAAGCAGATATTTATGAGAATCTGATAAATACAAAGCCTTTTTTTTCTATTTACTATCTAAAGAACAAAGTACCTGAGCAATTTCCTCAGATGTACTAATCATCCGAGCCCTGCTCTTCAAGTTAGTAATTACTGCATCAACTGCCATTGTGATCCCCCGTCTTAGATCCATAGCATTCATCCCAGCAGCCACCGACTTGCACCCCTCAGAAAATATTGCTCGTGTAAGGACAGTGGCACAAGTGGTACCTGCACATATGCATCGTTATGTTTGCTAAGCTTCTGTGCATTAGAAGTCAAATCTATGCCAAAACAAACAGACCACTATTAGACAGTCCATCTGAAATAAATAGAACCAGCTAGAAGAGCATGTGCAGTTAGATAACTTGCTACACTTCCAATTAAGTCCTTGGATCGAAAATGGCTTTGGTCACTGGAAATCCAAGAATAGCTGAGGCAAGCTAGAACAAGGGGGCATACCATCACCAGCAACATCATTTGTCGCACTGGCAACTTGCTTCACAAGGCTTGCACCCATGTTCTTAATCCTATCTTTGAACTCAATGCTCTTTGCCACAGTCACACCGTCCTTTGTTACTTTAGGTGCGCCAAAACTTTGTTCTATTACTACAGTGCGACCCTATAAATTCAGGAAGAAGAAATTAGCTAACAAAACTAAAGCATCCAAAGGAAAAATATACATATAGGAATATAATTCCCAAAAAAATGTTTTAAACAGAAGAAAAAATGTAAAATTCTGAAGAAATACAGAAAAACTCTGGGAATAAATTCTTAAATAGGTTCTTTAAAGAAACACATAACGAGAGTGCAGTACGTTAGGGAGGAAAAAAGCATTTGTTCTAAACATTTAAGTTGGCATCAGTTCATGTCATGTGTTCATCATTATAGCAACTCTGATTAATCCACACCAAAGTTAGACTAATCACTTTTCTGGAGACCACCCAAATTCATTTGTATTACAATACACTGATTCTGTAGAAAGAGTGAGGTCTAACTTTGCTAAATTCCACAAAAAAACAGTTCCTATCATATGAGTACCCAAAAAAGGTCCAACTTGTGATGCGGGATGGCGGAGGAAGAGGGGAAGAAGACGGAGGGATTGCCGGAGTCTCACCGGAGACTCAGAGAGGAGGATAAAAGGCGGGGGTGTAGGCTTCGGGCCCTCCCCTTCACAGGGACCACCTTGGGGTGGAGAGCTTCTTCTCAAAGCCCTCTCTTCTCCAACGTAGAGAACAAACACAATTTCTGCAAATTCTTCTTTCATTCAATCAATCAATAATTCCTAAAGTAGAGCAATACATGTGTTTATATAAGCTTGGGCTATTCCCAATCCTAATATACTTCAAATTAAAGATAAACTTCTATCCCTAATAAGACTTAACAAATTAGAGACCTAAAAAAAGAAAAATACAATAATGATAAGAATCCTACTAAATAAGACTTGACTCAAATAAGAAAATGCAAAAAATACATAATAAAAAGTTAATTGGACTTTAATATGACCCCTTTGGACGACTTTAACCTTAGACTTAAAAATAGTGGGAAAATTGCACCAAAATTTACAAAAAAAATAAAGAGACTCCACATGGGCCTTAAATGGGTCAAAAGGTTTTGCAGCTCCTGGTTCCCCATCAACTTGACTCAAAATGAAGATAGGAAGTCGACTAATGTTTAAAAAACAACATCAGATAATACGTCATTGTAATGTAATTCAGTGGTATCTTTTTCTAACAGTTAAAAATTTCATATTTCACATTACATGCTCCTATGAGGGGATGCTGCTGTTGTCCCGCAGAAAAAGCAGAGCTCTAAATAAAGCACTCATGATAGTACTTTTAGGAACAGTGAAATCACCAAATAGAAAGAAAGAAACCGATCAGCATATATTCCCGACATGTTTAAAAGCTACCTCAGAGTAATGATATCAGAGAAATCCCAAACAATAGGAAAAAGACATTGGTCTTTTAACATACATTCTTCACACCAGATTTAACACACCGATGAGAATACATCACAAACCATTCTTATGACGTGCTTTTCACTTTTGCTGTCAGATGATGATGTGGCATGCTTTTATTTGTTGGTGAGAAAGTTTTTATGAAGATTGGATGTTGTTAGACAAGTTTCAACGGGACAACGCCTACAGACTCACATAGGCATTTGATATCTAAGGAGCAGTGCAATGACATATATATCAGTCGCAAGAACTAAGTGCAGAACAGGCCTGCTATTAGCCTAAAGCATTTCGTTTTGCGCACCACTTGTTTGGTTATCCCAATTCATGACAGCTATCACTTAATTCCAAATCGATAAAGGAAGACAACTTGTAATCTTAAACTACACAAGAACAAAGAAAACTTGGGACGATTAAAGAGTGGGACATTGAAAACCTTCGGGCCCATTGTCACTTTCACAGCATCCGAGAGGTCCTCGACTCCCTTGAGCATCAATGCGCGGGCCTCCACCCCAAATCTGATGTCTTTCGCCGCATAGTTCCTGCTCCAACCCAGCCTGCTTCCAACCTATATACTAGAAGCACCGCATAAGTCAAGCACAGTACAAGCTCATACACATTACAAGAGTTCTGAACGACCAACAGAAACTTTATCAACAAAGGAGAGAAAAAAAAAAAACCGCTCTTTCAGTGCTACAAAGCATATTTCCAAGAGCACAACGACAGAAGCAATCACCTGCTGGCTGCGGCTTCCAGCGAGCCTACATAACAAAACAAAAACACCGTAAAAAAATGACAATACAAAAGCAAAACGATAGAACAACACCACCTTCAACGCTACGAAACTCTGAAAAAAAAAATCCATCCCACACTTACTTGGCCTTGGAAGCGAGGTTGGCCGCTGCACGATACATGGCGGAAGGGCGGGCGGGTGGCGACTCGAGAAGCTGCGGGGCGGCGGCAGGTACGGTAGGGTTTGAGCTCCCCTTGCAATGCTGTTGGTGTTGGAAGAGACGTGGAGCTTTCAACGAGAAGGCGGCGGGCACCGAAAGGAAGACGGGAATAAAAGGGTGGAGGGGAAGTGCAGACCGAAGCAGTCGGCAAGACTCCCAGGGTCGCAGCAGGAAGGCCTTCTAGAAGGGTCTATTAGGGTTCAAGGGGTTTTAGCCACCACCAATCCGGTGCGGTGACGTGGATGCTTGCGTGGCGTGTTAATAGCCTCCGCCATGGAGAAATTAGGTTCCCTGCGGAGTCTTTTTCTACATCTTTAACCTAATAAGTGTGAGAATAATGGAAAGGGGTTTGTAATCTCAATTTTTGTTTATTGTTATAATCGAATTTTCGCATGGGACTTTATTTTTAGAATATTATATGTTTCTTCATAAAATATTCCATCACTCTCGCCATAGGAAAATGTTTTTTTAAGAAATATTTATTGCCAATGTATTTTCTATCAATTTAGCTGTACGGATCCAAACTAATGATTTCATTTTCGTATAGATTAAAAAATGTGTAAGGACATTATTTTATTTCATTAAATTTATTTCCCACGAACTTACACATTCTCATAGTTCCACGATTCTTTATTCTCTAAAAAGTTTAGAAGATGCAAGATTTCTCCCCTCAAATTAGGATTAAAAAATGGGCTATGCAACTTCCCAATCTATTGGAGAAAAAAAGAGAAACACTTTGTACCGGATCAAAGGGTCCGTCCATCCATACCCACTGACATAAGTGAATGTAGAATTTGTTGTCATGTTAATAGTAATTTAATATTTATCTCGATGGGATATTATTTAGGATAAATTAATTAAAAATTTTGACCGTAACAGATAAGTTTTTACTGTAACAGAATTTAACATATACTGTAACAGATGATAACACTTATTGTAATGGGTTACAGTTCTGTTAGTGACTAATAAATAAATCAAAAATTTAATAGGGACTTCTAATTAATTTACCCTAAAATATTTTTCGAGGAAGAAATAAAACTATCCAACTAGTTGATACTTCAAAGAGAAATTAACTAGCACAGAAGTCTTATCTAGTGGCGGACCCAAGTCATATTTAGTGGGGTCTTAAAACTCCACTCGATTGAGAAATTTTCATTAGAGATACAAATTTCTATTATGGAGGACCCCACTAAATTAAATATATAATTTATAAATGTATTGTTAAAATTAAATTCCACTAAATTAAGCTCTTGCATTCGTCACCAATCTTATCGTGTCCATAATTAATGTGATAATTATATCAAACAGGTTCATGTTTCTTTCGTTATAACTCTCTTTTATAATAGAGAACTGCTAGGTGGATATGTAATAAAACCGTAACCGGGATATCTGAAATAGACAGGTGATGCAATAACAGAGATCAGAAATATTTATCTGGTTGAAGCGTCGGCGTGCCGACTGTCTTTAGAGAATATATTGCCGCCCTACGGTGCAAAGGCTCGCTGGCAAAATCCTCCCAAGATCCGACAACCACTCGCTCCGTCCGTAGGTGCACTCCAACACGGACGTAGCCCACGGAAACAACCTCAGATCGCCTCAGAAGACACCAGGAAGCAGTACGTGAGCGCGAAAGGGAAAACCTTCACGTTTTTAAGTGGCAAAACCAAGCCGGGCCCGCCAGGGATCCGTATCCCCCCCTGCGCACGATAATCGCGTGCGTCGCGCCCGGTTAAAGGGTTTCCGGCTCGGTCCCCCCGGAACCACCTGGTTTGGGCTCGGCCCGCGCGTGCGTGTAAGTCCCCTTAACATATCTAAGTATGAAAAGAAGGATCTCATATTTAAGGCCTTCCAACTTTCTTAGATATCCAATATGGGACTAAACGTACACACACAACCACACAAGGAGAAATGCTTGAATTCCAAAACATAAATCCAACAATCCCCCACAAATTCAAATCATTTCGGTCGAAACAAAAACATGTCTTGAGGCTTGTTGTAACGAGCTTTCAGTGAAGATACCTTCCGGTTTGAATCTTCACCTAAGTACACCGATTTCATTCACACAGGTTTGAAGTGAACTAAATCTTGAACTTAAACCTTTTATATGTGAAATTCATTGGCAACAACTCATCACGGGCGACGGTTGAATCCTTCTGGGTTGGTGCATTACGGCCATGCCACCGAATCTTGTTTCATAAGTGTTAAGGAGAGTTGCCTAAACCCCCCACAGTGCGGCCACACACTTACACTTACATAGGTGAGTTCTCCAAGGATGTACTGCAAGCATCCTGTCATGAAGACCTTGAACTCATTAAGAGCTCTAAGCTCATCCTTTACTAGCAGTCAAGCATCTATCCAGGGAAGAAACTTTGAGATTACATCTCAATTAATCTATGCTTATGGTTCACCTTTATAGCTTGTTTATACCACATTGAACCTACTTCTTGGGATCTCCAATCAGATAGGTTGGGTTGCTGCTATAGATGAAACCAGAATAGGCCTCAGTCCCATTCCCTTACTGGATCTCTTGATTTTCTCAGAATCAAGACCTTTAGTGAGTGGATCAGCAACATTGTCCTTTGAACTTACAAAGTCCAATGACACCACTCCTTGAGACACTAGCTCACGAACAGATTTCAATCTTATTCGTACATGTCTCTTCTGTTTCTGGTTATATTTGGAGCTTCTAATCTGAGCTATTGTAGTTTGATTATCACAGTTCACTGAAATAGGAGGGATTGGCTTCATAACCAAGGGAATTTCAGAAAGAAGACCCTTTAGCCAATCAGCTTCAGTTACTGTGGTATCCAAAGCACACAATTCCGCCTCAGATGTAGAACGGGATATAATCGTCTGTTTAACAGACCTCCAAGCAACTGCACCGCCTCCAAGTGTAAAGACATAATCAGTAACACCTTTACACTCAGCAGTGTCAGCAATCCAACTAGCATCACTATATCCCTCCAGGACTGCGGGAAACCTCCCATAGCACAAGCCCAAGGATATAGTACCTTTCAGGTATTTGAGTACTCTATCTAATGCATCCCAATGAGTTCTGTCCGGACAGCTGGTAAACCTGCTTAACTTTGTTACTGCAAAAGAAATATCAGGTCTAGAACAATTTGCTAAATACATTAAACTTCCAATTATTTGTGAATACCGTAATTGAGATACAGCCACGCCACTCTTGTTCTTGTGGAGAGTCTTTGAAGGATCATAAGGTGTGACAACAGATTTAACTTGGCTATAGCCATATTTCTCTAGCACTTTCTCCACATAGTGTGCCTGAGAAATTGCTATTCCATCAGTTGAACGAGTCAACTTTAGCCCCAAAATCATGTCAGCACAACCCATATCCTTCATATCAAACTTACCACTCAAGAGAGCCTTTGTCTCATTTACAATAGAAAGGTTAGTTCCAAAAAGCAGAATATCATCTACATATAAACACAAAATAATGCATTCATCACCTTTCATTTTAGCATACACACATTTATCAGAGTCATTAATTTCAAAGTCAAAAGATAGCATAGCTCTATCAAATTTTTCATGCCACTGCTTTGGGGCCTGCTTCAAACCATAAAGAGACTTGACTAACCTACAGACTTTATTCTCACTTCCAGAAAGTACATATCCCTCTGGCTGATCCATATATATCTCCTCTTCAAGATCTCCATTGAGAAATGCAGTCTTGACATCCATTTGATGGACCTCGAGATGATATATAGATGCCAGTGCTATCAGCACTCGGATTGTAGTAATTCTGGTAACCTGAGAATAAGTGACAAAATAGTCAATCCCTTCTTTCTGTTTGAATCCCTTAGCAACTAGGCGGGCTTTGAACTTATCTACTGACCCATCAGGTTTTAATTTTCTCTTAAACACCCATTTACATCCTATGGTGGTACAACCAGGAGGCAAATCTACCAACTCCCAAGTGGCATTAGAGATAATAGAGTCCATTTCACTTTTAATGGCCTCTTTCCAGTGCTTAGCTTCAGGAGAAGCCATAGCATCTCTATATGTCACAGGGTCACCTTCTATATTGTAGGTGACAAAATCTTGGCCTAAGTCCTTAGACACACGTTGCCTCTTGCTCCTTCTCAATTCTGTACACTCACTAGATTCATCTAATCTAGAGTGACTTGAGGAAGGTTCACCCACCAAGGATAATGGGACTTCTACAGAAGTAGACTCATCTCTAGTTGAAGCACTAGAGATAGACTGAGGTATTCTCGTCTTCATAGGAAATATATCCTCAAAAAATGTAGCATCACGAAGTTCTACAATAGTGTTTGCATCTATCCCAGAAATTTCTGATTTAATAACCAGAAACCTATATGCAAAACTATTCTGAGCATAACCCAAGAAGATACCATCCACAGTCTTTGGACCAAGCTTTTTCCTTTTGTGTTCAGGTACTAGTACCTTTGCAAGGCACCCCCACCCTTTAAGGTATTTCAGACTTGTCCTCCGACCCTTCCACAACTCATATGGGCTTTTATCCCTAGACTTCATTGGTACTCTATTTAACACATGACATGCAGTGTATAGAGCTTCCCCCTACATGAAGTTGGGTAACCCAGAACTGCCTAACATGGAGTTAATCATATCTTCAAGAGTTCGGTTCTTACGTTCTGCTACACCATTGGATTGAGGACTATAAGGAGCAGTAACCTCATGAATTATACCAGAATCTTGACAAAATTTTTGAAACAAGTTCGAGGTAAACTCTCCACCCCTATCAGACCTTAACCTCTTAATAGATTTATTTGTTTGATTTTCAGCTTCAGATTTAAAAACCACAAATTTATCTAAAGCTTCATCTTTAGTTTTCAGCAAATAAACATAACAATAACGAGAACAATCATCAATAAACGTAATGAAATACCTTTTATGATCTCTCGTTATAACACCATAAACTCACAACAATCAGTATGAATCAAATCTAAAATATTAGAATCTCTATCAACTGATTTAAATGGTTTACGGGGCTGTTTATATTGCACACAAATTTCACATTTTTTCTTAGCATCTACAGCATGCTTAGGAATCATGTCAAGATTCATCATTCTTTTCACAGTATTAAAATTCACATGACCTAATCTATCATGCCACACATCACAAGATTCAACATTATATGAACAACCAACATCAAAAGTATCACTAGATTTATTTAAAGAAACACATTCAGCATTGCGTTTAAATAAACCTTCATGAAGGTAACCCTTTCCAATAAAGGTTCCTAAATGTAACAGTACAACTTTATTACATTTAAATATCAACTCATAACCACCACGAACTAATTTAGAACCGCTAATCAAATTCCGACGGACCGCTGGAACATGATGCACCTCATGTAGTGACAGGACCTTTCCTGAGGTAAACCTCAGGTCAACACGTCCCATCCCAAACACCCTGGTTGCAGAATGGTTCCCCATGGTCACGGAAGCACCTTCAATTACCTGATAAGTAACGAAGGCAGAGCGATCAGCACAACAATGCACATTAGCACCTGTATCAACTAACCATTCATTGGGTTGATAAATCAAATTTAGTTCAGGGTTAAAGGAAACAAATCCATCGCTGGTGCCAGCACTAGCAGTCACAACATTGACTTGTGCCTTGGTGTTGGGCACATTGCCTTGGTTCTTCTTCTTGTCCTTTCGCTCAGGACAGAACTTGGCAAAGTGTCCAACTTGTCCACAGGTCCAGTACAGCTTAGTTCCATCCTTCTTTTGAATCTTCTGTTTGGGTTTCAATTTGTTCTTCATTTTCTGATTTTTGAACTTTTTCTTCTTGTCCGAAGAGGATACCACCACATTCGCCTTTGGAGTAAAATCCACAGGCATTCCCTTATCATCATCCTTGTGTTGCTTCCGATGTTCTTACTCAATGTTTAGTGCAATCATCAAATCTTCTGGAGAGATTTTACCTCTCCTATGTTTGAGTGTCATGCCAAAATCTTCCCAACTCGGAGGCAACTTCTCGATGATAGACAAAACCTGAAGTTTCTCGGGCAATGGCATATCTCCCTCAGCAAGACCATGAATCAAAATCTGGAATTCATGAGTCTGCTCGACCACAGATTTACCCTCAACCATCTTAAAGTTCAGGAACTTCCCCACAGTGTACTTTTCTAAACCCGAATCCTCAGAGTTGTATTTTTTATCCAACGATTTCCATAACTCTTTGGCCGAGGTTGTGGAGCAGTACACATCGAATAGTGCATCTGAGAGGGCAGACAGGATTCTCCCATGGCAGAGGTAATCCTTCTGTTTAAAACTCTCTATCGCAGCACTACGGGCAGGTTCCTCTTCATCGGTTGAAGGAGGATCTGATTCTATAACGGAGAAAAGCCCTAAAGTAGTAAGCCAAAACTTCATCCGTTGTTGTCAACGTCTGAAGTTCTGCCCGGAAAATCTCTCAGGCTTGGCGCTAGCCTCATCAGACCCCACAACCTTAACATTCACCATGTCTATTGATGCAATATATTCTCTAAAATTGTAATAAAACCGTAACCGGGATATCTGAAATAGACAGGTGATGCAATAACAGAGATCAGAAATATTTATTTGGTTGAAGCGTCGGCGTGCCGACTGTCTTTAGAGAATATATTGCCGCCCTACGGTGCAAAGGCTCGCTGGCAAAATCCTCCCAAGATCCGACAACCACTCGCTCCGTCCGTAGGTGCACTCCAACACGGACGTAGCCCACAGAAACAACCTCAGATCGCCTCAGAAGAAACCACAGGACATGTATGATGCAACGGAACAGACCGGAGCGAAAAAGAAGAATGCAGCGTACGGAGGAGCGCACAGGTACAGCAGCGCCCAGGTGATGTTGTTCGCACGCACACAGGAAGCAGTACGTGAGCAGCAGCGCGAAAGGGAAAACCTTCACGTTTTCCGGTCGTTTTCCAAAAATAACAAAACCGAGAAAACGCCGGTAAAAACCAAACCGGGCCCGCGGATTCGTATCCCCCCCTGCGCACGATAATCGCGTGCGTCGCGCCTGGTTAAAGGGTTTCCGGCTCAGTCCCCCCGGAACCACCTGGTTTGGGCTCGGCCCGCGCGTGCGTGTAAGTCCCCTTAACATATCTAAGTATGAAAAGAAAGACTTCATATTTAAGGCCTTCCAACTTTCTTAGATATCCAATATGGGACTAAACGTACACACACAATCACACAAGGAGAAATGCTTGAATTCCAAAACATAAATCCAACAGGACACACTGGTGCACAGTTAATTTACGTGGAATTGGTGATGTGAGGTATCGATGTTGTGCCCACCGTCATATTATCGATCACTGCTATCTTTTATTTATTTGTTTTGTTTTTTACAAGCGATCACTGCTATCACGACCACCGGTTACCACTTCACTCTGTTATATATATCAAGTCTAATTAGAAACGATGTGGTGTACATAAATTGGTCTCGAACTGACTGCATGCATGCTTCTGGATATGACTAATATTTCTTTTTATGAAATGACGAAAAAAAATTCACATCTGTTCTACGAGGATATATTTGCAAGATCAACTGCAGTGACATTATTTATAGAGGTATAACAATTGAGATTTTGAATAATCTGTATATTTTTATCGAGAAGAAGATGATTTGGTACAAGAAAAATAATTATTACATTTGTTCAAGTGCAATAAATGTATTTAGATTAGGCATGGTAATCCACGTAGCGTCTAACATAGTGACATATGGGATATCATGTGGGTAAGTAGACAACAAGAGCAATAGATTGAGGCAGTAGTCGGCGGTGGTGACCGATGATGGAATCAAAAGTTTTTATTTTGAAGTTTAAATTTATATTTTGGAGTCTAAATTTATATTTTAGATCTCAAATTACTATTAAAAATTTAGACAATATTTTTAAACCCTCAAGATATATTTTGGAGCACTAGATTTAAAATTTTGAGTCTAAGGTTTGTATTGTGGAGCTTAAATTATCATTAAAAGTTCGGTCAATATTTTTAAACTCTAAAAATAATATTTTAAAATTTTAGATTTACATTTTGGAGTCCAAAATTTAATTTTTGGGGCCTAATAGGATGTTTGGTTGCACTTTTTTCTCAATTTTCTCTCTTAAAATTTTTTTTTTAAAAAAGAGGACAAATACAATGACATGTTTGGTAAACAATTTTAAAATTTAGAGAATAATTTTTATTTAATGTAAATCTCTCTCAAATAAAAACAAGGATGAACCAGTTTTTAAAATAAAAACACACTCACTCTTCTCTCAACTAACCCCCACACCCCCCCCCCATCGCCCCCTCCTCCTCCCCCTACCACCCCCTCTTCCTCCCTGCGCTCCCCCCCCCCCCCCGCCCCGGAACCCCCCCCCCCCCACGCCCTCGCCCTCCGCCCAGCCCCCCCATCCCGCCCCCGCCCTCCGCCCTCCCCTGTGCCGAGCCCCACCCCCCCCCCCCCCCCCGCGCCCCCTCCCCCCCCCACCCTCCGCCCAGCGCACCGGCCCTCCCCTGTGCCCCCAACCCCCCCGCCCCGGAACGCCCCCTCCCTCCCCCGCCCTCCGCCCAGCCCCACCGGCCCTCCCCTGCGCCCCCCCCCCCGCCCCGGAACCCCCCCCCCCCCCAGCCCCACACGCCCATGCCCTCTCCGGCGCCCCCCCCCCTTCGCGCCGAACACCACCCGCCGCCCCAAACATATCAACATAATTTTTAAAAATTTTGATGTTTTTACCAAACAGTTAACATCAGGTTGTCATAATTTTAAATTTAAAATTAAAAACAAATTCAACACAATTTTTTAGATAGAAATAATTTCTTTTTAAAAATTGCTCCCAAATATCTTATAAGATTTATTTTTTTTAGCTCAGTCACCAACGACCAACTGTCGTCGTTGCTATTGTTGTCGTCTGCCGCCCTGCCCACTAAACACCTACCAACTAGCGTGGCAACTAAAGTAGTGCCACACAAATGTTCATCTACAAGTGCAATAAGTGCATTAAATATTCCTCTTCTTACAATAGTGAGATTAAATAGCTTTAATTTATACTTTGCAACATCAAAGGCACTATTACAAATTGTGTCACTTTCTTATGTACTAGTCAAAGAAACGCGCTACGCGTGTAATATATTATATATGTGGGTTTAATAAAATTGTTAACATAATTTGGAAATAACAAATAATAAAAGTTAACTTTACATATATTTGAAACAATAAATAAGGAAATATAACTTTTCATTTCTAATAATTTTCTTTTAAAGAAATTCACAATTATCTCTTTTTTACATTGAGAAATTTAACAAGTATACTAATATATGAGAGATAGGGAGAGAAGTCTTGCGTTTAGTAGGAAGTAGAATAGGCTAAATATAAGAGTAGGTCATGGATGAGTTTCAAATTTATAGTTAAGTAATATATTTTGTTTATTATATATATATATATATAAAGATAAGATTTACCAAATTTGTAACACTTTGTCTTGCATCAACCAAAGTCATTACCCCCCTAATTAAGAATTCAACTTCAGAGGGCAACTCTGATAAGAGTTAAATTATGATAAGAGTTAAATTATGGTGTGTGGAAACAAACCTTAGTTTCTGAGAAGGCAATTATGCTAAAAGTAAATAAAAATACTCTAATTGATTGAGATAAGGTATATGGTGAAGAAGATATATATGTTCAAATAAAAGAGAATATCTAGCATCACAAAAAGTTTGCAAGCTAATTATTGTACTTAGAGTAAATGACTTTATGTTAGTTAAACTCTTTTTAATGTTGTCAACTATTTTACCTAATTTCTTCTCTTCATTCTAGTTAATTAGAAGAAGATTATGATCACCAAAGTAAGAGATTTATTTTGACACATGCTGATTATATAATTCAAATCTTTTGATTGGTCAACAAATGTTTATCTTTTAAGTTGACAATAACTTTCCTGATAAATATATATATATATATTATATGATTTTTTATTCTTATTATTCTTATTATGATTATTTTTTATTCTTATTATGTTTTCCTATTCTTGCATTTCTCACAGAACGCTTGGCAACGTCGGCGAACCGGGAGACTGATGCGGCGGGCTGTGGACTCGAGAACACATGAACACCGTTCGCCGGTAGCACTGTCTGTCCCTTCCACTCCGACCCTCTCTCTCGACTACCGACCCTCTCCCTCCCTCTCCGCTGCTTAAGTACGAGGAGCCGTCCTCCGCCTCCATCCTCTGTCGGAGCCGCCCTCCGCCGCGCCCACTGGCGTACCCTCTTGCTTCTCCCTGCTGCTTCCATCCAGAGGAGCACCGGCGATGAGCGGCAGAGGAAGTATTAAAAGGCGGGGGCCCATCCCTTCCCCGGCCACCCCGCCGTCCAAGTGGTTCCAACCTAGTCCCGGCGGTAATGACCACGAGAGTCCGCAGGTGACGCAGCAAAGGGGCGCGGGCGTGGAAGACGAGATGATGGACGAGGACGTCTTCCTAGAGGAGACCCTGCTTAAGTACGAGGAGGACCCTCCTCCTCCATTTAATTCTGGAGCGATTTTAATTGTAGGAGAGCGACTCTAACTACTAAATATCAAATTGATATTACAATTTTACGTTTCAGAGGAATGCTAAATGTCAAATAATTAATGCTACAGTTTTATGTTTTAGGGGAAAGCTAGTTATCAAATTAATATTACAATTTTACGTTTTAGATAGATAGATATTTCTCAAATTAATTAATAATTAATATTTGGCGTGAATGTCCCCCACCTGTAATTGACATTAATTGCTAAATTTAGAGTTACAATTCTAGCGCATGATGTATAAAGACAGGATAGAAATATTAATTGGCTGCAGCCGGTTGGGAAGAGCAAAGGATAAATATTATCTGACAAGAGAGAAAGAGAAAATTGTGGCATTAAATGAAATGAACCGGAGGTCTAAGGGAGGAAGCTTAAAATAGAAAGGTGAACCGGACCAAAAATTCAAACTCTCTCTTCTAGTATATAGTATAGATAGATATATTAGAAATACTTTCTTCTCGGATGACCAAGTAGAAAAGCGAGGTGGCCTACTTGGCGTCGATTGGACTGGCAACCCCCATGTCTTACGGTGCTTCGCACCTGACCAATCAAGTCAAATGTCTAACAGGCCATGAATGTTTTTCTACTCGGTCGTCCAGGTACAAAGCATTTCTCTATATATGGAAGTTTAGCAAACCATGGATACTTTAACCTATTCGTCAACTCAAAAGTTAATCCGCTTATCTGATTTACCCTCCTGCTCAAAGGTACATCGTTTACCAAAGTAGAGAAATTAGGACTTTAAAATATCTCGTCGCTTGGATATGAGATTAAGCAACCCATAGATACCTTAACTTGGTAGACTAATAAAAAAATAACTCATATGTCTTTGAGAACTTAATGGGCTGAGTAGATAACCCTAGTTGCCCAAATCATGGGTAAGTCCCTATCCCTGGGAAAAAAATGACCATTTTTCTTAGCTAACTTGGGGTAGAATTCCTATCTCATCTTGGGAGGGGTGGTTAGAGATAACATATGTTATCTCTAGGTAACTCTGATAACCCAAAGTTAGCTCATCAACCCAAATTTAGTTACATGCTAACCCCCTTATTGCTTTATCGAGGGGTAAATCGGTTACCAAAGTGGAGAGACTAAAAAGAGTTAGAACTTTAAAATGTTTCAAACTTCTTTAGGTCATTTGATTTATTAAAGAAATATTGTTTTTTGAACATGCTTTTTTTTCTAACATCTCTTGACTGCATGTACTCATGTCAAAAAATGTACTTTTTGTTTTAAAGATTACATAAACTCATTTGAAAATGAGTTATATGTTTCTTATGCGCTCAATCTAAATAACATTTTAAACTTGGGATTTGAGAACATACCAAAGATGGAACAAGATCAGGTGTGCATAAAGAGGACAAGACTGCTAGCCATCAGCTTCATAAAAAACCCCCCTTTCCAAAAGTTTGAAACTAATTACATATATATACATTATGCAACTAGTAAAACAATGATTCACTACTTCATTTTTTTATGGGAATTGGAGCACGGTTGGCCAAACTGCGCTGGTGCGGTTTGGCCGTGCTGCACCGTTTCTGGCAAAAGTCGATACTAGGCATGGTCGGCGCACTCCCCCCCCCTTATGCACCGCCTCTTCTCTCTCTCTCTCTCTCTCTCTCTCTCTCTCTCTCTCTCTCTCTCTCTCAGGTGAGGAGGGTTTTGAGGTTTGCACAGATGCTTCAGGTGTTGGTTTGGGTGCGGTCTTGATGCAGCAAGGCCGAGTGGTGGCTTATGCATCTCGCCAGCTTAAGCCCCACGAGGAGAGTTACCCGACCCACGACCTAGAGCTTGCAGCTGTGGTGTTTGCTTTGCGGATTTGGCGTCTTTACCTGTACGGAGTGAGTTTTGTAGTCCGTACCGACCACCAGAGTTTGAGATATGTGTTTTCTCAGAGGGATCTGAATATGAGGCAGCGTCGATGGATGGAATATCTGAAGGACTATGATTTCAGCATTGAGTATAAGCCTGGAAAGGCGAATGTAGTTGCAGATGCCTTGAGTAGGAAAGCACAGATGAGTCATCTGATGCTTAGAGAGTGGCAGTTGTGGCAGTCTGCGGCAGAGGGTCTTTCAGAGTTTCATCCAGTTGTCGACAGTTGGTGTTGGCAGTTTGTTAGCAGCTCCCGCCGTTGTGAGACAGGTTGCTGAGGCTCAGCAGGCAGATCCCGAGTTGCACAGTGTGTTGCTTCTCCCAGAGGTTGAGCTTTGTGAGGACGGGACTGTTAGGTTCCGAGGTAGACTCTATGTTCCTGTTGAGGAGTCTATCAAGAGAGTTGTATTGCAGGAGGCACATGGTTCCAAGTACTCTATTCATCCAGGGGCGACCAAGATGTACCACAGGTTGAGACGTCAGTTTTGGTGGCCTGGGATGAAGAGAGACATAGCGGCTTTTGTTGCTAGGTGTTTGGTCTGTCAGCAGGTGAAGGCCGAACATCAGCGTCCAGGAGGACTTGTGCAGCCGTTAGAGATTCCGATGTGGAAGTGGGACCATGTTACGACTGACTTTGTTTCTGGTTTGCCGAGGACAGCTGGAGGTTTTGACAGCATTGGGTTCTTGTGGACAGATTGACGAAGACTGCCAGATTCTTGCCTGTCAGGACTAGTTGGGGTGTGAGTAGGTTGGCCGCGTTGTACGTAGAGCGGATTGTTCCTTTGCATGGAGTGCCGATCTCTATCGTGTCAGACAGGGATCCTCGCTTCACTTCTGGGTTCTGGCGCAGTTTCCAGAGAGCTTTAGGGACAGAGTTGGCTTTTAGTTCCGCCTACCACCCTCAGTCAGACGGTCAGTCAGAGCGGACTATCCAGACTTTGGAGGATATGCTTAGAGCTTGTTGCCTGGAGTGGCAGGGGTCGTGGACAGCTCACTTGTCGTTGGTCGAGTTTGCATATAATAATAGTTATCACTCCAGTATCGGTTTGGCACCATATGAGGCTTTGTATGGACGACCGTGTCGCACTCCTCTTGACTGGTTCGAGGTTGGCGAGCGAGTTGTCACGGGGCCGGAGTTGGTTCAACAGTCAGTTGAGGTAGTTCAGCTTGTGAGACAGAGGCTTCAGTCAGCTCAGAGTCGGCAGAAGAGTTATGCAGATCAGCGCAGACGACCGCTCGAGTTTCAGGTAGGAGACCAGGTGTTTGTTCGTGTGTCTCCTATGAAGGGAGTGGTGAGGTTCGGTAAGCGCGGAAAGTTGAGTCCTCGCTTTATTGGGCCTTTTACCATTTCTGAGCGTGTCGGAGGTTTGGCGTACAGACTTGAGCTTCCGTCAGAGTTGGCAGCAGTGCACGACGTGTTTCACGTGTCGATGCTTCGGAGGTATCTTGCTGACGAGTCTCACGTTCTGCAGAGTGCAGAGTGGTCTGAGGTGACTCCAGTGTTGACTGTACCAGAGTTTCCGTTGCACATTGAGGATCGCCGAGTTCAGAGGTTGAGGAACAAGGCAATCCCTTTGGTTCGTGTTGCGTGGCAGCGACACTCCGGTGGCGAGTCGACATGGGAGCGGGAGGACGAAATGCGCGAGCATTTTCCGTACCTCTTTGGTGAGTCTTCTTCTCTTTCCTTGTGTTGTTTGAATTTTGAGGGCAAAATTCCTTAAGGGGGGAGAGCTGTAAGGTCTCGGGTTTTTAATGGATCCTTATTGGGTCTGTAGTGGTTCTGTGTGGTCGACGACAAGACCATTGTCGTTGACTTGCTGTTGACGGCCAGGGCTTGCCGTTAAGTCTGAGTCAGCGTCCAGCGATGTGGACGTCTGAGGTTGAACTCAGCGGCAGGGGATATGGACGTCAGTCTGTTGGCGGTTCAGTTGGCGACCACAGATGTGGACGTCGACTAACCAGTCCTGTTGAAATAGGACAGCCCGAGAGCAGAGCTTCTTCTTCTCCTTTCCTCTCCTTCCTTCCACCTTAGCCTTTCTTGATTCCTGTAGCTTCTGTTGAGTGATTTGAGCTCGTGGGAAGCCCCTGGATCGTGTGGCGTTGCTAGATCGGGCGGGAATCGCAAGGTTTTGGCGTGATTCGCGCGGAGTCTTCGGGGAGATCCGGCGTGATTGGTGGCTGTTTGGGGATTGATTAAGCGTTCTGAGGTAGGGACTTAACCCCTATAACCTTCCCCAGCAAACCAGCATGTCCAATTAACTTAATTGATGTGCAAATCATGGTTTAGGGTTTGGGTTATATCATGCCGGAATTGAGGGTGGTTTGGATAATCTAGGTGTTAGATTGTCTATTTATGATATTCTGGTAGTGTAGATTGATGAGAGGAAGTGTTTCCCTCCATCAGTCAGAGTTTAGTTAAGTGTTTCTGCCCATTGGGACTGATTCGGTTCAGTTCTGGGTATGGGGGACTGAAGATATCAACGTCCACATCTGTTGACGTTGAGATCTTCAGGGATGAGTTAAACGACAAGATCGACTGCCGTTTAGTTATTGCTGGCGGCATAGGGGTTGCCGTTTACCCTTTATTGGCGGCAATCGATCAGGACGTTTATATCCTGTGTCCCAGCAGAATTGAGTTGTGTGATTAGAGGCGATTGACATGTGATGTCCGCCCTAATAGCACAAGTGGGCCAGGCTTAGAGTGTGACTCCGCCTGTGCGTAAGAGTAGTTGTTTGTGGCACGAGGTGTTTACTACTGTACGGGGTTTCAGACGTTGAGTGTGTTCCGTCTGTTGTACGCGCGTTGCGTTACCGTGTACCCGTTTCTGTTGTGTTACCTAGGCGTGGGTGCGACTCCGTCTAGACGACTAGCGTGTGGTTGTCCTCCGCTAGTGAGCCGGACATCGAGTGCGACTCTGTCCTGTGCGTACTCCTTTTGGTGGTTTTGGGCCGGTCTCCGTGGAGCCCCTTCTCTACCGCTAGGGTCAAGCGTAGGGGAAAAACCGGTCGTGGACCAGACGCGAGAGAGAGCGTCTGTAGTGTGCACACGTGGCTGGGGTTGAGAGCCTCTGTGGTGACGGGACGCCGAGCCACAACCCTAGCTGAGTCCTACTTGTTGTGTGTGAGTGTGTGTTACTGAGCCGCGTGGTTTACAGTTTTGTGTTGTGGTGCGATGTGTACTTACTTTCAGTTTTTACTTTCCGCACTTTAGTTCAGCTGCCGGTGGGGTTACTTTTCCCTACTGGGTCTCTTTTCTTGAGACTCACTCCCTTCCCTTTCAGGTGGGTCTTCGTCGACTCCCGTTCCAGGCGAGTCTAGCCACTCCGGTGTTGGAGCTCCCTAGCTGCAGTGAGTTGTACCTTTTTGTTGTACTTCTGTACTCTGTACTTTGTCTCAGACTCTGAGGTTGTATATGATATGTTCATATAGTGGAATTTTACTGCTTTGCATGGTGTGTATCTTCTTACATATAGTCTCCTCGGACTCTTAAATTCCCACCCTTCCGAGCTTGTCTCGTGGGTTAGCGGGTCAGAATTCGGGTTACTGGTTGTTATGGTAATGCGGATTCGTGTGTCTCCTATGAAGGGAGTGGTGAGGTTCGGTAAGCGCGGAAAGTTGAGTCCCCCCCCCCTTATGCACCGCCTCTTTTCTCTCTCCTCTCTCTCTCTCTCCTCTCTCTCTCTCTCTCTCTCTCTCTCTCTCTCTCTCTCTCTCTCTCTCTCTCTCTCTCTCTCTCTCTCTCTCTGCTCTCTCTCTCCTCTCTCTCCGGCTTGCCGTCGCGCCGTGGGGAGGATCCCCCGTTGCCGCCACGCTGCACCACCGATGCCCTCGCCACCGCCGCTGTGCTACACTGCCCTCACCATTTGCCGCCGCGGAGGGAGAGGATTCGATCCGAAGGGGAGGGAGGGGGGGGAGGAGACGACGGACGGAGAGGAGGGAGGGGTCGAGGGGGATGGATGGAGAGGGGGGGGGGGGAGACATAAGGGAGAGAGGGGGCTGGGGGGGGGGGGGGGGGGCTAGCAAGACGAGACGGAGGAGAGGGCCGTGGCGGAACATGGTGTGTCGTACTGTCCTAGGAAAAATTCGGGTCGACGTGGTACACCGATACAGCGAACCCTGCATTGGAGAGGGCAAATTTTGACCTTCTAGCCTAAATCTTTAGACTCAACATGTTGAATCTGGTCCAATAACCATTTCAACTGCTCTTCAACTTACTTTGTTGTAACTGTTTCATTCTTAACCATTGAAATTACTGCCACCACGGTATGATCACCAACATTGATATTTCTATAAACACACAAAAGTTCCATTCAAATCATCTGATTAACCTCAATTAAAACATCTATTTCCACATAATCTAGCCTCCATTTATGTCACGTTCTTACGCAGAATATCGGGACGGATAGTTGCAATCGAGTGAGTTTAGAGCAGTAGACATCAAACCATTGGATATTTGAGTAAGAGAAATCACTAACTTTTATTCATTATCAATCATGATTGTCCATTACATTTACCAATTCAGAGCCAATACATAAGACCCATTCACAACTTACAATGAAGAAAATAAAATTGACTAACTATACTAGTCTAAGTCACTACTATGACGCTATAGTAACTTCTCTCCACACTGGACGCTCGTTCATTTTTGGTCACCTATGTCCACGTGTGTGTTGTCTTCATCATCAATCTCGTATGAAATAGTCACGAATAACACTTGATGAGTGATAACGCTCAGTAGGTATTATATCCCTTAACCAAATATGCTTAAAATGATTAATGTATTAACAAGCAGAGTAATTAAAGAATAGAGTATCATGTCATGTCAAGTCAAAAAATAATAGCATGAAGATGTCATATAGTAACGAGTATAGAACGAGAAAAGTAATGGTCAAATAGCACATGTAGTTGAAGTCAAGTCATGTAACTAGTCTAGCACTTTCACAAGCATGATTGTCATAGATAATCAAGATAGTATAGCATTTGGGTATAATGTCAGACACCCTGGTCAATTAACTCCTACAAGCAAATAGCACTTTTGGGAGCACCTCTCAGGACTAGACCGGACCCTTCATATTACTAAGCATTAGTCATGTTTCTTATCTTTAGACAATTAGTCATGACCATAAAGAGTACCAAGAATAGTAGAGAAGAATATATGAATAGATGAGAATGTGAATGAACAAGAATAGATCAGATAGAAACATGTAGATGAGTGTTTCTGCATTAACCATAAACTTACAGGGTCATGCACGTGAAACAAGAGGAGAAAATCACGTAAGTGACTACTGCAAACAGTACCCTCGAGTACTAGAAGACTGATAGAGAACGCGGTCTATTCCATGGACACGACAAAAACACGGTCAAGGGGTCGGCATTAATAGAGAAGATATAGTATTCTTGTCTGTCGTGTTAAGAACGCGATCATCAGGGAGGGGGCAATCACAAAGAAGATTTAGTGGCTAGTTCGATCATGTTGTACAGGTCCAGCATGGTCCCTAGATGTGTTCAGGTGTTAATGGTACAAGCAGCTTGACATCCTAGAGGAATTTCAAGTCCTCAGAAAGCTACAGAGGCCTTGGCAAAGGAGTTTCAGTTCGGCAGGAGGAATACCCGATAGAGGGTTCTCACATCGTCAAGAGAGTGTGTTGAAACGTTTTGCTCGACGTTCTAAAGGACTTTTAGATCAACGGAGCGTTGATAACGGTGTTCTAAAATGATGATAGGAAATGAAAACAAGTCCTTTGTTTAATAGAGGTTTATGTGAAAATTTATAATATAATTATCAGATATTTTCTGAAGTATTTTATAGAAATTTAAACTTTGAGAGAGTATGCAATGTATAGAGAATCATAGATATGAGAGAGATCGTGTAGATTATTTTTAAAAGAATAATTACATCTTTAATCATAATAATTATTCTTTTAGTGCGTTAAATACTTAACAGAGAGTTAACAACACATAGTTATGGATTTTAGCACTGTTTATCGAAGAAGAGTAGTGTTCACTGAGTGGCAATCTTACCACAGTCAGGGTGTAGATCCTCATTAAGATGGTGGTCAGGGTTTAAGCCATGTTAACATCAAGTTAACACGTTGTACTGGTACGACACATTTTGAACGCGGAGTATCGTATGACCGCATTCTAGAAAGTGGGCTCTATCCCCACGTTCACCATGCAGTGACCTCAGGATGACACTAAAACACTTAAACACTTAAAATCTCTTCGTAGGATGCATGAAAAACTGTGAAACCAGTCTTAAAATGAAGCTAACAGGTTTATAAACATGCAAAAACCATGAAATAGACATGTAGATATTGATTGAACATGGTAGAGAACAAGAACAAAGGGTCGGGTACAAGCATGTTCATGATCTTTAAAAGAAAATTACTCACAAGATGAATGATAGAAATTGGAGAAAAGATGGGGATTTCATTTTTGGGATTAAGAATAACCTATAGAGGGATTTAACTAGATTTAGCTTGAGAGATTATCTATCGTTGGACGAAATTGAGAAGCTAGGGCTAGAACGAGATGAACTTTTTGTAGATCTCCTAGGGATCCTTCTTCCCACGAAATCCTCCTCCTTTGGACTTGCCCTCACATCCAGGAGAGCCTCTCAACAGTAGTAGGGTCACCCAAGAGGAGAATCGGGGTGTATTTATAGATATTGCCTTTTTATTTCATAACACAACTCTAACTCCATTTAATTATGAGATTTCCATGTTAATCTCTATCTCTAGTCATTCATATCTCTAATTGGGTTGGGATAGGCATGGTAAAACATGGTTATCTAGTTAAGATAGTGTAAGGAATCTAGTTTAGATAGCTATTTAAGCTTATCTTGCCCATTTAGATAAGAGAATAATGGACTATAACACCCCATATAAGAATATGTTAAATGGACTAAATCAGCAAACTGTCAACAACTCGGATTAGTCATTTTCAGAGCTCGAGTAGGAAAAAAACTCTGAAGTTAAGCGTGCTCAGTTGGGAGTAGTCCCATAATGGGTGACCTTCTTGGAAAGTCTACCAACTAGCACGGTTGTTGGGTCAGTTTGCTGGTTGGGTCGTCACAAATGGTATCAGAGCCATACCCCAGTCGGAAGTGTGGGAGCTAAGTGCCACACAGGGCAAAATGCTACACTATGGGAGCCACCTCTTGAGGCCATAATGGCACAAAGTGCTACATAGTGGGAGCCACCTCTAGAGTCCTGCCTGTATGGGGATTGATTGTGTGCTATATGTGAACAGCGACGAGGACGCCGCTTATAAAAGAGGGGTAGATTGTAACACCTCATATAAGAATATGTTAAATAGACTAAATCAGCAAATTGCCAACAACTCGGACTAGTCATTTTCAGAGCTCGAGTAGGAAAAGAATATTGAAGTTAAGCGTGCTCAGTTGGGAGTAGTTCCAGGATGGGTGACCTTCCTGGGAAGTCTACCAACTAGCACGGTTGTTGGGTCAGTTTGCTGGTTGGGTCGTCACAACAAAACTGTAACGCCCCGACGCCGAATATTGTAGCGGATTTATAGTTATTAAATAGTACAGAGCGATAAATAAACATCAAACCATTGCACAATTAGAATAATATCAAATAAACTCTAATTTCATTAATAATCCATCAAACTCCATTACATTCACTAATCAGAGCCATAACTAGAGCCCAGAGTACTTCATTCAAATTCAAACTAATACATAAGAACTAACTGACTCATAACTATACTAACTAACTACTAAAGCACGGGTTGCTGACATTGGTCACTCCTGAGCATCATCCTCAGTCCCCTCCTCGTGTGTGTAGTCATCACCATTCGACTCACCTGAACACATGAAATAAATACGCAGGATGAGCGAATAACGCCAAGTAGGACTTAATATCTCATGGGAACAAATATACTTTAAATAGTTAATGTCTTAAAGGCATGATATCTAGAGAGAATAGTCATATAGCGCAAGTAACGATGGTAAGAGAACATTAGCACTTGTACGGTGAAATAGCACATTGAGAATGATAATTGAATGGCCATGTAACGATAATAGCATGTAACGATAGCACTTGTATTGATAGCACTTTGATTGTCACAGATTAATCTCGATAGTATAATAGCACTAAGTGCATGTCGTACACACCCTTGATCATTTTAACTCCCATGGGCACTGACACTTTTCAGGCGCTCTCCCCAGGACCAAATCGGGCCATATTGCGCTGGCATAAGTCATTTTCTTATCTTAGACAATCACACGAATGGCCAAGAAAGTACCAAGAATAGATGAGAGTAATAGACGAATAGATGAGAGTGTAGAGAGAACGTGAATAGATGAGAGTACCGAGATAGTAGATGAGATAGGGGTATAATTCGTAAAACAACGTTAAACCACGATAGTAACAGTTGCGCAGCACCAGGTCGGGTACCGGCAGTCAGGTAGAAGTCACATCCATCCATTTGCCGTGTTATGAACTCAGGCTAGATGGTCTGGCGTGATCCCAAGATAAGAGAGAACTCACTAAGGCCGTTTGGATCGTACTAATCCCTAAGGGTGTAACGGGTTTTAAGGGTACAACTAGCTCGTCGGCTAAGGACGTACACCAAAGTCAAGAAAACTTACGAAGACCTTAACAAGGAATCCCTAGTCCAGTCAGGAGTATTCTCGATGGAGAGGTGGTTCATACCAAGAGAAAGTGTGTAACGAAACGTTGTCCGTCTTGCCACGAGTCCTCGAAGGCAGAGGGACGCGATATCAGTGTACAAAACACGTAAAATAAAATGAATACAAGTATCATTTACCTAATAGGGAGTTTAAGTGAAATAATTACACTTAATTACCAGATACATTATTGAGTAATTTAATAAGGTCTCATGGAAAACATTCATGTTAAATGTGTGCAAGTGTAATTGGATCAAGAGAGCATGAAAGATTGTGCACATGGCTTTTAATTTATTAATTTCTTGTAAATATTACTCATTAATAGTTAACAGGTCAACATTATTTATGACAATACTTAATTAAGGCTAATCAGGGTTTAAATGCCATAAATAGCAAGGTCATATAAGCAAATTTCAGGTTCTGGTCGCAACAGTCAGGTCGGGACGTCAGCTACTGTCGCGTTCAGTTCGCGACCGGGGTGGCTGACGCGTTGACTAGACAGGTCACGACAGTCCTAACCGACGCGTTCAGGTGCCAGCTGAGACGCCGACGCGACGACGCGTATGCACGTCACGACAGGTCGGGGTGGTGCGTCCAGGTCGGGCCGACCTGCCGAGAAGGTCGCGACGCAGGGTCCCGTCGCGTTCAGAATGCGACGTGACACTCTATCGCGACGAGGTTGAGAACGCGACCTATCGGGCCGTCGCGTTCTCAGAGCCTCGGCCCGAGCTCTGGCAGATGGTGCAGGACCCTTTGGATTTGGTCCATGTCATCCAAACTCGACACAGTGCAATTCAAAAACCCAGAACAAATCGCATATACCACGAAAAATTATGAATTTGGTATTGAATGAAACTAGACATGTAGATCTAGCACTGGGCATGGGTAATTAGAAAATAGACACGTATAGAGCATGCTTTAATTAGGTTACTTTTCAATGACCTAAACATGCACAGTCATGAATAAACGATTTAATTGGCAATGGACACAAGATGAAAATTGGGGCAAATAGGGGCGTTTGAAAGCTAAGAGCATGTAGTATTTATGAAAATATTTACAGGACATGAGATCAAGTACATACGAAGATTGAAAGCCAACTTTAGAGTTCGGGTACATGAAGATGTTCAAGATTCAAACATTTATTCTCCCTCATGGAGGAACGAAACATAGGGAAATCAGAGGGCTTTTAAAGAGCGATGAATAGACTACCTAGAGTTTAATTTTCATGATTTGTGCTTGAGAGACTGTCTACCTTTCGTTGCTATAATGACAACCTAGGTTTGATGACGAAGAAAAGATGAAAATCCCACTTGTTCCAGCCTTCTCCTCCAAGCTCCTTCGTCCAGTTCGCCTTCTCTTCGTCCTCCAGAGCTCCAACAACATTGGTTGGTTTGGTACGAATTGGTGGGGGTATAACTTCTACAAGAGTCCTACCTCTTCTAAAACTCTTCTCTCCTATTAAATTCGAATTTCCTTATTTATCTCCTCCTCCCTTTTGCATTTATCTCCTATTTAGGATGGAGGAGAGGGTTAATTTCGTACGTAATGGTTTAGGGTAAGTATATGACTCTTCTTTTGGATATTTATGGATTTATTAATATTTATCTTAACCCTTTTCATTTATTATTATTATTATTATTATTATTATTATTATTATTGCGAATTTATCTAATTTATCTCCCATCAAAAGATGGGCTCTTGGATTCTTGGCCATTTGCTTATGTTTGGATCATTAAAATAACTCATTTACTAATTTAGCTTAATGTGTATTAATTTAATTCCTTTTATTTCACTTATTCCTCATTTATTTCAATTTAATTCTATTTCTCATATTTATTAAATAAAAACTTTTATTTATTTAGGAATTAAAAATCAAGGTTGCTACATGGACATTCAGAATTTAATAATAATTACCCAATATTCTATTACTCTATTATGGAACATTAATTAATCCCATTGTCTATTTCTTTTATTGGTTTTATTCAGCCCATTTAGAATTTTATTAACTATAACTTATTATTTATTTAAATAACTTAAGTTGCTATAATTTATTGAAATTGATATTCTTTATCCTTTCCTGGATCAACTTACCATGTTCCACTTTATACTCTTTCTAAAAAATCTAAATCTCAAATCTCTGAAATCACAACATTTTTTATAGTACCTTATCTTACTTGATTCTGTCTAAACCGTAATAGCTCATTTTATATTCTTGTCTTCACCTTCCGTACACACACATTTCCTTATTACTCACCAATCTTACCACATACTGCACATATCCGCTGAACGTCATAATCATCGTTTAACACAGCAACAATCCCACTTTATATTACATGCATGGGATGATGTTTATATGTTGTGATGTTCATAGATCTATGCAGTAAGGACGAGGATCGTGATGAGATAATGATAATGAGACATATCCTCTTTAAATATAAATCCTTAATATTCCTGGTGATAGGTTACTCGAAAAGGACATTGAGATAACTAGACAGATCAGTGTGCTGTATGTCCATCTATATGATGGAGGTAGTTGGTCTCATAGCTACTTGTGTGGAGACACTAAGGGTATGGTGCAAGTGCTCATTGGAGAATGAGTTCACTGAATGATTTGCTCTCAGAATACTGTATGGTTCATGATATCTGATTGTCATAAGCGATTATATGGTCTCAGTTGTGTAACTGGTCCTTAGACTTGAGACACCAAAGATATCTTATTTGAGTACTCCATTATTTGATGCCAAACTTATTGGTCTGGAAGTCCCAGATCTAGTACAACTATTATTGGGAATGGTAGCCAACCTTACAAAGATAATTGTGTATCAATGAAGGATCATCCACTCTTAGTATCATGAGAGGAATATATCGTGTGTTCTGTCTAAGGTACATACCTGGCCAGGGTCAATCAGATTGAGTGAGAAAGAGTTCTCCAAGAGAATTCGATAAGAATAAGAATCAAATGGATTCCGTATGGGCTTGACTGCACCATGCCTAATATATGGTCTATGAGATATTAGTTGGATGAATGACTAAAGGTACATGGTAACTGAGAGCATAAAGGTCCAATGGATTTGATCCCCCTATATTGTCTGGAAACTATGGCATAGTAGCTTGGTATGTTCATAGTCGATGAGTTGAGTGAATTATTATAGAGATAATAAATCACTAAGTCAGAAGGAGTTTTGATTCAGAAGGATTCTGATGGATGCAACTCACGGGCAGCTCGATATTGGGCCTAGAGGGTCACACACAAAGGTGGTCGACACGACGATGATAGAAAATTGGATAAGAGTTATTCAATAGGCTATTTTCTGACCAAGGATGGAGACAAGACAGTTTGTCGTTATGATGGTCTTAGCAACGAGATCGATTGTCGTCGGGATGGTCCTGATGACAAGATTGACTACCGCTAGGATGGTCCTGGCGATAGAGCTGACTGACGCTAGTATTCATGGCGACGGGAATGATTGTCGCCAAGAATGTCTTGGCGACAGTGATCTATGTCGCCAACACTGATTAGAAACATCATGTCTTGACATTAAGAAATGTATGGCAGGTCGTACTTTGATCCATACAAAGCATGGCCACGCGACATGCGTGCCGCGTGGGGTTGTTCGAAATTGCCCTCTATATGTATGAAATGGTTTGTGAAGAGCTACAAGTTGAGCTCTTCACACACCCACCTCAAACACTCCTCCTTCTTTTTCTCCATCCCTCCACCCCGTAGCCCTCTCTTATGGAAGAGAGAAGAGAGTAAGGCAACAATAACTGTTTCTTGCTGTTGCTACTTGCCGCAGCTTTTGCTACTGCTCCTACTATGGATTTGATGTTGTTGCACCTTGGAGGTGCACACAGAGGAGCTGTCGTTGCCGGTCACCACTGTATGGACACCGCTAGAGGGAGGTTGCAAGAGCTCCTTCATCCTCGAGACATGTTCTACACTTTAGGGGAGATACGAGCTCCCCTAGGTGAGAATGTCTCACCCTTGAATGGTTTTCCTGAGAGTCATGCTCCTGAACATCATCCAGGTCCGATATCTCCCCGATGTCTCACCACTTTTATTTTAAACTTCATTCTCCTGTGCATTAGATTTTGTTGCATGTTTTCCTAACAGGGCATATGTACGTCGATAGGAATCCATTGTATACTGTCACGTCCTGAGAATTATGCAGCGGATATTATTAATTAATTCGAGTCGATATTTCGAGACGTGGACAGTCGGCAAATAAGCCTCTAGCTAGCACGCACTAAATGTATAACAACATACATCATCATAGGGCCCAAATTTGAACTTAATGAAAATTGTATTCAAATCTCATATTGTCTCAGATGAACTAATACAGGACTAAGACTCAATAAAAGTAAAAGTACATAATACCTCACTTCCTACTACATTGTCTAACACTCAAAATAAACTACTATAGATAAACTCATGTTTGGAACGCTCTTCACTCGGACGCATTCCCATCCTCGTCTTGCTCTTCCTCTTGAACTTCATAGTCACCTAGATTGGTAAAAGTAGGGGATGAGCAACTAGCCCAGTAGGATTTATATCTCAATGTGCGGGCAATGATATAAGTGATTAACATTTTAGAACTAGGCAAGTACGATGAATGATATGTAAGTACGAATAAAACTCGTTAAAACATGATATATAAAACAAGCTAGAGAGAGTGATTATGATAGAACAAGATTTGTGAACAAGATGACAAGATAGAACTAGCAATAGATCACTTTGTACAAGCACGCGAGATTTCACTTGATGTCAAGAACGCAAGATATCACTAATTGCATTTAATGCAGGATGGTCATATCACGCAAGCAAGCAAGCAAGAATGTACGAGCACGATCAAGTAACACTAATCAGGCACGTAGACACTAATGTACACCGAGAAAAGATCCATCAAGAATGTACACTAGGACACGTGTATGTGGTTATTGTATCCATCATTCAACAAGCAAGCAAGACTCCCAGTGCAGATGCAACGCCAGTAATCATTATACCCCATGGTTATCATTATATCTATGACTCGCCGTCATTGGGGCTAGATTGGAGCCCTTGGACACACGCCGTGCCCTGTCAGCATCTCATGTAAATTTTTAAATGTAGATACCCACAGTCATTAATAATGGCCAATGAGAGTTTCAATAAGTAAGCATGTGTAATGTCATGTTCATGATGATGATGGGAACAAGTAATAAGTAATTGAACATGATTTCATGATAACAATGGTCAAGAGATAAATTCGGCAGCATAACGGTACGATTTGTACTTTGGTTAAATCTTTACATTAATGGCTTTAGTCTAGATTGTCAATCACACTCACGAGACAAGAAGAGAAAGGAAGTGCACGCTATCTTCAGGGAACTTCCATGGTACAACCAACTCGTCGGCCATGTGGGAATCCATGGTCAGAGGAGATTTACGGAGGCCTTGGTGAAAATGTCGCTAGTCTACCGATTCGGAATGACCAGTAGAGAGAGTTTCCAATTTCCCAAGAAAGGGTGTCTAACAGTGCGAGTGTGTAGTGCGGTACGCATGTCTCAATTCACGAACCATCGGTCTCAGACTCGCGGAAAAACACTTTAACATGATAGCATGAAGTGAAACTATACACTTAACTAAACATGGATTTCATGATTTTTAAGATAACAATTCATCATTTAAGAAGCTAGAACAGTTCGAAGAGTTAATCAACAGTCACATGAATAGTCACGTCATTAAGAAAGCCATTAGAATAATGTTCGTGTACTTAAAGCTTTTTAAATGGGTTTAACACTTTTAAGCCATTAAAATAACCACCATGCATTAATCAGACCCAAGACATGTGGATTACACACTAAATACTCGGGTATAGTGGTTAGGTTTGCAAGACAGTAAGTGGGGTTAAGTGACAAATCCTGAGATCGCGACATGGGCATATAAGGATAGCGACAGGGCTGTCAGGCCCGGGGTCAGGTCGCGACAGGTGGATATAAGGAAGGCGACAGGGTGTTGTCAGGCCCGGGTCAGGTCGCGACAGGTTCATATAAGGAAGGCGACATGGTGTTGTCAGGCTCAGGTCAGGTCGCGACAGGCCACAGCAAGGGTCGCGACGGGTCGGGACTAGAAAGCGACAGGGTGTTGTGATGAACGCGACTGGGCAGTCAGATCAGGCAGCACGATCGCGACGGAGCGCCGAGTCGCGATCAGATCGCGATGGTGCGGGCTGTCGCTATGAGACCTCAGAACACGGCCTATCGGGCCGTCGCGTTCACAGGGTCTGCGCCAGACTCTGACAGAGCAAGGACATGTTCTTGGATTGCGGTCCAGAATTGCCATATATTGACACATGGTGCTTCCGAAATAGAGAACAAATTGTACAGTGTATGAAAAATAACGAAACCAGTTTTAAAACAACCTAGACATACAAGGGTACTTCCAATAAATCAGAATTAGAAAATAAGGATGGTTTCGATAGGCTTTGATCAAGTCGAACACAACATCAGACCAAGTGTAACCTGAAGACGTAGTTTCATGCAACAACCCTCTTACCATGCTTATAACTCTCTAACTATTGAGAATTAGACAAAACATTCAACATGAAACCTGAAAAGGACAACTAGTAGAATAACTTTCATGTTATGAATTTACTCTAATTCGGTCTTGAATCACATGCAACATACAAAGAACGGGAAAAGCCCCAACAGTGCATGACTTTGGCAGAACGCTTATAATTCAAAATCTACTCAATGAAATTCGATGAAACCAGTGGGAAACCAAGGTTAACTTGATGCTCTACACATTGGTATAGGATATGTTAAGATTTGGCCCGAGAAAACCTACCTTTTGGGTTGATGAAGTCTCGTTCTTCAGAAAAACCGTGTTCAGACCACTGTTTGAAGAACGCTTAATACTCCGTGTATACTGCATGGAATTTAGGCATTCCACTTGGGTTAGGAAGTAGACTCGACCCTCTTTCAGGGGTATAAGCCTTGCACAATGGGATTTAGGTTTGGCCTACTTTGATCGGCTTCAAGAAGGTGGTTTGTGCAGGTCGTAGCAGATGAACGGGGGAAGAAGATGAGCTTGGTATGCTTGATCTCCTACTCTCCAGCCACCAAGAGCTCCTCCACACGACCCCAGCAAGTTCTAACTCGTCCCTAGGGTTTGGGTGAAGAGTATTTAAGCAACCATGGTGTTAGGAGTCCTATTATGACTAGGAAAGAAGGGTTGCGGGATTGGCATGTTGGTTCCTATTTTTGATGATTTCTTCCTCCATTAGAGAGTCTTGGTCATCAAGCAATCCCCATAGGTGGGTAAGCACGAATTTGAGTTGCTAAAAGTGCATGATTGCATCCCAATTAAACCCTAATTACCCCTTTCTAATTTCAGTCTATTTAGAGTTACGAATTTCCATGCATTTTCTAGCTTTATTTGATTTTTGGGCCATATGTGGTCCATTGGCCCAATTAAGATATTGGGTCATTAATATATAATGTTGGAAGTCTCTCCAACACCTTTATTTATTTTTTTGGTTGCGTCGTATTTTCGTGTTAACGGTTTTTCGACTTGTTTCCTAATTCGGATAATTGGTCACCATGTGATGTTTACTTGGTTAATCGGATTTTCATCGCACGAATTCCTTCGTGGAACCCTTAAGAATAATGTGTGGGGTTGATTTCCAATTTTTACGGATTTTTCCTATGTGATTTAGCACATACGATAATGATACATATGTTTTAAATACCTTGCTATTATGGAAATTATTTATTTCCATTTATTTGAATTTTTATACAGTTAAAATTTTCGGGGTGCTACATATACCAAGGTGCAACATAGTGGAAATGTGATATGTTAGTTGAAAATGAATTGCAAGCAGCCACTATGTGCACACAAGGAGGACCATAGAAATAATGGTAATTGCATGTGCAGCTAGTGTGAGGAGTTAGGTTAATTGTGAATTGATGTCCTTTACAATTGGTTACTTGGAACTCTTGTTGAGAAAATATGTACACTCTGCATTTTCTTGCACCTATCTCAGTACTGCAAATCTCTGCTTTTACAGTAGGAGTCAATGGAGAATCCATCTTCAACCCATCTTTACGACGCTTAAGAAATAACCTTTTCAATATGAAGAATGCCTTTTGAATTAAAGCTTGAATAGGGAACCCATGTGCTCCTTTCAACAGACTTTAAAACTTTTAGAAATATTAGTAGTCATAATTCCAAAATTGTCGTCCTTCAACATATGTCAATGCCCATCTTTGATAGCCAACCCCTTCCAACCATTATTTTGCCTTATAATTCATTTCCTCAATTGTTCTCATTACACATTCAAATTCTAAAATACTGATTCTCTAAGCTGCTGACCACATAAGATCTATCAATGATTAATTTTGATTTTTTTTTTTTTGAAAATTATCTACAAGATGTTGCTGGAAATGGACTTGGGGCATCACATGCGCAGCGGAAGTAAAACAAAACAAAAATCGATTTCAATCCATGTACTTGAACGGGTCATGATGTACGGTGCATGTAAACATAAATACAAACAAGGCATGAGACCATCTCACCTAGGGGAGATCGTATATCCCCTGAAGCGCAGAACTAGTCCTTGGTTTAAAGGAGCTCTCGCGAGACTCCTTCTAATGGTATCCACACAGTGGATGATCAGTGATGACGATGACTCCTCTTTCGCCGGTGGTGCCACTCCTCCACGTCGTGCAACGCCACGTAGCGGCCAACAACAGCAAGTAGCAGCAACAACAAGGGGGGGCGGCCCTCCTAGTTCTCCTCTTGCCTAGGGAGAGCACTAGAGGGAGAGATGGGAAGGAGGATGAAGAAATGTGGCTTTTCTTCTCAAGATCTACCCTATGAACTTTAAGGAGAACCCCTTCTATTTATAGAGAGCCTATAAGACACATAAACATGGACACCTCATCATGTCATGATGACAAGGGCACCTCGCAGGGACACCTCATTAAGTTATCATGACAAGGGACACTTCATCCTGTCATGATGACAATGGACACCTCGCAGGGACACCTCGTCAAGTTATCATGACAAGGGACACCTCGCAGGGACACCTCATCATGTCATGATTACAAAGACACCTCATCAGGGACACCTCGTCATGTCATGATTATATGGACACCTCACTAGGGACACCTCATCATGTCATGATTACAAGGACACCTCATCAGGGACACCTCGTCATGTCATGATTACATGGACACCTCATCATGTCATGCTTACAAGGTGATGATGTGTCCTCCTTTTAGAAGGGGTAAGGTGGCATGATCCTGGTATGCTCCCCTTAATGGATCCTTTCACTATAGACCCAATAGATCTACAATAGGTTAAAGAAGGCTTATTGAATAACTTTTATCCAATCCTCTATTCATCGCATTATCCACCTTATGTGTGTGACCCTCTAGGCCCAATATCGAGTTGGCCGTGAGTTGCACCCGTCAGAACTCCTTCTGACTTAGTGAATTATTATCTCAATAATAATTTAATCAACTCATCGATTATGAACATACTACGCCACTATGTCATAATCCCCAGACGATACGAGTGATTAAATCCATTGGACCTGTCTGCCCACAGTTACCGTGTACCTGTAGTCTCTCATTCATCTATTATCCCAGAGACCGTATATTAGACATGGTGTTGTCAGGCCTATATGAAATCTGTTAAAGTCAAACTCTTATCGAATTTTCTCAGAGAACTCCTTCTCTCTAAATCCGATCAACCCTGGCCAAGGATTTGCCTGAGTAAGACAATATGAGATATTCCTCTCACGATATCGAGAGTGGATGATCCTCTATTGACACACAATTGCCTTCGTAAGGTTGACTACCATTCCTAATGACTGGCTATACTAGATCTAGAACATCCAGAACTATAAATCCAATATAAAGAATGAAGTACTCAAAACATCTTTGGTGTCTCAAGTCTAAGGACCAATTACACAACTGAGACTACAGAATCACTATCTAACAATCAGGTATCATTGACCATACAATATTCTGAGAATGAATCATTGAGTAAACTCATTCTCTAATGAGCACATGCACCATATCCCTAGTGTCTCCACACAAACAGCTATGAGACGAGTTGCTTTCATCATATGGACGTGTATATAGCACATCGGTCTTTCCAGTCATCTCAATGTCCTTCTTGAGTAACTTATGACTAGGATATTTAGGATCTATGTTTAAAGAGGATTGACCTCATTATCATGATCTCATCATGATCCAATTCCCATTGCACAGACCCATGGACATTACAGTATACATACATATGGAATATACAGTGAGAAAATATCATTATAATATTACTAAAAGAGATTGTACATAATTACAAGTGCCATCACTCACGTGAATTGGCTTGCAGGGCACCTATAACTAGCAGATGTCTCATACAACAACGATGAAATCCAATAGGAGGAGGGAACATTGTATGTACAACCATCTCCAAATCTCTATATGATAAAAAATAATTGCACGGCCATGTCTGTTTGTCACCATTTCCCTAATATAAGCTAAGAACCATGTCCAACGATTACCATTTTCAAATTCTACAATAGCAAATGCAAATGGAAATAAACCATTATCTGCATCCACACCAGTGGCAATCAATAAGGAACTTGTATATTTTCCATACAAATGTGTACCATCAATACTAATTAGTGGCCTACAAAATAAAAATCCCTATATTGAAGGTGTAAATGACCAAAAAAATCATTTGAAATCAAAATCAGGGATCATCTGCATAAGCAAAATGAACAACTGTTCCTAGATTTGTTTCTTGCAAGGCATTCAAGTATCTAGGTAAAGTAGCATATGAACTCTCCTAGCTACCAAATATCTCCTTCATTGCCATACACTTCGCTCTCCATGCCTTGAAGTAATAAATCTTAATATGATAGTCATCATGTATTCTTCTCACAATTTCATCTGGTGTAATAGTCAACTTGGTCTTCACTTGTGAGATTATCAAATTTTGCACAAAACGTGAGGTGCATTGTCGATTTGAACAATGCAATATTAGATTAATTCATGAATGAGAATCTGCATATTTCATTATCTTGAGATATTCATGACCTTTCAATATCGATGCATGCACCCTCCATGGACAAGTGTTATGAATGCATTGTGTTGTGAACATTTTTGTCGGGCTTCTTGTCACTTTATACTGCACACTATGCATAATAGAATATTTCTGAAGTGCATATATCAATGCTTATTTGTTTGGAAATAGTTGTCCCTTGCATGGTTCTTCTCCATCTGTAAAAGATAAAGTAGCAATATATGGACGTGTTTATAGCTATTCCCTGACCAACTCAATCATCATTTTCATATTAGTCTGGCAATTCGAACTGAAAAGAATATGTTTACTCTTCTCCATTTACTTCATTATCAAAGACCACATTTGTATTGTTTTCTACAACACTTTGCACAATTTGGTCTCCAACATATTCATCCTCATTCTCATCCCATCATCTTCTTCAACTTTATCATTTTATTCATTCTGCTCAGTCATCGCTACCTCCCTACACACTATAAAATATAATCTACATATATATATTATAAGAATATAGCACTTATAACAAAAAAAATTCATGTCTCATAACATGAGGAACTTTCACTACAAAATGGAAATGAAGGCCGAGTAAATGATACATAATGATATTGTGAAAATCCAACTTTGTACTCTTCAATATTTTCATATGGTGTAGGCCTTCAAATTTTGACAATATAAGTCTCTTAATAAAAATTTACAAACTTCACTATTTCATAAAAACACAACAACTTACCATGTATGGTAGTCATATGTCACACCAATATCTTCATCTCTTTCTTTCATTCTCCATAGACGAAAGGAAACTTGAGGAGGACACATCATCATTAAGCATACACGTGAACATTTCTATTAGTTGCACATCTTCTTTATCTAAGAAGAGCTCAATACCACGACCATGAGAAGGATATAAATCAAACATAATTGCAATGGTCTCATCATCCTCTATGCTTAAAGCAACATATTCTCCCGGACAAGTCAGAAACTTGCAAGTTAAAATAATATTTGTGTAACTGGGACCATATGTTGTTAATGTATATAATTTCGTCAACAATTCCATATAAGTGATATCTTTATTTACCCGTAATGGACACATAATACCTCATTTATATTGCGGTGTATAACAACCTTGTTTGTGAAAATATTCCATCATAGAAGCACATTAATGGAACCATTGTACTACCCATAACCTAAAAGTGCTCTATCATAAACACATAAATGAAAAAAATATATAATTTACGTGAACATCAATCATATTATTCATCGGACATTCATTCATGAAACTAAAAATTATTAAAAAATATTCATTGGGTGTGGAACAACATCGAGTGTTAGAGGGGTAAGTGGAGGAGCGGCACCGAGATGATGGTGGAGGGGGGGGGACCTGCACTGAGTGTGGGAGGGGAAAGGGGAGCATAGGTGGTGGGCAATGGAGGAGCTGTGCTTAGGGTGAGGGGGAGGGGGGAGCAACATCAAGTGGGGTGGGGGGGGGGGAGCTACGCCAAGGGTGAGGGGGAGGGGGGAGTAGCATCAAGTGGGGTGGGGGGGGGAGGGGGGAGTAGTGCCGAGTGTGAGGGGGGGGGGATGGGGAGGAGCAACGATGGGGTGGGAGGGGAGGGGGCGAGGGGGGTGGAGGGTTTTCGGGGGTTCATGGAAGAGGGGGATATTTGTTTGTTTAAGATTCCCTACTTGTCTGCGTTGCCAATGTATACATTGATGTATGTGTTGTGAACGCAGACATATTTGTCTGTGTTGACAACGTAGACATTAACCATGGCACCCACAACTACCCTCTCGGTCACTAAACTACTTTTGTGGCGGTTTGGTGACTATTGTTAAAATTTTTTTAATATTAATTATTTAATTTTAAAATTATTTTAATAAAATACCTGTTAATCAAACATAAGTTAGGTTGGAGGGTGTGAAAAGTGCATCTCTTTTTAGAACTACTCAGCAAGGGACAATATAATGATATTTAGAGTCAATTTTTACCTATATATGACTCTAATATAATAATACTTTACTTACACCTCATTTGAGTTGATAAAAAAGATCATCTCTATTTTAAAGATTCCATTTATTTGCCATATTAAAATCAAAGTTGGTTATTAGCAATTGGAAAAGAAAGAGAAATATTTTTTGCTCACCTCAATCATCCGCCCCTCACCCATTTTTAAAATAAAGAGGTGGGTCGCACAACACATTGATGGTTGCGGACGGAACCCACTTAACTTGTGTAGGGAGTAGACCCTAGAGGCAAGTCATAAGTCTCGTTTGAAAGAGAAATATTTAGTGCCCCTCCAAAGAAGGGCAATAAAAGTTACCTGAATTGCTCGTCAAACAATTATATTAGTCGAAAATTTAGTAAAATGTTTTCTCTATTATCTAATCAATAAAATTATTTAAAATATAATTCACATTATTTTTATTAGCCTCTTTAGGGTATTAACTATTTCTCTTCTTAAAAAGAAATGATCACCATGGGCATCCGCCACGGCACTTAATTAATATTTCTTAAAAAATATAATTCTATTTTATAAATTGTAGTTATTAGCATTTATCCTTATAATTCACTATAAAATTTCAGTACCTTCCTAATTTCCAGCTATTTGAGGGGTAGTGGAGAGGGAGTCGGTAAAGGGGAGGGAGGGTAACGGGTAACCTTATTATTGGTCTTACCGCAGAAGAGAAAAAAAGGCACAAAATCTATTCTTTCTGGTCTACTGTTCCACCCGCGCGAGGAACTGCCTGCCGTCGCGCCGCCGCCGCCGCCGTCGAGACGAGGAAATTTTGATCGAGAGGTATATGCACAGAGGAATAGGGATTTGGAATCGACGTGTTCGCTGCCGGGTGTCGTCGTTTGGACCAATCCGTCTTCTTTCATCTTCTGGTTTTGTGGGTGAGTTGGAGGGGTCGCAGAGTTGGAGAGAGGAAGGGGGGCGTGCATGGTAATGGGGGCCGCGGGTTCCAAGCTCGAGAAGGCTCTCGGGGACCAGTTTCCCGAGGGTGAGAGGTATTTCGGCCTGGAGAATTTCGGCAACACATGCTATTGCAACAGCGTCTTGCAGGTTGGCATTCCGGCCCTTTGTCGCCCTATCAGAGAAAAGATTGGTTTCTTCGACCTGCTTGTCGGATTCTTGTTCTTTAGATTAGTTCGTTTGTTTTCTTTTCCTTGCTTTGGTGCGTTTTCGTCGAGGCAAATGCCCAGATGGTATCTCTCGGGACGTCCCGAGGCGTCTGTCTATGATTATCTGTTTGATCGGTCTATTTGTCCTACTACGGATGGCCTCTTCGTATCTGGATTGAGTATGCTATTGGTTCCTTTTCCTTCTTGGAGCATTCTCCCGATGGAGTTCACTTGTTTCTTGGATCTAAATGGGGTTAAAAGGGCAGCAAGTTGAAAGATTGGTTTTGGTCTAGCTGTGTTTAATCGTAGATGTTGTTTGGTCAATGGGAACTGAGGCATTCTTGGGTTATTCTGGCATCTTTCTGATGACCTTGAGGTGATGCCTTCAGATAAGTAGTCAATTTGGCTGGTTTAGCGTTCTTCTACTTTAATTTTGCATACATTAAGATAAAAAAAGAAAGAAAAAATCATCACAACGTGGTCATATTTGTTTATTGCAAGGCATAAATGAAACGAGGAAGAAGAGCAATGTCTTAGTGAACGGTTGAATATCTACAAGATGCTAATGCCTATTTTCCTTCCTTCGCCTTTCTGTTACATGCTGTGTTGTTATAAGAGCTTGACTTTGAAATCTGGGGCAGTGGTCTTTCCGTTTAAGGTCTCCGGCCCACATAACTGTGTCAGAGCGCTTATCCAAATTTCTGTATACTGGTTTCATCTTCTTTTCTGTCCCTTTTTCAGAAATTTACTAATCTCTCATGCCTAAACGGAAGATGACGACTACCTACTAGTGAAATAGTGAGTCAATGAGTCGTGAGAATTTCTTTCTAAAGCTAGACCAGTAGGATGCAAATGTCAGTTCTGCTTTTTTTTCTCAGATTGTATAGCTTACAATTTATACTTCTCTGAAGCTGGTTGCATTCTACTGGATGAAGGTTTCTCAATAGGGGCCTTTATTGTATACATCCATACTCCTTGGATATCCAATTTTCAATACAACTTATGTTTGATTGCTTCAACAAAATCTCTTAAAAACTACTCATTTTCTCTTGTTTTCTCAAGTTCTATGCTTATGTGGAACTGTCCCCATCCCCATTCATAGAGGAAATGGGGGGAAAAAACTCACATCTCTAGATGCAAACTGCTGTTGATCTGTTGTCTACCCTGTCATCATTGTATGTGGCCTTTTTCTTGAAGAACCTAAATGCCACCTCTATATAGAACGATTTTGCTGAGAGTATGAACTGTTTGGACAATACCAATATGCTTAAAGAGGGAAATAGTGTCCCTCCCCTAACCCATGACTGGCCGAGTACAACAGCCCATTTTCTCCCCTCTTACCTCCTGTTGGAGGAAGCTCCATGTGTGGCATTGTCATTCCGATGATGGTTCATAACCAGCATCTTCTTCCCCCTTTCTCTAGAGCGGATAACTACATGATCCCCTCTCCTCTTGTCCAGGATGGGTCCTGTCTGCCGGTGTGTTGGTAGAATCCACGATGGATTGAAGACAACTATTGAAAACTGCTTCAACCCAACTCCTGATTTCTGTGTTTGGAATATCCTTTCTCTTGCATTTTGATATAGTGGCAACTGAAGGGAGTGAAAACTTCAACCTTGTGATCTGACATGTTGGATGTAAGAAGAAACTGCCACTGTGCCACATGATTGTGCTTATCCTTCCACATTCTTAAGCCCCTAGTTGCCGGCTGGCTTGAGAACAAAAGCTGGTGCACTCCCCATGCTCGCAATCTTTGTTTTACCAACAAAATTTTCTGGAAATTTCTGTCTAATTATCCTTGTCATTTCCTGTGTCCCTCTTTTTCATTTTTGTGTGCAGCTTTCTTGGCTGCACTGATCTGTTCATATGTTTACTAGTACACTATTTTTCTTTTTTGTGTGCAACTTTCTTCGTTTATCATCTTTAGTATCATTATGCTATATATATGCTTGTTGCATATATTATTATAAATCTTGCTTTGCATTTAGATAACACTTGTAATTGGACATTCAAACATGAGAAAATTTACCACTTTTCATTGTTTACTTTTGTTACTTTTATGGCTAAAACATGTTATAGCTCATTATGAAGATGATTCTGATATAGATTACAAGGGCATTCTGGTCAAAACTCAGGGGTAATCCAATTAAAGGCACTTCTGGGTGAAGGAGAAGGTTCTTCTTCCTAATTGGTCCTCGGACTTTTTGCTTGCTGATGTGCCACTTCTTGAAAAGCCTCTTCCCTCATGCTAATATGATACACAATAAATGGTGGTGTAAACTTATTATGCGCAATCAAGTGAAAGGAAAAATAAGGTGGACAGCATGCAACATCTTGTTTAAGGTTTACAATTTAATGCCTGAAGGGGGAATATTCAAATTCTACCTTGTTATCCTGCTCTGTGTTGATGCTACTTGTTTTATTTAGTCTCTTCTCTCTAGACAAATTTGCTATTTGACAGCTTGATTTAGATTGAGATGCTTTAGACGTTATATATTTTTAGAGCTTTAGTTCACTTTTCTTTTGTTAGATGTGGCAATATCTAAGATGAACTTCTGCAAAAAAATATCATGATGTACTTACAACATTCATAATAGAAAGAATTATGTTGGATATTTTGATAGATCAAAAGGAAACAACTAGTTAACACCAATTATGGCCAACTATTCTTAGGTAAGATTTGGATTACTTCAAAATTAATACTGGGTTGGTTGTTTGGTGGGTGCTGAAATTAATGGTGTACAGCCATGTCAACCATGTAACCATGCATTTACATAAGCTATGCATGATAATGAGAACTTACATGGTATGGATATTGGTATGTCGGAGACCCTGCAGTTGAAACCCTAAACTATGGTATCATCTATGCAGGCTCTTTACTTTTGTGTTCCTTTCCGTGAACAACTTCTTGATTATTACTCGAGCAACAAGAATCCAGGAGATGCAGAGGAGAATCTCTTGACATGCTTGGCTGATCTGTTTACTCAGGTGAAAGCTCTTTGATGATGTTGTTTGTTTCATTGATAGTTGGCTACAAATTACAATTCTAACTTTGCTTGCTGTTACATTATCATTCATGCAAAAATAATGTTAACTGGGACTGTGTCTCGTTTCTAAACCTTCTAGATGTGCTTTTATTGAAAGGATGGTATGAGTACAACAGGCCTCATGAGTGAGACTTTTATTGTTTGTTGAGAGTTATACTCATTTACAGATTGATGTTATTTTGTTGTAATTGTAAGTAACTGAGGGAAATGAACTATTAAAAATAGAGGGGCTTGTTGTAAGCTAGTTTGCCTATGTCTGTCTCCAACTTCTGAACCTAATTTAGGACAACAGCAGCTCATACTCTGTCAACTTCACAGTGTTCTGTAGTATATTGTGCAACATTCTCGTGCTTGACTTCACCTCCTAGGGAAGGTTCTTGGTCTGTTATCAATTTCTAGATTTATTGAGGTTCATGAGATCAAGACACATGCAAGAAAAGCGGTTAAGCTTTTTCAGCCCTGTCCATCTAATGTAGACAATTAAAAGATTCTCCACCTGTTGTTCCCAAGTTGCACCATTCTGATCCGTGATAACAAAAGTGGTGGAGGGCATATGGATGATTTGGTTGGAGACGGAAGTGGACGTGACAATTTATTCAAGAAACAGAGCGATAATAAGCACGAGGTGAATTAAAATGATCAGAAAAATCTGAAAGAAATTTCTGTCATGAGTTAAAGGAGCATGATGAATAAATGGAATGAATACACATTACTTCCAATGACTATGGGCACATATGGATGTACATATAAGAAATAAAAACCTGTTGTTAGGGATGTCGCTTGTCAGGAAATATATCTCTACCCAGAGCTAAAAGATGCTGTCTCTAGTTGAGAACTGTCTCACTAAATGGTTTTTGTGTAACCACAGCCTGGTCAGAAGGGACCCATTCAGCTGGAATTTTATTTCCTGCCTCCTGTAGTATATGGGTTGAATTATGAGAAGATGGAGTCATGGACAAAGCACCAACTGCCTCATGATAGCAAGTGACATTCAGACATGAGTCGCCTCCATCCCTGGAAAGAGGTGACGATGTAACTTTGTATGAGTTGCTGCTATATTATAATCACTATCTTTGTACTGGTGGGAGTTTTTTGAAGAAATGGTGGAACATACCACCAATTTGGTGGGAGTGTTAGTAACCTACTTCTATTAAGACTTTAAGCAATGGCCAAGAATACACATCTTTTTATCCAAAGAGGACTAAGATGAGTTTTCTAGCATGTAGTACATTAACCATCCTTTGCCTTCTTTTCCAAAAAAAAAAGAAGCATCCTTTGCCTTACTTTTTTAATCTACATGCAACTGGCCAATTTAATTAAGTATAAGAAAGTCAACAAAGAGCTTCCAGCAAAAGTTCGAAGAGTTTGTTACTTAGGGCAATTTTCTGATGCACTGTGCCATCAGACCTCTACTAAGCTGGAACAGGGGGAATTACTGTTGATGGAACCAGAGAGGAGAAGTGCGCAAGTAGCTTTCTCCTGGTGTTTATGCTCAACACCATCATTTTCTGTAGATGACTGCTGATGTCAATAGCATGATATTTATGGACAGTGCATCTTGGTTGAAAATGCTGCACTTGTGCATAATCTTTGTGATGAATATTTGATGCATTTTTAATTAAGGTTAGTAAGCAAGACTAGTTCAGAGGAACATCAAGGTGAATAATTTGCGATGTTAACAAGAATATTCATCAAAAAGGCTAATATAGGAGTTTTTGCATGTCTGTCTTAAAGAGTCACGCACATGCACAGAATGTCATATAGAATCCATCTATATGAAAATCAGTATATCTCTCTGCATAATCATTTATCTGATTGCAGCCACCCTCTCCTTCATCCAATGCCTTGCAATCTATGAAACTTGTCAGCTTCTTCAATTCTAACTGAGCATTCCTAACTGTTGTCATTGTCTGTAAACTGTAAACGTTTAACCATGGGGATTGATGATGTTGAGGTCTGATCATAAATTTTTTATCACCAATTACAAGACTAGGCTAAATTCCCACTCTTATGATTTCTTGCCAATGACTATGGGATCTCATCATAGTTATTAACAAGGGAGAATGTCTCGGATCTTAGCCAATGCAGATATGATGTGATAAGGATTTTTGATTGATTGATAGCTGTTGTTGTTCTTTGGAAGCTAACCAGAACATTTTTTTTTTGAAACGTGGAGGCTAACCAGAACATTAGTTGTGACTTATGGATTCATTAGAAAGTATAGATAAAAAATATATAAGAATGCCAATAAAGAAGTTGGGAATAACAAAGAAGGAAAAGAAAAGCAAGGACAAAGGAAACAAAGTAAAAAAGGGAAATAAACAGCCTACCAAGCTAAGCGTTCTCACCAGGGTGCAATGCTAAATCTATAAACATACTACTGAGCTTGTAGGGTGCTTTACACAGTGTTTTTCTTCAAAAGTTTGATGTTGGATAAAACATAAGAAATCAACTGTTTTGTTGTTGTTATTATAATATTAAACCTTGCACTGCCTGGTGTGATTCATCTTCACTTTGTTCATAGAATCCAAACACATTATATATATCACTTTGGATACCAGGAATAGTTGCAGAGGATCTGTTATCTGATTTTGGTCAACTTTGTCTTTGTCCACTAGTACTAGCTCTCTGCAATCACCTATACAACGAGAGCACACCAAGATGGCGAAAAAGGCCTATTCCCCCAAACATCAAAAAGAGGAGAAATAGAAGAATTAACATTGGAGAGAGTGGCCGCCCACTCCTTCACCTAACCCAAACAAAATGCAAATGGGCTTCCTCCGCTCGTGACTAGCTGCTATTCTTTTTTCTGAAATTGGTGTTTCATGATTTAATTCTGCACCATTTCAGTGGTTTCGCTCCCACCACACTGCCCATAAGGTGGCATGAATGATAAACCACCAAATCATCCTATCCTGCTCCATGGGCCATGACCTATTCTAATCATGGAGCAAAGAAGAGACATCACTCCTCAAGGTGATAGCACACCTAGTCGTTCAAGCAATCCCCCTCCGTATCC